>BPLQ01003274.1:49290-144693 GCA_021605075.1 Caerostris darwini
TCAAATATTTTATTGTTTAAGCTTTAGGTAAATAATTTTTTAAAAACATCCAAACGTCTTACAATAAAAAAAATTTCCCCCCCCCCCCCCCCTGTAAGCAAAAGCAAATAGTTTAATCGTGGATTTTAAGAATTCTCAGTTTCAAACTCATTTTAACTGGTCAACTTAACTGTTTCAAATTGGTATTAAGAAAAGGTACAATTTATCCTGCAAGTCTACTTGTAATGAGTCTGCTAAAATAGATTCTGATTATTGAAAAGTCGGCAAAGGTTTTCTGTCTTTTAAAAACATGCAAGCAAAGTCATTTTTAATGTTAACACAAAAGGATAGTTTTACAATCTCCTTCCTTATAAGACTTTTGTATTAAAAAAGATGAAAGTTTTCAAGATGGAAAGTATTGAAAATGTGATGGCCTGCTTTGTTTCTGACTAATCCATATGGGAATAAAAAGTCAGCCACAAGAACAATTTTAAAAAAATTATTTTTTATTCAAACTGAAAAGAAAAATGATTTTTATAGAAATGTAAGTCCTTTTGTTTGTTCATCAATGCACAACATATATTGTACATTCAAACAAGTATTACAAAACATGTAAATGGAATTTTTGTCTAGCAATTAACAAGGCAATTTTGTGATTTGCAGATCATATAATTATTTAAAGTGAACTATCAAAACAACTGTAAAAATAATCTTTTCTGAGAAACATGCTAGAAGCTCTTCATATGTTTACTTCAGTATAGAAGAGGATCAGAAGGAAATATATCTCAAATTCTTTAGTCAAAGATAATACTGAGAAAATGAATTTAAGCATGAGCAGAGAAAAAATAACAATTCTCACAAAAGGGTAGAATTCTTTTCACCATAGACTTCAAGGATTATTGAGGTTGTGATATATGTTTTGAAATTGCAGATTTTGAATTTAAGTACTTCATTAAATTAAGAATAGGATATCTTGCATGATGATGACGAAGAACATGCAATTCTCTCTGGTGACAGAAGTCATTCAAACTTTAAAAATAGTGAATGCATACTTTTCTAATAGTGAGTGCCAAATGAAAAAAATTTCTCTTTGTTTGCCTCATGGACAAGTTACAGTGAGAATATGGGCCTTTACAAGTCTGTGTGTCCCTGATTTTTAGTAGCATAAGGTTTTCCAATTGTTAAGAATGTTTTTAATATCAAAATACTATATATATAATAAATTTCAAATAATTGAAATCATACAAAAAGGAAAGAGAATTAGTGGATATATATCATGGAAAACAGGTAAATAAATTGAATAAAAACCTTTGTCTAATTATTGAAAGTATCAATAGATAACAACATTTTAAACTTCTAATTTTAAATTGTTTGATTCTAAATGAAATGAATAACCAAATTTACTGAAAATGTGCAATCTTAGTATTTGCTAGAAAGATAAAAACTTCGATTAGTATCATTGATGATTATTAATTTGATCTTCAGTTAAACTTTTTAAATTTTTTATCTATCACTTCATTTAATGCCTTTTTTATACAATTACACTAATCAATATATGATATGTCTCACATTTTGCTTTATTTCATATGTATACAGCTTCCTTTCGTTATTTATAGCATCCTAAAGTTTCATTTTTGATATCTTGTTTTAAAAATGTTCATTTCTCATTCACTATTTATTCATTTATCATTGGTTAAAATAACTCTTAAGGCACCATTTTTTAAGAAATAATTTATACAAATCTTCCAAGAAAAAAAAAGTATTTATTTAAATTGTATAAAATGTTTATTTTTTATTTATTTATTTTTTAAATAACAGATTCAAAGAGGAAACTATGATATATATGCACCAAATAAAATGGCTCATATCTTAATGTTGTATATGTTTATTAAATACTTAAACAAGGTAGATTTGAACAAAAATGTTTCACCTGGTGATGAAAAATTGGTGAATCTCTGGTAATCGATAATCGACCAGCAGTACCATATTCTGGAGATCTACAATAATATTATAGAAAATTATCAAGCATTAAAATTCAGAGAGTTCATTTCAGAAAATATGTTACAATAAAAATAAATAATTTTAATAAAACTTTTTTTTTAAATTTAAATGATGAAAATCTTTATGTTAGTTATAAATAAAGAATGTATCTATTATATGTAAATAGAAGAAAAAAAATCACTTTTTATCATAAAATTCTAACAGTGAAATTAAAATAACATATTAGTATTAAAATTTCTATTTTTTATAAAATTAAATTTGTAAATAATTATGCAAGCTATTTAAGTAAAAAACAATACATGAAACACTTTTGTATTTAGCTTGCACAATACACATATATTTTAACTTAAAAATTCAGTTTTGGAGTAGTTACAAAAAAGTATTATTTAAACAAATACAAACAATGCATTACAGCCAGGACTCATTAGAAATATGTTTTTTAATGCAATTTTGAAATCATGTATATGTGTGTGTGTATATATATATACTAATAGTGCAACAGCTGTCAAATTTATACACGTGTTTTTTGAGGGTTATGGCCAACTAAAAATCATATGGATTTAATACTAGTAACGCTATCTATGTGTCAGCCTAAGAACTTTTCAGCTTACCTGTTACAAACCAAAACAAGTAGTACTTTTGTTTTTGACTTCATTTGCTGCGATTGCCAAAAGCTCATTAACTTTTGTGCCATTTGTATGTACTGTTTTTTGCTCTCCCAGAGCTAGTCTTTTTTTTTTATCATACTTTTTTTTATGTTTATAAAATACAATAAAAAGACTCATAACATTTTAATTATCCATAATATTCACTTGGTTTTCAACTACACATTTCAATAGCTTGCAAGCTTGTTTACTTAGATATTAATACAGTGGCTCCCAAAAATATTAGTACACTTTAAAAATATGTAAAAAAAAGCATGTTAGTCGTAAATTGAATTCAACTACAAAGTCGAATATTTTTTCATACCATCTTTGTGAGATTCTGAATAAAATGCAACGTTTTTTTTTTTTTTTTTTTTTTTTTAAATAATATGTTATTTTATTATCATAAAAATGAAAATGTAATGAGGCAGAGAAAGGCCACAGGGCAAAAGCGATTGTACACTGAAATATTTTTGGGTAAATTCACAAATAAAATTATGATCGGTAGTATTTTTTTTTATTTGCATTTTGGTGGCATTTAAAAAATATCATTTAGCTTTAATATTTGCTTGCTTACTTCATTATATTTTATTTATTATTTAAAAATAGTTTGCAGTTGTAAGGAAACAGTATACAACAATTCAAAATTAATTATTTTGTATCATAAAAGTGGCAATTCAATTTAGAATATAGCTAAATTAGTAAATTTATTTTATTCTATGGTGTTGTATGAGATAAAATGCTTTAGAGAAGAAAATTGAATCAAAAACAAAGTAAGAAATGGTCATCCAACTAAAATTAAGTCAACATGATCAGAGATTTATAATTAGAAAAAGGACAAATTTTCATTTAAAGACTGCCAAAATTTACAGAATTACTGAAAATTTTTCTTCAATTTACTAGAAACTTTTCAACGGGTGCTCAGATCATTAGGATTATGTGTGTTTTCTGCTTACAAGAAAATTGAAAAGCTCAGGCTTTTTTGTGTACGAAAAAAAAAATATATAATTAGAAATATTAGAATATAGAAATATTAATTTTTATTAATGAATAGAGCAGTATTTCACTGAATTTTGAAAGTGTACAAACGCTTTTGGGAGTCATGTATGTATATATATATATATATATTTATATGTGTGTGTTATATTTCAAGACGTTCAGTCATGCCAATATAAACAATAAAAGTGCAAGTGACAGTGCAACAAGAAGAGCCTAGCACTCAGGCTACTAACTTAAATTAAGGAAAATGTAAATTTAGAAAATTATTTTACCTTAATGATACAAATTATGAATACTTTTTTAAATTTCTTATATTAGCCAAAAAACTGTGTCTAAATGTTATTAAAAATTAACAAAATCATCTTTGCAAAGTTTAATCAGTATGTCAGAGAAAAAAGTAATGCTGAAGAAGATTAAAAACTAATTTCATTCATAATCATGGCTTTACCTTACAGCAGTGAAAATGTATATTAACTAATTGTAATTTGATGCCAGTTTCAAAACATTAATAAGTATTTTTTTTTTTTTTAACAGTGATTGTTTTAATATTTCTGTAATAATAATGATGGCAAAATTAAGCAAAAACAGTTTTTTTAATTTAACAGTTTTACAAAGTTTCTTTATAATACAACAATTTAAAATCTTACCATTCATACTCTCTTTAATTTATAGTACTTTTTAAAAAAGTTTTATTTAAATCTATTTTTCAGTTTTATATGTAGTATTAGAAACATATGAATATATGTAGTTTTGATATATATATATATATATATTTTTAAGTATGTAATGCTATTTTAGTTCTATGTTTTAATAATCTTAATATTTCTGTTTTAATATTTTCATTTAATTTATGATATATTAAACATTTGTTACTTTTGTGAATTCACAAATGTTAGCAAAGTTTTGATTTTGTGACATTAAAATATGACAAAAAAATTATTCATTAATTATTCAAACCATATCCATTTATTCAATAATCATATTTATAAATTTAGCTTCAATTTAATATTTTATTTTTGAATTTTAACTGACATAACATATAGTATATTTAATCATAAGTTTATTAAAACAAAAAAATGCATTTTCAATACATCGTATATGAGAAAAATAAGAAATAAAAAATTATACTTACTTTTCATTATGTTTAAAACACACACATGTAATAACCAGCATTATACCAACAACTAAAAACAGTAATGCACATATCCATGAAAGTTCAGTAACAATATTCTCTGCAGCCATTTGACTTTATATGACCAAACAATGCAGATTCATCATTGACATATCTAGAAAAAAAAAAGACAATTTCAAAATTTGAAATACTATTTTTTTTAAATTACGTCGAGGACTGGGTTGTATTGACCATTTCCCTGCGAGCAGCCCAATACAAACTAGCCTTTGAAATAAAGTTTTTGATAGGTTAGGTTTCTAAAATAGTGTTGGCTATCGATGCACAAACTGTCAGGTGAGTAAAGGAGGGTAGTATTACTCGTGTACTCTAAGTAGTACTAAATTAGTAACAGCGTTCGTCTGTGCAGCCCACACGGCATGCCTTCTTCAATACTAAATTATATGTATACAAATATTTTTCTATTGATGTGCACCATTTCTAGCCAAATGTAGGAATGTCACATCATTGCCAATCAAAATGTAACAAGACACGATGTTAGATGTGATTCACAGGGGAAAAAAGTTCATCTTTGTGCGACATATTTTTACTTCACCTGCAGTGACGGATTTGAGCTTAGTCCCGCGAAGCCCGAGCCTAGGGTGACAAATTTTTACGGGCACCAAAATTTTCGAGGCGGCAAAAATTTGATATCGATTTTGTTTTTATCAACTGTAATAATTAATCAGGTAAGTAGTAAAATTTAAAATATCTGCTTCTCTTGCTTAATATATTAATTTAATACACTATATGATTCTCTTGCTTCATTTCTTCATGATAGGAGTAAATAATTTTCTCACTATGAAGAAAAAGCGAAATTAATTTCAGGAGTCGGAATTTATTACGTACATGATACGCGACGTAATTCTATTCATAAAAAAATTAACTGTTGATAAATTATAATTATTAAAAATTTCATAAAAAGGGTAGTCAAATGTTCTCTGAAACATTTAGTGAATAGGAAAATGATTGGAAAATAATTATAAATTCTGGATGAGTATATAATAAATTTTCAAGAAACAAAGAAAATGTGAAAAAATAAAACAAGACAACAAAACTTACAGATGCATACATCATTTTATGCCTTTTAAAATATATATATTTTGAGAATAATTAAATAACTTTATTGCTTAAAAAATTAAATCTAATTAATAACAGAAATAAAGATAAAAAATTAATTAGAAAATTAAACATTTCTCAAATATTTGTAACGAATTACAGGATAGATTTATTTCCTTAAAACTCCAAACTGTCTACATTATGTGAAAAGAACCAAACAAAATTAAATAACTTGTGATTTTGCACAATTTGAGAAATTATAATAATCAAAACTGTATTGACATATTATAACATAATATTCAACTTCCAAGTTCATCACATAGAAAAATGCTTGAAGGCTATTAGACAGTAGCAAATGTGATTGCAATATAAGTTTCTGCTGATGATCTCAATATTAATGTGGTAATAAAACAAGATTTACATTTTTGCAGTATCATGCGACATTTACTTTGGAACTTTTTAAAATAAATTTATTTACTTAGATAAAATATATATAGCTTTTCAAAATATTTCATTAGTCATAAGACTAATAAAGCATTTTTGAAAGTTACTTAAAAATTTTTGTAATATTTGGACATATGATGAATGGAAAATTAATACTCACAAATTGAAGAATAATTGAAAATATATTTCAATAAGTGATTTATTACTTCTCCATTCTTTTGAATTATATGAGTCATCATATATTTTCAATTATTTATCATACATTAGGAAGGAAAAAAATAAAAGGTAAGTGAGGAGGTGTCTTTATAATGAAAACAAATGGCTCATAAGATGCACATAACTAGAATTATAATGCAAATGCAAAAAGGTTTTATTGTAAAATGCAAGTGAAATTGCTTTTTGTTGCAAAACCATATCTTACAGGAAGGATATTAATCAATGATATGCAAGTATTTCTTTTCAGCCTTAACTTCCTTTCTAAATTACAAAAAATAATACTGAAATTATAGCTTATGAAAACATATAAAGTATGTTTATAGGTGGATACCTATATCCCACAATTTGATTTCGCCAACACAGAATTAATATATACACAAATAAAAGAAAAAATAAGATAGATTTATTTGAATTTTTCAGAAGAATAACATTTACATATCTAAAGTAAGATTATGAGAAAGAAGAGAGAAATTTGAAAATTTATATGAATTATATAAAAATGTATAGCATTTTTATTACCATATTAACAAATAATATTGGTACTTACTTAATTTAAAGAGAAAAATTACAAGCTGTAAGAATTCTTGGCAATTTTTTAAGCATTGATAACAAAAATTTTACATTAAATATTACCGAAATTGAATGATATACATATTGAGTAAAATAGATATTGTAGTAATATATAATGTAATTATAATAAATTTATGTAAAAACTTAATATTAAATTATTATATGGTTAAAAAGGTGTAATGATTTATGTATAAAAGTGCAATCATTTATGAATTAATTAAGAAAAGTTTGAAAAAATCATAACATGTTATTTTCATATAAAAAGAAATCGTTAAAAAAACTAGAAAATTTAATTAAAATTATCAACTATAAACTCCAAAAATAAAATAAAATAAGAAGATGAGAAATTTCTTGTTTAGTGTCATTTTCAATCGGCAAATTTTACGAGAATTTTTTTTTTCTCTAAATAATCTATTTTTTTAATATCGTTACACATTTCATTAATTTTTGTAAATAAAATGTTTCTTACCCATTTATAATTGCCCATTGCCCTTAAATCATTGACATCTGGTATATGAATCATGATTTCCTATTTCAAAACAATACATTTCCTATCGTTTAGAAATGCAGTTTCACGTTGACAATCTTGACTATTTAGTACCTAATACATTTTATTAATTACATCTAAACTATGTACGAATAAAATATAATATAGGAAATGAACAGGTGGGAAATATTTAATACACATCATATAAAATTAACCCATGTTCAACAGTTTGTTTATTTATTTTTCTCATTGCCAACAGAAACTTTAGTTCCTGTTTCAAGAAACACTCTTATACAGTTACAGTGAAAATGCAGAGGAGTTATTTTAATTCAAAATTTGAATATAAATTAACCATTTATTCCAGGAAAAAAAGAATCGACTTTATTAATCAAACATTTCTAATGTTTGATTAATAAAGTCAATTTTGTTTCGATACAAGGATACTTGGATGTTGCAAAAGAATTGGCTGTAGCAGGAAATAATGACCGGCCAAATTGTTTTTCAGAGCCAATTATCCTGAAAATAATAGGTGAATCAACTTGTTGAGTAAAGTGGTAAACTATAGGACAAAGCATCAAGAGATTTTTCACATGATATGACATCGATATATCATGATATGGTAACTCAACCAGTAAGAAACTATGTATCACCAACAGATTGAATTTGTTTGTAATGATGGCAAGCTTGTTTAAATGCTGAGTCATATTTTTAAAGAAATTTGTTTTCAATAACAATTTTCAACACAATGCACTTTCTTAAATATTTTTTCTTATAAATTACTGTATTAATGATCTTTATGTATCTGAAGTATTACATTAAGAAAAAAATAATAAAATAAAAGCATAATAGATCACTTTATTACTTTTAATTTATTATCGATTCTTCATAGCAATTTTTAACGACGAAAATGTTACAACCTGTTACAAAAATGTTAACATATTATTACAAAATGTTAACATACTGCATCTCATTGAAATACAGATTTATTAACAAATCATATTAGTTCATGTTTTCCTAATATTATGTTCAGTTGTTAAATGCTGGAAATTTTCAGAAAAACTTTATCGCATTTTAAATCTATGTTTATTAAAATAAAGTTGCCAGAGATAAAAAAATAAATTCAGACTTTTATCTTAAAATGTTATTTTTCAGATATTGATATTGTTTTGGTTTATTTATTTCTTCAAGTAAGTTTTAAAACTTAATTCCCCCCCCCCCTTTTTCCAATTAAAGTTCTAATTTTAGTTTGTAAAAATATTTATAAAGAAATACTGATTAGCTGCTTAGAAGATCACCGAGTAAACCAACCGTTGGCAAATTCATTGCACTATTGTTCCAATAGTTACATAACTACAGGACAACTGAATTGTCAAGTTTAAAAGGGAAGGTAGAATAGAATATGGAAAAACTATTTTACAAAAATAAATTTTTCCCATTTTTGTAAAAAGAATATTTCCTATTTTTTAATTAATAAATTTGTTATTTTTTAAGTTGTACTTTTACCTTTTTGTTTCTTTTCTTTTCTTCTTTAAATGATTTCGTAATACTTATTTATTATTTACCTTCTATATTTTACTTATTTATTATTTAGTTTCTACATCTTTTATTTCATTTATTTAGTTTCTCTAAGTTTCGCTCTAAGTATCAGATGGCCGAGTGAATAGTGCTCTGACACTCGGTGACATGGTGTTCGAATCCCGACGGTGCCATGGATGTTTGTAATGGTTCGGAATCCACTTTAAACCGTAGATCCCATATAATATTGCTGTTGTGCGTAGGGTGACAACCCCACCCTGTAAGAAGAAAACATCTTCTATCTCAAACCGTCCAGTAGGCAGACGGTCTTGACACACCATGGGCCTATAACAAGGACTTATTTAAACTTCTCATGACCCATGCGGGCCATGAATTACCCCCCCCCCCAAAAAAAACCAGTCTTTGTATGGAAATGTAAGACCTAGAATTTAGTGTAAAAAACCCCAAATTAAAAAAAAGACATCATAGCAACACCCGAGCTATTCATTTCTTTTCTTTGATGCACCATATATCAATATTATGGCTATTCTTATAGCCATAGCTGCTTAGAAGCATAAATCAAAAACATAGCGTAAAATTTAAAAACATTTTTCAGTTTAAAATAGTGTTTTTGATTATATTAAAAAATGTATGTGGAAATCAGGAAGAAGATATGCACTTAAAAATTTTGGCAAAAACAAAAGTCACAATATTTTTTGGACGATTTTTAATTTTCGTATTTGCAAGAGAGATGAAAATTTTGATCCATATCACAGCTAATTATTATTTTAACCATCTGCAAGTTTTTAATCCTTATAACTTCATTGCAGGCTTTTTTTAATCCACTAACATGCATCGATGCATGATGTACGTAGAATTTTGTATAATTTTGTAAAAAACAGAGGTTAATACCTCTTTCAGGAGGAGGCAGAGTCAGGAGTCGAACATTTTTAAAGGAATCAAAAACCAGAAGTCGATTTAAATTTGTTCAGACTCCCGAATCTTTTATGAAAATAATTTTATTTTTCTAAAATTTTAAGAATCAATGTTGAAATTAAATGTTAAGGAGGGAATTCAATTAGATCCTTCAATAATTACAACTAGTAGCAGAAACAGTTACTACTTTACCAGCCAATCAAATAAGTGCTGAGAGACTTTTCACAGCACTGAAGCTTATAAAAAGCTGCCTTGGATCATCAAGGAAAGAAGATCTTATAGAAGCTATTCTATTAAAAACCAAAAGCAATTTAATGTGTTATACATACAGTATCTTAGTGCTTAAAATGTACAATTTTCTTTTGATTGTCTTAGCTATTCTATAATACTTTGGTACCTGTTCATTTGGTACTGCTATTCTTATAGGATTATATATGTTTTTTGTAAGCAAATTTAGATTACAAAAATGCCTTTTAAGTGACTTTTTTAGTGACTACGAGGATTATATATAAGCAGAACATTTTTAATTTGTGTTAGCTTACAATGCGTGGATTGAAAGCAAGGAAATCTAAATTTTTAACGTATAATATGAGGATTGAAGATAGGAAATTACTGTAATTCCATGTTGCTGGTAACTGTTGGTTTGATAGATAATATTTATTGTTTGGTTTTTATATATTTAATTTACTCTCTCCCATTTTGAATCTAATGCATTTATTTATTTATATTATGTTTCGAATTTAATGTTTTATTTATTTATCATAAAGTTGTTATTTTTTTGTGGAGAAATATTAGATGTATATTGCAATTGAATTTTTTGTATATGTTATTGTCTTAACTGCAAAATGTTTAAATTCTCTTTAAAATTTTTTCTTAGTTTAAATAACTCGTCTTTCCGCCAACGTCAGTTATTAACTTTAATCCATTAAACAGCTCAGCTATTCAGAAAAAATGACAATTCGTTTTTTCAAATTAAGTTTAAATTTCTTATGAACATCATTTAAAAACAAGTAATATAAAAATAAAAAAAATTTTAAGTAAATTTTAACTTTTTTTTTTCACTATATTGCAGAAAGTACTTTATAAATAATTTTCATTCATTTTTTTAAGATAAATTCTTCTCTCTCAAAAAATTCTCTCTCTCACACATACACACTTTCCATCTTTCTCATTAATTAATTTACATGTTTCATTTTCTATTTTGTTCCCTCCTTGACTCAGACTAGAACCCAGAATGAAAAAAGAATCTGAAAAAGAAATTTTTTTCCAGCCACCTACACGAATACACATACTGAAGGTATTTATTCCCAAATTTATATTCTGCTAAATATCTTATATAAGAGAAAAAAATTTTCTCCCATATAAAACTAAAATTAATTAATTAAATTTAATTAATGAATTAATATTTGAAAAAACTGTATTAACATCAAGTGTCCTCCACTACAAGTTTAAAAAAAATGTATTTGAATTTCAGTGGATGTATAAAAAGTATATTAACAATTGAAAATTTGAATAAGATATATAAATAAATACAGGGAGAGTGTGAACTAATAGTAGGAATTGAAAAAAAAAAGAAAGGTTTTCATTTCAAGTTGAAATTTTCCTCTTACATCTGGCGCCATCTATTGGTAGATATATGCAACTTAAATCTACAAAACACTAAAATGAATTAATTAAATTTAATTAATGAATTAATATTTGAAAAAATGTATTAACATCCAGTGTCATCCACTACAAGTTCAAAAAAATGTATTTGAACTTGAGTGGATGAATAAAAAGTATTTTATGAATGATTGAAAATTTGGAGAAGATATATATATACAGAGAGTGTTAATTAATAGTAGGAATTGAATAATACTATTCTAGATATGTGGTTCCCAAACTGTGGTATATGTACCCTTCCAGGGATTAAGCAAATTAATATTTGGGGATATGAAAAAAACTCCGTCCACACGAAAGATGAGAATAACTGAATCAGACTAGCTAATCGATTATAAATCGGTTTTTCACAACCCTCCGTTTGTGTCATATGTCTCGACCCCGCTCCGACTACAGTTGGTTTTCTCCGCACAAGAAAAGGATTCTCGCGGACTTCATTTACGAACAGGCTTCAGATTCAAATCCTGGAGGTGGCATGGATATTTGTTAGTGGCTCGGATTCCACTAAACTGCAGATCCCGGTCTAATTAGCCTAAAGTATGCATAAAACGACTTTAGAATGACAAACCTAACCAAACCCATTTACGAACAGCTGTCACTCACAGACAGAGATAACGTGGCTTGTTTCTCGCAGTCAGACGGTGAAATTCGGAGCGAGATTGCCTGGAAGGTTGTCTCTATTACTATGGTCTACTCACATTCTCGTTTGGATGTGGGGAGCAAAGCGATGTCTTTTAACTGAAGATACCTTTAAAACGCTCAAGAAGAAGCTATTATCTTCGTGTGCATGGCCTTTAAGGCCGGTGCATTTATGATGAGTCTCCAGACACTACAGTTTCACTTCACACCCCTGCGATTTTGTCGCCAAATTAGCATTCGCCAAGTGACTATAATTAGTTCAGTTGGGTCTTTAACTAAGGAGCTTATTTTTCTAGACAACCTTGTTTTTTATGACGTCGTGTCTCACGAATATTTGTCCAAAAAGTTTTTTTTTTTTTTTTTTTTGACATATGGTTATTTTTTACTTCGTTCCTGTTCTGTGAGGTTAATTTTTTTATGTGACTTATGAATTTTTATTTGTGAATCATTTCATTACCAATTCTCATCGTTAAAGTAAATTATAGCCATGCATTATTATTATTTTAATTCAATTTAATTGTTTTTTAATTATTATTATTATTTGTTAAAACTCATTTACTATGAATCCCATTTCTAATATTCTTCATTTACTATCCAATCACATCTGTTACTGAAACCTCTTTCTAATTTTTGTTATAATTCTTAGTCTGTTACATATGAAAAAATATTATTTCGCTTCTTACATACTAAATATTATAAATTTAAAATAAACAAATATTTTAAGTTAAATATATAATCTACTTCCAAAGCACAGTAAGTAAGTAATAATGTCGATATTAATTATTGCTTAAATGTATTAGAAATCAGGCCAAGATATAGTACGAAATTTTCATGCAGTGTATTTCAAATGTGGGTTTACATCAAAGGCATTCAACAATAAATCTCATCTAACATGTACATTATGTTATGAAATGCTTGTATGAAGTCCTCAATATTAATATGCATTTAAAAACTTAACTTCTGAACATAGGAAACAAAACAAAAAATAGCATTACAAATTTTGAAACAACGTTTAAAATCATGCAATTTTCCAGCAAGTCATTTAACATAATTTTTTACACTTAATGATATATGCTTATAAGCCTCGTTTTGGGATTTCTTCCTTAATAGCAATAGATAAAAAGCCACACAACATTGGCGAAACACTTGTCTTTCTTGATGCAATAAAAATAGTGCAAATAATTCACGGGAAGTATATGCATGAGAAACTAAAATGCATTCCCTTGTCAGGAGATACCATTGCTAGATGTATTAAAATTATTGCTGATAATTTAAATAAACAATTATCGAAACAAACTATTCAATGTGGAAATTTTTTTTATGCAAATAGAGGAAAGCACAGATGTCTCTAACTTTGATCAATTAAAGTTGCTCATTAGACATTTTTTTAATAATGAACTGAGGGAAGAAATATTTCATTGCAAACTACTTACAAAAAGATCACAGCAAGGCATCTTCATCTACATCGTTCCAAGACATATTTCATCAACAATTTCTTTGTTAGCAAATAGCATTTCATGGAGAAAAATTGTGTAAGTGTAATCAATAATGAAGCAGTAGTCTTAGCTGGAAGAAAAAAGGATTCCAGGCAAAGGTAATTGAAATGGCATCCTACATGAAATACTACTACACGTATACTGTATTTTCCATCGGCAAGCTATTGCAGCAAAGAAACTGGAGGCGGAAATACATCGTGAGCTGCAGGCAGTGGCGTAACAATAGGGTGGCAAAATGGCCAAATTGCCACGGGTCCCGGCCCGAGCAGAGAGGCTACGAGTACAAAAAAGTCCTGACATTAGTTAGTACAAAATAAAGAAAAACTGATTAATTCTGTATTTAATAAATTTAAATTACTAAAGTGACAAATTAAAATAAAATATGTATCAAGATTTTGAACGTATTCATTTGTGTGAAAAATATATCGCATCTGGTTTTAATAGAAATAGAAACAGTTCTTCTAGGGACTTCCCCGATTTCTGGTTCGTGAATAGGTACTTACAAAATAAAAAGCGGGAAATCCAATTGGGACAATGGAATCCCATGGGCCACTGGGACATTTTTAAATTCACTTGTTTGGGAATTCTCCTGATTCTTGAATACGTATTTACAAAATTAAAAGCGGGAATTCTATCTGGCAAGTCAGAGACTTCCAGAAAGCGAAGAAGTCCCTTGTTTCGCGGATTCTCCATGCGTCACTATTATCTTACTTTTTGTTTTATCGGATCTGCGATCAGTCGCAAAATTAATTGGTTGATTGTGGAAATTAGATAATAACACGTCGAGTAATAGAAAATATCTTAGTAGGAGTGAAAGACGAAAAAGACAAATGGAGTTTGAAAGAAAAAAATAAAAAGTTACCTAAAACAAGCCAATACTTTAAGAGTGAGGAAGAAACAAGCGAACAGTGAGGCGGAAATGAAGAAATTAGCCCAACCGAAAGTGACAGTATCGCAGTCCTGGACAACACTGATCCAGAGCCACCACAGCCCTGTGCTAGCGATACATACAATTAAAATCTGAAATGACTGACATTGACTTGGAAAAAAATTACATCATTGTCATACATTACTGATAAAGGATAATTTTAAGGTACTAAATGATCGAGTGAAGCGGTTTGTGGTCGAAAATGGACACTTCAAACCTGAAGGAAATCTTCAGGTTGTACTTTATTAAAAAGAAAAAAACAATCATGATACTTTACATTGAGTGGCCCCATTCAAAAAATTTGCCATCGACCTCGGTTGGTATAGTTAAGCCACTGGAGGTTGTTATCAGCATAGTTAATTTGTGAAAACAAGACCCTGGAATAGTAGAATAATGTCAATAATATGAAACGAAAAGAGCTGAATCAACACAAAAATTCGTTGGTTATCTCATGGAAAGTGTTAAGAAAAGATGTCGAGCTGAAAGATGAATTACGCATTTTGACAAAGATAGGAGCTCAAAGTTTGCTTGCTATTTAAATGACGCTAAGTGGTTGTTGATAGTATGTTACTCAGCTGATATTTTTGATATATTTCAATTTGTCCCTTCAGGGAAAAGGTGACATTTTAATAACTGCTGAAAAGTAACTGAATTCCAAAAGAAAATTGTGATGCGGAGGGAAAATTTAGAAAAGAGATATTTACAAATGTGATTAGATTATGTGATTTTTTCTTCTGAAAATGAAATAAACATGGAACAAATTAAAAGTCTTATATCTAAGCATTTAAAAAAAATTGGTGACAGAATTTTGCAGCCAATTTACAGATCTTCCTATCATTAAAACAGAATTTCAATGATTCATATAAAAACAGATCACCTTTCGATTGCAGCTCAAGAACAGTTAATTGGCATGAGAGAAACAACAACGTTATAATTTGAATTAAAATAAAATCTCTCCACAGGTTTCGGTTTCGAGTCCCGGCGGTGTCATGGAAGCTTGTAATGGTTCGGAATCCACTTTAAGCCATAGTTCCCGGTCTAACATGACTGTTGGGCATAGGGCTGACAACCACTGCAACCACTACCCCATAAAAAGTCATGAGACTTCCATGAGACCACGCGGGTTCTTGGACTTGGTCTAGACGTTGCTATCTAGCAAGTGGGATAAGAAACTACAAAAAAAAATTTTTATAATGAGTGAATGAGATTAAAAACCGAAAATTCAGATTTATTAAGCAAAGAAAAAAGTGCAGTCTTGCCATTTGGTTCTGCGTACATATGTGAAGTAGATTTTTCTTTAACAACAACAATAAAATGAAATACATTAATATAATAAATTACAGTCAAAACCAGATCTTCGAATTGCATTAACAGAAGGCATTCAACCAGATTTTTCTGATGTCACTAAACAAATATAATCACATCGCTCACATTAAATTCTCATTAAAAATGTAAATTTGTAATTTAATTTAAATGCATGTATATTGTTTAAAATAAATGAATAATTTGATTTTTGACCACACACATATATATATATTATATAGAGGACATACAACTTTTAATTATTTTCATCTTAGGGGGTAAGTGATCAAAATGTGAGACCACTGCTCTAAATAAAGGAATAAATTATCGTGAGAAATATTTTCCCTGGCCTAGTAAACAATTAGGGGATTTACACACAGTGGTTGAGCTTAAATTCTCCAGCGCAGTGGTTCGCAAATATGTGTGGCACACTGAACACTTTAAAACAAATTTAATAATATCAAAAATAATTATCAAAAAAACAATATAAAATGTTTTTTTAGCTGAAGACGATTCCTAATTATCGTAAATTTCAAGCGTACTAACAATAAGTCTCTTATTGGTGCTTTAATTCCAGATTTAAAATCGCTTTTTTTTCCCTTATCGCATTTGGTAGACAGCAACATCTAGACCAAGTTCAAGTTCATCTAGATCGTGTGGTCTCGTGTAAGGAAGGAAGGGGGAGCAGCTTCTGTTGTGATGGAGCACTTGTAAGTAAAAGTCTGACTTGGATGTGTGACAATGACTTTTTACGGGGTAGGGTTGTCAGCCCTACAGCTTAAAGTGGATTTCGAACCACTATAAACATCCACGACACCGTCGGGACTCGAAACAGAAACCTGGGGCACAGAGTAGCATAGAACTGGTAGGAGGGAAAAGGGGGCAGCTTCTGTTGTGATGGAGTACCCGTAGGTGGAAGTGGGAAGAAAACCTGGAAAACTTCCACCAGGTAGTCCGACTCAAGGGGCAAGATGCTGGACATCCCAAATGCCCTCGAGTGTCCTCGTTTTTCGAAACAGTGTATACAACAAAGCCACCAGCGGATTGAACCTCAGCCCTAACGCTCACCAACGGTACGTATTGCCACTTAGCCATGAGTCGGGCAGATTTAAAATCTAAAAGTATTAAAGGTTCTGATTCTTACAACATTGCATTTATGAGCTTTTTGATTCGGTTAATATAAGATATGTCACTTTAAATGTGACTTCAGCACTAAGCGTTAAGAATCAAGGACAACAAGAAACAAAAGCAAAGGAGAAAAGAGAAGATTCTCCTAATCCCGCCACCGGAAGTGCAATAGGAATATGACGCCAGGAAGTAAAGTATTATCTGAAGAAGGAAAACCATACCGGTCAGTTGATAGGAGAATTGCAAGCGACGCGGTTGCAGATGAGTTTGATTACGATTTGTGCTCGGGTCGACTGTTTGAAGATAATTATTTTAGTTGCTGCAGCAGTTGAGGCATAAATTTTGCTATTAATATGTAAATAAAAATTTAGTGTGTAGTATACGCTTTAGGTGTCACAGGATATTACAAATTAGATACTGTAAATGCTTAAGATACAGTAGTTAAGTAAAAGCTGAAATCAAGAAAAATAATTCCGATAATGTATGTTTTGTAAACAAATTCTTAAAAAAAAAATCCTCCACTACGTAAGTAATTCATTATACTAAAATATTTAATTATTTTTTTTATGAAATATAAATATTTGTTCAGTATTTATCGTTTCATTTCGATGATATACATTTATCATGAATAAAGAAATCTTTGGTGAGCTTTATTACTAATATAAAATCAATTAAATAAAACCTTCAAAATTACTTTAATTACTTCAAAGTTGCTATGCCATTTAATGATTAAAAAATTATTAATTAATCAGGTGGCAATAATAATTTATTTATTTAAGGCAGGGGTGCTAACCCAAATGATCTGGCGGGCAACTTTGGAAATACATCATAACTCCGCGGGCCGCATATAAAATTATATAACCCCATATCAGATTCAGACCCTAGATATTAGAATGAACTATTATTATTGTGTTTACTATTATTCTTCCAAGTAAACATAGATAATAAATAATAATGATACTAAACGCACATAGTAAAGAAATATATAACACTAAAATGAAATATAGTATATATATAAATATAAACGAAATAAAAAAATAAAATCATTAAAAAAATATTTATTTTTCTAGTGCGATATTTGTTTCTTCACTCTTTCACTTAGCAAATCGATCTCCATTTGGGTATTTGCACATCGTAATGGGTGTTGCAGGTTAGCGTCCGTTATGTTTGAGCGTGTTTTGTGTTTGGCCAATTTCATTTTCGAAAGAAGAAAAAAAAAGGTGTATGTTGAATCAAAAACGCTAACAATTTTTTCAATTCCTTCTATTAGCTCACACTCTCCCTATATATATCTTGTTCAAATTTTCAATCGTTAATAAAATACTTTTTATTCATCCACTCAAGTTCAAATACATTTTTTTGAACTTGCACTGGATGACACTTGATGTTAATACAGTTTTTTCAAATATTAATTCCGTAATTAAATTTAATTCATTAATTTTAGTTTTTTTTTAGATTTAAGTTGCATATATCTACCAGTAGATAACGCGAGATAAACTTAAAAAATGAATCAAAATTATTTATAAAGGACTTTCTGCAATATAGTGAAAAAAAAGTAGGAATTGACTTTAAATTTTTTTTTTTTATATTACTTGTTTGTGTCAGATTTCTCAAATATCTAGGGATGGTCACTATGTCACTAAGTTCATTTAAAGTGAAACATAGAACCTGTTATATTAGTTTTTTCAAGATGTAGCATCATGAGTTCGCAGAATATAAATATAATTATTCTGCGAACTCATAACTGTACACTCGTAAATAAAACAAGCAAAATCAAAGTTAATTTTTCTCAAGTTTTCGACAGTTAATTTTTGAATATATGGATACAGGCATGTCTTTTTTTTTAATATATTGGTTTTCACTACTTTGACCATTATAAAATAAATATATTTTGTAAGAAGTGTGACAAATCTCACCCGGAAAAATATTCAAGGTGAGTCGTGGGATGGCCACCCCTGATTTAAGGTGAGGGACGGGTAGGTAAAAAATTTGAGAACCACTGCTCAGAGATTCGACCTTCAACATAGCTTAACCTTGATTGATTAAAGATATCAAAAGGTCGTTTGGATAAATACTAAGGGCATAGAATGTGTGTCAGCTCTTGTCCAATAAGAAAAGTAAGTACTCAAACTTTCGAAAAATACTTTATTCAGATAGTGATTGAAAACCATCCATCAACGTAATCCATAAGTGCTGCATTTTCTGCATTATAGTTTTGTCATCCTCCTATTATGCTTTCTCGATAAAAATTCACTAACGTGCTGTATTACATAATATTAATTACTAAAACCGGTTACAGCTGCTAGTACATAACAAAGTAGAAAACATCACTCAATATCTGAGTAAAATATTTTTCGAAAGTTTTGAGTGTTTACTTTTCTTACTGGGCAAGGGCTGAAACCGATTCTGTGCCCTTTAGTCTAAGTTTCAAAGTTTTGATGAGCTTTCCTTGTGCGCAACACACAGCATATGTGTGTTTTCACTTTTAAAAATGAAAGCAAAACAAATTAACCTTGTTTGTTTAGATGAGTTCGCAAAAGTGTAGGACGTAATCGACAAGTGGGTGTTGGAACATTTAATCGATTTATTTAAGATTCTTATCTGACAGAAATATTATCTCTTTTTATCAGCTGCACCAAGCAATGAGGGATGATTTCAAATCGATAACTGAGGAAAATAGTGTCCATCCTTATCGATTGATCTTAAAAATTACTGGCGAAAGAGTTAAGATAAGATATGGTGCTGCAAAAACGCTGGAATAAGCTTCTTTAACATCATATGTTGCTGAGAAGTTGCTTAATTGTTTACATATGTTTTCATCTATTAGAATGTTCTAGGTGCAGAGGATGTTTAACCCAATATTCATTATCTATGAAACTATTTGAATTACTAATAATGAAATTTTTTTCAAGGATTATGTTTAACAACTTTTAGATTAGAGACTTGTTTTAAAAATCCATGCGAAATATTCAAGATAATATTTTCGTAATCGGTAATATAAACATAAGTTTATCACAACTCTTAGAAGAAGATTTTTAAAAAATTATTGTATTAGAATATTTTTAACTGTAACCTACACTTTTCTACCAGTTAAAAATTTAGAACACATTATTATTTCTTTGGGTTGGAAAAAGAAAATTTTCAAGATGCCATATCAGTTCTGAAAAGTTGAAAGGAACAAAAAAGTTTATAAGAACATTATTCTTGCCTGCCCATAGCTTTCTCCCTCTCTCTCTCTCTTTACATATATATATATATATATATAAATATATATGCTGTAGTTGCTGTAGAATGACGTCACGTTTTGCAGAAACACACACACATTCATTTGACACATTTTCACGTTCATTTCCTTCTTCGACAAAATGTAAATAAATAAAGCGAAAAACTTATTATGACATTGTAAAATAGACATAATATTAATCATTTATCTTCCTTCTTTTGTCTTGAAGGGATAGATAAATTTGGGATATAAAAAATTATGGTGTTGTTGTTACCTATGGCTTTATTGGAACTCAGTCCGTACAAATTTAGTCACTTACCGTAGAAACAACAAAAAATCATCTAAACAAATCAAAATTACAAAGGAAAAAGACCAGACATTCTTAACAAAAACGGCCAAAAAGCCTTAAAAACTGCTAAAAACAAGTAAAATGTTTTAAGGATAACAATTTAAAAAGCTAGAAGCACCATAATAACAGTCAGTGTGATGTCCGTCCGTGCCCATGTTTTCTCTGGCCTTCCAGTAAAAAGGACACAAATCCCCATTCTTTGTCAATCCTGAGCAAACAAGATGGGTCTTATTCATTTTCTTTGTCGTATATAAAATACATATATCAGAGTTCACAATCCCTATTTTGGCCACATGTTCGGCTAGGCAATCGTGTCCAGTTCTTAGTCTAAAATTGGCAACAGCCTCGTTGAGAATTTTTCTACTAAATTTTTTCCAGTCATCCCCGATTGTCTCCCAGACTTTTTCTTTGGTGTTAGACAATAATTCATTAATATATGATGACTTAATTTTGTATTAGTTCTCCAAAAAGAGTCAAGAGTGATAGGATACTGTCCAGGAACTTCTTCTCCTTTCCTTTTATTTGTCGGAAGACCTGCCCTTTCGTTTCCATCAATTCCAACATGTGATGGAATCCACTGAAAATTTATGTATTTTTCATAAGGAATTGTTTGTCATTGTTTTTTTCATGAAAGAACTTGATATCTTGTTTTATATTGGTTACAATTGCAGACTCGGGCTGTCTTTTCAAAGCGATTGCTTCAATGGCAGATCTAGAATCCGCCAGAATAACTACTTTTGAAAAAGCAGAAAAGAAAAAATTATAATAAGAATATTTCTGTCCGAAGTGTTTTTTAAGTAAAATTATACTAAGATGCATATTTGATGTAACCTTTTATGCATTTCAGGTACATTATTGAAGTAGAAGCCTCACGTCATATAATCTTTTAATCAGTCACAAATATTATCCTTTATTTATTTTATGTTAATTTCTATCCTTTATTGCAGTATCTCTTTTTATTAGGGTATTGGAGCCCAGGAAAAGAACACTAAGACGAAATTTTTGGGCTATTGTATATAGGCACGTCCCATTTTTCTTGGGTGAATTTTTTTTTTCCCTAAATGATGCTGTTTATATTTTAGATGGCTCAATGTAGACCACCTCCCAGTTGTGCATCCTGGGCAACGTTCTATTTGGCAAAGTAATTTACAGTTTTTGGCATGAGCTGTCATTGCTATCCTAACAGTCCTCTGGTTGGCCTGCGTGTCTTGCAGAAGGTTGGTTTTGCGGAAGGGGCACGTGGTGCTTCAGTGGATACCTGGACATTATGAAGTTTTTGGAATTGAACAGAATGATTTCCTTGCAAGAAAGGCTCGAAATCATTCCAATTAAGGTCTCAACATTACCATATTATTGTATAAAGTTGTACGTCAATCAGACTATGGCTAGAAATTATAAATTACAGTTGCTTGACAGAATACAGACAAAGCGAGAGAAATTTAATGATCTTCTCGCAATTCCAGATAGCCCACGTCGTGTAGTTGTTACTCAGTTCCACCTATTAACAGGTCACGACTGTCTGGGTGAATATCTACAACGCATTGGGATTTTGGCCAATTAAACTGCCCTCTTTGTAACTGGCAGAACTAATGGATCGAGCTCATCACCTCTTTGCTTGGTACTTTATGGTGAATCCGAGACACCAGGCTTACTGGCAAGCTAGAGATCTCTTAAGGCGATGAATTCTGTCAACTTTTTTGAACTCTTTTGCACACATTTTTTTTTTTTTTTTTTTTTTTTTTTTTGCATTTTTTCCCCTTTTGTACTGCTTTGTTATTGGAAATAAAAAAATATTTTAGATGCTCTAATGTTTGTAGACCTATTTAATTTAGTTTTTAACTGATTAGACAGATAATTGTATAAAACAAATTCTGATAAATAAGACAAATTCTGATAAATAAGACAAATTCTGACACATAATTCTATTCTAATTCTATAAGACAGATGTCTGCAGTATTGTCAATTTAAAGTGATGCTAATATAATAATTTGTTAGAAATATTACATTACTATTCCAATGTTGAAAAAATAGCTCTAAGGGTGTTAATTCTATTTTCAATCATTGACTTTTCTCACACTATTTGCAATAAAAAAATCCTGAAACAAATTAGACAAGAAATTGACAAAGAGTTGCGATGATTAAAACAAGGCTAAACATAGACAAATTGGTTCAAACAAAGCAGAAGCATTCATCGCATTGAAATTTGATGAACTTGAATTTTCCATTTTCTGTATAAATAACTGTTTGACAAAAAATATTTTATGTAAAATGACCCACATGCTAATTGAGCTAATTGAGCTAATTTAAATTTTAAAATGGTCCTCGAACCAACAAAACAATTTTAAAGAGATCGTAATGCAAGTGATCCAAAAAAAAAAAAAAAAAAAAAAAAAAAAAAAAAAAAAACAGATTGAGGACCACTGGTTCATTGTATCTAAAATATTTAGAGGGTAAATATAATGCAATAAAATTTAATATTATTATGAAATAGTCTATAAATTAGTAAATAAGTTATGATGCAGGATAATCTTCAAGGAATATATTGTTTGTAACAGGGCTTTCTCCTACTGACTGGTAAGAGCGTCTTCCTTCCCCCGGTAGTATTAATTATTGATCTCTGTGGTATTTGAAATACACTTTGTTATCAGTTATTTTTTCACTTCAATTGGAATGGTTTAAAATAGTTTAAATCTAAAATATTTTGTAATAATAGTTTAATCTGATTGATTAACATTGTAACCGGGATTCCACCTGCACACTGGCAAGAACGCCCCTTGTGGCGTTCAGGAGAAATCCATAATGGGCCTTGAAACTCTCACTCAAGAGGAAGTACAGCGCAACCAACGCTGCCGCTGAGAAACGTTTAGTTTATAGTATATCATCCCAAGAGGAAGTCTATCTCGCACACCCTGCGCTTAGCCGAGTTTCGGGTTTTCGGCTTAAAATATTATATATCTCTAATTGTATATGTGTGGTGTTTGTGTCTATGTAAATAAAGCTGTTTGTTCTCTAACCTGTGCTTTAAGTATCTCAACCCAATCACACCCAGTAACAATCTGGTTGCCTAATCTGCACATTATAGTACGAGATAATACGATGAATGGGCCCGTCAATGGATTCAGCTTAAAGATGTTATGACTGAAGAATTTTTCTGGGGATAATTCAGGTGATTTTTACTGATTTAGGTTTTAATAATAGGATTAAAGTAGAACATAAAAGCATATCTCAATGTATTAAGTTTTGGATGATCTCAAATATAGATATCTTGTCCAGAATTAATTTATTTGTGAAAAAATTTCTGTTTGAAAAAAAATATTGCCATGATGTGACTATTAAAATTACGATATTTTTAAAATTAGTTCTTGCTATTTAAAAAAAAAAAGAGAAAAGACGTATTTAAAAGTATATTGATAAAAATTTATAAGCAAGTTTCTAAGAAAATTTAAAAGCCTTAAAAATTTTATTGATTGCATTATGAAATTTTATATTTACAATCAATCTTTCATATTTAAATTTGTATTGGATGTGTCAAATATAATGTCATTTAACATTGTTTTTTATTCAAATCTTTCCTTCTACAATTTTTTCTTTTTTCTTTGTTTCAATATGAATTATTACCAAAACGAAATTTCTAGCAATTTTAGTTGTAATACGAAGAACTGTTTACTTGTTAAAGATGAAGTAGTTGTTGCTATCTTGCAAAAATCACTTCGTAATCACTCTACTATATGGCCTTGTATTAAACCATCAAGTCCAGATACTTCCTTCATATTCCTTTCACTAGGAATACTGTTCTGTTTACTAAGGAAAATGAGAACTGTCACTGGAAATAAATAGCTAACAACAAATACAATAGAAATGACAATAACAAATTTTGTAGCTAACTGGCATAAGAAAATTTAAATGTTATACAAAAATTCATATGTTTTCAACAAATCTTATAAATATTTTTTATTTAACAAAAATAATATTATTATCTTTATTATAATTAATTTTTTTACGTGCTAAAAGCTCTGTAAATTTCTATTAAGGTATCAAAAATATTTACCTAATACTTACTTCTTCATTGGCGTAAAAGCCCCATGGACCACTCCCAAGGGTCTTTGTCTCATCTGCCTATTGGTAAATTCCGAGACATGAGATGCTTTCTATTTGCGGGGTAGGGTTGTCAGCCCTACACCCAACAGTCATATTAGATTGGGACTATGGTTTAAAGTGGATTCCTAACCACTACAAAGAATCGGGTCTTGAGCCTGAAACCTGGTTAACCGAACCCCATACACTCGGCTATCAGGCCCAATATTTACTTACTCGAGGGAATGTTTCAGAAACGGGTAAGAACAAAGAGATCTATTGAAAGATCTAAATATAAATGGATCGACTAAATTGATAAGGATTTTGAGTTATCAAAACAACTAATTATAAAACCTTATGGAAACACAGGACAGAATAGAGAAGGATTCAGAGAAAAGATACTGACCAATACTGAATCGTTGAACTAACAAAGGTCAAAAAAGAAATCGCACTCACAATCGAGGTATAACTTCTGTGCGAAGAAATTAACCCCCTATTAGATTTCATACCTAACAGATATTGTTGGATACAGTTCTTCTTCAAGTGTATTTCAAGATAAATCGAGTTATTTCATGTACAGTAATTATTTCATGTTTCTGCGTGTTCATGTCCCGAGTATTCATGGATGATGGCTCACGGCTGATGCTATTAAAATGTACACTGACGGCAGTAAAAACGAGAAAAGTGGAACTGGCAGTGGAATATATATATTTTCAAATAGTAATTACATGAAGATTCAGAGAAGGAATCCTGATGGCTGCTCTGTATTCCGTAGCGAGCTCATTGCTATAAACGAAGGCCTTGACTACTTAGCGACTGTTACTGCAGGAAATGAAATCTAGATTCTAACTGATAGCAGGAATTCTATTCAGCACTTGGCTAATTGGTCCAATGTTAGAGACAGGGTAGGTGTATCTATTCTCAAAATCTAAAACATCTTTCAGTGGATCATCAGATCCACATACATTGGATCCCTTCCCATGTCGACCTTGAGGGGAATGAAATGGCAGATGCATCGGCCAAAGCGGGTGCTAGTGAGGTATTGGTTCCATTTGAGCCCCTTACCTACACAGAGATTTACTCACAACCTAAGTTAAATGGAAAAACAATTTGGTCTATTCCCCCAGTGCACCAGTGGTATCGGGGCCATCGACCTGGCGGTACTTTGGCATTTAATTGTGACAGGCAGGGACAAACTGCAATCACCCGTTTGCTCAATGGACACCTCAGAACTATGACTTTCTCAGATTGTTTGAAAGCTTTCGACACTTGCACCAAGTGCTCCTCTGTGGAGGCTTCACCATCTCACATCTTGGAGTGCCTGGGGCTCAGATGTCAGGATCTCCTTGACAGTCCGTTGATGGACTTGGACTTCCTTCGGGTATTTGGATTCATGGACCTAGTCTAGCCCCGCTGGACTTTGGGGATAGGCGAAGAAGAAGAAGACCCGCGTATTATATATTAAAAGAAAACCTTAAATTTTCGTCGTGTTATAGGCCACTGTGAACTATCTATAGTCATTTTTAAGAAAAAGATTCTTAAAAATCTATAGCCAAATCGCAAAATAGGGGCCGTTGAGATTTGGCTACTTTTTTGTGATGTCAACTGGGCAATAAGTATTTAAATGTGATAACCTGGTTTTCTTGTACTGTTTGCAATTCACTACACTTACAGTCGCAACCCGTTGCTTGGCGCACTTTGGCGAAAAGATTTTTTTACGCCAAATACAACGCCTCTATTCTGCGATTTTACCAAATCAGTTTTAAAGAACTGCCACATAAAAATGCTTTTTATGTAAAAACATAAAAATGCTTTTATTTTTTTTTTTTTTTTTTCGTTGATTAAATGAAGATTGATTAGAAGATTTTGATTCAGTTATTATTTGCTTAGAACAAGAAAATATATATTAGATATATATTTATATATTTATATATATTTATATTTATATTATATATATATATATTATATATAATATATATATATTATATATATATATATATTTATATTTATATTATATATATATTTATATATGACGTAAGATACTGAATAAGTAAAACAGCTAAATATGAATGGAAAATAAAATTACATTTTAGACGTTTATCTTTATCATATCATAAACTAGATGAGACTATCGCCGTGTTTACAAATGAAACTTAATATCGGAAATAATGATGAAGATGAGGCGACAGAATATCACAAATATACAAATACAACAATAAATAACTGACGTAAAGCACTGAAGTACATAAGGTACTGTTTTTCTTCTTCACTAGTGCAGCAGTCTCATAGTGGGCCAAGGCCGTCTGCCTACTGGCAAATTGGAATAGAAAATAAAATTCCATTTTAGACGTTTATTTTAATTGTATCATAAACAAGATGGAACTGTCGCCATATTTACAATTGAAAATTTTTTTTCTAATGCAGCTGGCAAAATAGACCGTGATCTTTTTATGCCATAAGGGTTGCACCGACGTTACTCACTTTGCACTCCCCAGGAGGCGAGTGTAACTTGAAGATAAGCCACGGACGCGGAGTAACAATGCCCCCGCAACTCTCTACGATCCTATTAGGACCGGAACCTACGGTTTAAAGTGGATTCCGAACCACTACAAACACCATGGCAATGCCGGGATTAGAACCCGATACCTGTGGTACCGAGTGCCAAAGCGCTAGCCACTCGGCCATCAGGCCCCACAATTGAAATGTAATATAGAAAATAATGATGGGGATAAGTCTAAATATCACAAATATAAGGCATTGAAATACATAAGGTACTGTTATTCTCCTTCATTGATGCAACAGTCTCATGTCCATCTACCTACTGCCAAATTTGATTTATGGAAAACAAAATTCCATTTTAGACGTTCGACATTTTACAACTTAAACGTAATAAAGGAAATAATGATGGCGATGCGACCGAATATCACAAATATACAAATACAGCAATAAGGAACTGACGTAAAGCACTGAAATACATAAGGTACTGTTATTCTTCTTCATTGGCGCAACAGCCACATGGTAGGTCAAAGCCGTCTGAATACTCACATATTTCGAGACAGGAGATGTTTACTTTTTATGGAGGGGGTGCTCAGAAGATCTACCTACCCGTGGTGCGCCTGGTAACACTTTTTAGTGGCTAAAAGATCTGCAACTTGGCATTATTGTTGGATTAATGAACTCGGTTTCAGCATGTTTTGTTGTTATTGTATGGTTTTTTTTTTCGTTGTTCTTTTTTTGCTGTAACTGTTCATAATCTGCCATTGGAAATAAAAAAAATAAATAAAAAATTTTATGGAGTAGAGTTATCAGTCCTACGCTAAACGCTATACAGTCATATTAGACCGCGACCTACGGTCTAAAGTAGATACCAAACCACTAAAAAACACCCTTGCACTACAAACATCCGACCCTGAAACCAGTGGCACTGAGTGTCAGAGCTCTAGCCACTCCGCCATCAGGCCAAGGTACTGTTATTACCCATCAAAATTACAAAACTTTGTGTAAGAGGAAAATAAACAATCTTCTGAGCATAAAGAAAGAAACTCAACATTTGTGAACACCGCAAAGAGACGAATTTGTACCAAAGTGGACAAATTGCAATCTTTCATGTGTGTTGGTGAACCGACTGGCAACTGGCGTACCGTTTACGGAGTACCAACAGGGTGAAATACCACTTAAACCTCCTCATCTTAATTAATATATATGTTTGGAATTCTAAAGGCTGCTTTAATGTTAGTAAATAAATAAAAGATGAAGTTTCTAAAAATTCAAATTAAAGTGGTACTCAAAAAAATTAAAAAATACTATTAATAAAAAAAATAAAATACAAATTAAAAGAAGTTAAAAGTTAAGTTTTAAATTCGGTACAATTAGGGACCAGTTGTCGATGCCATAATAATATTGAAAACGTAAACATACATGATTACAGTGTAGTGAAATGATTATGCTGAACGGTGGGAGCCAATGGATGATCTGAAAAGCAAAAGTTGAAAAAAGTCCCCCCCCAAACAAAAAAAGGCCAATCGCAGAACCGAAGTTCTTTTTATTATTTTTATACTTTTTATTAGCATTTTTATTTTATAATTTTTATTTACTGAAGTGATCAGGAACAAAAATATACAAAAAATTATAAATTCTTTACAAAAAAACCAAATCTATAATTAACTGTGGCATTGAACAAAGTATTTTGTCTCTTTAGCAAATATGAAGATTGCAAATCGAGGAAAAAAAAGTCCTTTCTTTTGTTTTCACTCTAGTTCTTAAATGCATATCTTTCCTTCGGTTTCCACTGACTTAAATTTATAACATAACTTATTTTTTATAATTGGTATCAAAAACCCTGTTTAAAACTGAAAATATTTTTGTTAGTTTTATGACATGGGTATAAAAATGCGACTTGATTCATGTAAGGTATGGCAAAGAACAGGTGAGAATCATCCAAGGATGTCATCCTCCGCTGCGGTTTACATGAAATCATTTTATTTTTGGATCCAAAATTACGTTTGCAAATTAAAGGCAGGAAATAACGATATTCCATTATCTCACTCCTTAGATGTCTCAGTACCTTATTATTTATCAAACCTTTATGACATGGGTATAAAAATACGACTTGATTTATATCTGGTATGTCAAAGAACATGCGAGAATCATCCCCGGATTACACGCAGCTGTTCTTTATACAAAATCATTTATTTTTTGGAGCCAAAAATAACGTTTCGAATTACAGGCAAAAAATAACAGCATTCTATAATCTCATTCCTTAGATGTCAGTGCTGCGTAGGCCTTATTATTTATGAAGCTTTTATGACATGGGTATAAAAACACTTCTTTATTCATATATGGCATACCAAAGAACAGACGAGAATCATATGCGAATTATACGCCGCTGCGGTTTATACGAAATGATTGATTTTTTGGAGCCAAAAATTACATCTGAGAATTATATGTAGGCAGGAAATAACGATATTCCATTATCTCACTCCTTAGGTGACTCAATGCTGTGTAGGTCTTTTATACCTTCATATATTTTGAAAGGTATATATTTGGTATTATACATATTAGGTACAGTTAGATACATAGGGCAACTAAATGGGCGCAAAATAGGGGCTATTGAGAGTTGGTGATTTTTTTGTGGCTCCAACTAAGTGATACGTTCCCAAATGTAGTAATGGGTTTCTTGTACTATTTGCAATTCACTTCATTTACAATCGTAGTACGTTACTTGGCAGACTCTGGAGAAAAGAAGTTTTTACCCCAAATCCCAATAGCCTCTATTCTGCGATTTTACCGATACTTATTTTAAAAATCCATGATGTTTCTATATTTCTTATAATTTTTAAGTAAATATCTACTCTTGTTTTTCTTCCATATCTTTCTTGAAGATCTAAATAATTTTTAAAAAAAATAAACAAAACGAAAAGCATTTTTGTATTATATCTCATAATTATGCAGCATTATGTCAAACAACTATTATTTTTTTAACGTATGATAAAACCTCTTAAGCATGAAAAAATACTGAAGTTATTTTACGATGTTTACAAGATAAAAAAAACAGTATAGGAATAATAAAAGGCTGTTGAAAATATTTGAGGAAATGCGTAATCGAAAACGATTGAGATTAAGTCAAGATTAAATTTATGTAAACATAAATTTTTATAATTATAAACTTTTATGATTTATAGAATATTTGTTGGTTGACATTCAACATAACTAATAAATCAAGTTACAAGTTTTTATATCAATTTCAAAACAAATTTTTTCTTATTTTGAGTTAAAATTTATTTTCACTGTTGCAAATATTTTATTTGTTATATAGTTTTGTTTTCTCTATCATGCAGTTGTATTTTATTCATATTTCCCCCTACAAATTTGAATATGCACAGTATTCACTGTTCAGTAAAACAGTTCAGTAGCACACTGTTCAGTAAAAGTGTCAAAGGCAGCATCATAGTTCGGGCCATAAAATGTTCGATGGATAGAATAGGCCTGTGAACAACCTGTGGCAATTTGACCGTCTTGCCACCCTATTTTTACGCCACTGAATATAACATTAAATACGTTATAAAATTATTTAGAAAAAGTATTTTTCAAGTCGGTTGTCTAATAAAAAAATATCCATTCAATTTTGTTGACAAAATTATTGAATTTGCAAATTTTCTTTAAAAAAAATTTTTTTTTAGAATTTTTTATTCAAAAAATTTTTGTAGAAAAAAAATAATTTTAAAAGATTAATCTTTCACCAAAACTTTTTAATAAAAGAACTTATAGAGAAAAAAACCCTGTCCATAAATTTTATCCTTAAAATTTTTAGTCATATTATTATAAACAGTAATTACAAAGTTGATTTTCAATTAAAAATAATGAATAAAATATCTAAATAACTTCTTCAATTTTTAGATATTTTAAAAATGAATACTCTTACTGAAATTCTTCATAACTCTGACTTGGACTCTTCCCTTTTTACGAGTACTATACCTAAAGAATATATTATATTCAGCTCCACTGAGAATATATTAATATGCAATTTTTTGGGTGTTTTTTTTTTTTTAAATTTGAGAAATAAAATGAACTTGCTTGGAAAATAAAGTTAAAATTTAGTTATGTTTTTAGGTTATTCATTATCTGTTTAAAAAATATATGTAAGGTACTGTTATATTTCAAAAGCAATGGGCATATAACCTCTTAAGACATAGATAGGGCTGGTTCAATAAATATGAATAAAATTGTAGAAACACAATATATAGAAATTATCGATAATAAAGAAGAAGTAATGCCGAGAATGAAGAAGCTTGATGGCCGAGTGACTAGTGCTCTGGCGCTCGGTGCCACAGATTCCGGGTTACAGTCCCGGCGGTGCTATGGATGTTTGTAGTGGTTCGGAATCCACTTTAAACCGTAGGTCTCGGTCTAATATGGTTACTGGGCGTAAGACTAACAACACTACCCCGTAAAAAGAAAGCATGTCTCGTCTCGAAATTTGCCAGTGGGCAGACAATCTTGACATACCCCGGGGTTGTTGCATCAATGATAATGCCGGTTAACAAAACTTATTTTTCAATATCTCGCTTAACCTTACTTAATTAATTCGAGCAAGAATTGTTCAATTACGTAGATTAACTAAATACATTTTTTCTGTTTATACTTTGTAGTAAAGGCTATTGTTCAAATTGATATAATAAAAATATTTGGATCGGCATTCCTGCCCTTAGCAAGAATATTCTTAAATTTTTATATCTGGAAAGTCACTGCAGCTTTTTATCTCTCTAACAACAGAATCACAGATATATTTTATATATTTATGGTGTTGTAATTTTTCTCTAAGACAATTTGCCAAGCAGAATCCGCAACATTTTGACAATATTTTCTCAGTATGAAGAACAACGTGAAATCCAGTATTCTGAAATTCATTTCTTTGCCTAGAAATCGGCTTCCTCGTTACCATAACAAGCTGAAGATACCAGCAACTCGAGCAATTTCCAGATAGACAATATATGCTTACGGCAGCAATCAAGGATCTTTTTGAAAAAGAAAAAAGGAACAAAAGTAAGTCAATATACATAACCAAAGAGAGAGTTAACGACATTCAACGATGCTTTGATTTGCAACTTTACAGTCGTTTCCTGCACACTTAAGGCTCACAACACTCACAAACATACATGCCACCGTCAAGATTCGATCCTGTGGTACCAAAGCTAGACCGCTAGTCAATTGGCCATCAGGCTGCGATACTCAACACGCCAATTTCAAATAAAAGCGCCATTGCCAAATTTCTAATTTAAGTTCACGCTTTTATTATTGTTATTAGCGTTACTATAAGATGCGTTTTTTCACTAGAATTGCAACAAAGTATCTGTTTGGTATCTTTGCAAACGTTAAAGTAACAGTTTTCAATTTTTCTTTTGTTTCTGAGAATGTTATGGGCTTTTTGTTCCTAAAATTTATAATTTACCATAAGATAGATAGGGTAATTTTATATAGAATTCATGTTGTCCAAATACTGGTTGAAGAAATAACATTTTTATTTTTTATTAAGAAACGAACATAAAAAATTTCTATAATAAAATAATTTCTATATTTTTAAATTTTTTTCCTCCGTGAAGTTTTTTTTTATATTTATATTTTAAAAGAGAATCAAGTTTCAGCTTGCCTTGCAATCATAGTGCTATTTCTGTTCATTAATCTATACGACATAAAATCCGATAACTCCTATTAGCTTTACTGTGCATTGTTTTTGTTTTTTTTTTTAATTTTTTTTTTTTACTTTTTTTGCAACAGTTGTATCAATATCTTCGCAGACGTTAAAGTGACAGTTGTCAATTTTTTCTTTTGTTTCTTAGACTATTATGGATATTTTTTCCCCTAAAATTTATAATTTACCATAAGATAAAAATGATAAATTTAGATGGAATTCATATTGTCCAAATACTACTTGAGAAAATAACATTATTTTTCATTTTTTACTGAAAAACTAACAAGTAATAAAATAATTTCTGTATTCTTAAGTATTTTTCCCTTGAATTTTTTTATATTTATATTTTAAAAGGGAGTCAAGTTTCAGCTTGCCTTGCAATCATAGTGCCGTTTCTGTTCGATATGAAATCCGATATGAAATCCGATAACCCCTATTGGCTTTACTGTGCAATGCGTTTTTCGAATAGAATTGCAACAAAGTATTTGTTCAGTATTTTCGCAGATGTTAAAGTGACAGTTGTCAAGTTTTCTTTTGTTTCTTAGATTGTTATGAACTTTTCCCCCCTAAAATTTGTAATTTACCATAAAAAATTGTCCAAATACAACCATATTGTCCAAATACTAGTTAAGGAAACAGCATTATTTTTAACTTTTTTTATTAAGAAACGAACAAGTAATAAAATAATTTCTATATTTTAAAGTTTTTTTCCTCTTGAATTTTTTTATATTTATATTTTAAGAGAGAGAGTCAAATTTCAGCTTGCCCTGCAATCATATTGCCGTTTCTGTTCGTTAACCTATACGATATGAAATCCGGGAACCCCTGACGGATGTTTTCTTTTATGTTATCATTCAAATCTTCGAAAACATGTATTTAAAAGAATCACTCTCAACTCGAGAACGTCAAATGATGAAACAGCACGCAAAGGTATATCTTTCGTGTAACTGAGAATAATGACCTTTGAAAAATTACCAGCATGACATTGATGACATTGGTAGTTGAGAAAGAACAGAGCATGTTGCGTAATCCCCCCATAAGAGCGATTCTGTAGCTTTCAACAGGGAGAACAGAAGGAAAAACGCTTGCAACATGCACCTGAGGCAGCTTTAATATTATCAATCATCAAAGTATGTCAGTGTAAACTTGTAGCATCATTCGTCTTCAGGAAATAAAATATCGCCTTTCTCGAAATCTTTACGACTCAGAAATTCTGAGGGATATCAGAACTGACGTAACTGATATCCTTTAGAATTTCCTGCAGTAATTCTGTATGAGATATGTCGCCTCTTCTATCCGTAAGTCATCATGGTAGCATTTAGGTTTCCGACATCCAAATTTAATACCAACTAATCTTTACAGTCAAAATTACATTCTTCTGAGAATTGAATGTTATCCAAAGAAGGAATGAAATATTTCTCCTGTATGAAATATATCTTCATAGATCAAAGAAAAAATTCATTATCAACCACTTTTGAAAATGATATATATATATATATATTGCTTATTTTTTTTTTATAGAATTTTATCCAAATTCCTTTTATACTACCTTTTATTCATGCAATGTTTATAACCACTATCACATTCCATACTTTTTTTAATAAAAGTTTTTGTTCATAATTCTAATAAAAATTTGCACATTTACTACTACTAAATATTTTCCTTCATTTGTGATTAAAAATGATTAATAATTGAAAGATATGAATAATAACTGAATATTCTAATTATAATAACTGAATTCAGATATGAATAATAACTAATTGAATATTCAGATATGAATAATAGCTGAATATTCAGATATGAATAATAGCTGAATATTCTAATTATAATAACTGAATTCAGATATGAATAATAGCTGATTATTCAGAGAATAATAACTAATTGAATATTCAGATATGAATAATAGCTGAATATTCAGATATGAATAATAGCTGAATATTCAGCTATGAATAATAGCTGAATATTCTGATATGAATAATAACTGAAAAACACAGAAAAATTAAATTAAATTTAAGACCAAATTCTTACAAGAAATCTCACACATGTTTATATTTCATTTTTTATTTGTTGCCTAAAGAATTTTTTTTCTATTCTACCTTTCTGTTGTCTGATTATTGTTTTATTGGAGGGTATTACACTGCCTGAGTATTTTGTTCTACATAATACTCAGGCATGTATTCTTATGTAAATTCATATGTATTCTTCAAGTAAATTAAATACAGATAAAGTTTCTCATAAAAGGATTCTGACATCTTTAACAGCTTTTGAAATTTGGCTCTATTTCCGTTCATAATAAAGGCTTCAGCAACTTTCTATTCTACAGAAAATTTTAAAAAAAATATGTTTGTTTAATTTTTTTGTACTTTGAATATAAATTTGATAAATTAAAATTATTATTATTATTATTATTTTATTTTTTTTTTTTTTTTTGTATTTTCGTAAAACAGCTATAATGTGGAAACTTCTAGGAAACCTGAGGAAGAGTTATTAAATTATTAAAAATTTCATATTTTCGTAAAATAGCAATATTATGGAATCTTCTAGGCAACATGAGGGAGGATTATTAAATTAATAAAAATTTTGTATTTTCGTAAAACAGCTATAATGTGGAAACTTTTAGGAAACCTGAGGAAGAATTATTAAATTATTAAAAATTTCATATTTTCGTAAAATAGCAATATTATGGAATCTTCTAGGCAACATGAGGAAGGATTATTAAATTAATAAAAATTTTGTATTTTCGTAAAACAGCTATAATGTGGAAACTTCTAGGAAACATGAGGAAGTGTTAATAAGTTATTAAAAATTTTATATTTTTGTAAAACAGCTATATTGTGGAAACTTCTAGGAAACGTGAGGAAGAGTTATTAAACAACGAAAAGACATCAAAATCAGAAATTTTATTTAAAAATATATTGTTATAATTAAATCAAGCAAGTTAAATTTTATTTTTAAGTATAAATATTTTTTAAAATAGAAAGCATTGAAGGAAAAAAGACAAAATCAACAAAGCACAAAATATTATGTATTATATACAGATATCTCCCAATTTTACCAAATATTTTGCCTTTTGGTGTCTTGTTTTTGATACTTAAAACACAAAAACAATAAAAAAGGGCTTTTTCGAAAATTTTTGAACAGATATTACTAAAATAAAAAGAAATTGACTTAAAAACAATATTTGATTTAAAAAAACAAATGGGATTTAAGTAGTTACAGTTTGCGGCATGTTGTATATACCAATAAATTTGTAAGTTTTTTAATGTATTCTAAGGGAAAAATAAATTTCATGAACTCTAGGTATAATTAATTAAAAAAGAGCAAATGTAATTTTCAGTGAAATCAAAAGCATTTTAGAATTTTTATTTTAAAGGAAATGCCTTAAAATTACGAAATGTTTTTAAAGTGTCTCAATACTTTGCGCAGCCACAGTACGTGTTACGTAATGCACAAGAATGATGTTTATGGTTATCTTATATATTAGTAGGTGCACAGTACTTAAACAGGATTTCGATAAGGACATACATTATTTCTCGAAAACTATAAACTAAATGAAATTGCATCAAAATTGCTACGTTATTGCAAAGTACTGGCCAATAAAGGTTTCTCCGTGTTGCTGGTGTCAAAGATAAATAGTGCACAATTACAGATATCGAGTTACATTAGACGTAGAGTTACGTTAGACAGTTACATTGTTATTACTAGAGATACCATTTGGGGTATGTTATAATATATTTTATATGTATACTCATTCTTTGTTTCCTTTTTTGTTGTTGTTTTTCTTGATGTTTGTATTTTAAGAAATGTTTTCGTATTATTGTCACTGAATAAGTAAAATTTCATTTGAATTTTAGAAGTCAGTTGTCCGCATTTCATGGTGTAAAATTATTAAACATATTTATCATTCGAATAAACAAAATTGATCTTATTATGATTTTTTTTTAAATCACCATGTTGATATAATTCAAACTATCATATTCCCAGTTTAAAATAATATGAATAGAAGATTCATTAGATGGTTCACAATAATATTATTTGTATTCACTGGATATATTTACAAGCAATACCCTAACTAATATTCCAAAAAATCAATACCAATGCCAATTTTATCAATATTCCAAAAAATAAAAACCAGTAGGTATTAGTGCTTAAAAATATTTTCTAATACGAGATTTTTGTGAAGCATTTAAAAGACAATAAAAAACTACAAATTACTAAATATTTACTTCTACAAGTAAAGTATTTTTACTAAGAAAATTTAAAAATTATAAAAGGGGAATTAAATAGGTAATCATATAGGACAACATTTGTAAAGAACAAAATCTACATCAAAGTTTTATTGATTTAAAAGAATTATAATTTATCTAGACTACAATCTGATATCAAACATTGTAATATTTGATGCCAAATTGAACCTTATGTGTAAATATTTCCATTATGCATTGGTATGCTCTAACTTGTACAATGATGACCTGCTTATGTTAAAAATGACAAATTATATTAAATCTATCGCATAATTCGTAACTTTGATCAGAAATTGTACATAGTAGACTGTGGATTCTCCAATAAGTACAACTTTTATGTTAGTTAAAATGTCTGATAACAGGCAGAAACTAGCAGTTGACCGTATACGACCTGAGTTGCCCGGATACAAAAATTTTAGATTTGGTAAATTTTATTCAAAAAAGAAATCTAAATTATAGGTTTGAAATTTTAAATAACTTGCCTTAAATAGTATAAAATGGTTAAATAAAGGAATCATTCTAATAACTTCAAATATTTTCCTTTCCACTTTTAAACTGTTAACGTTTATTTTTTAAGCATATAATAGCCTTACTTTGGAAAATAAATTAAATACTGCCTTGTTTGTTTGTTTTTTTTACAATAATTCAACTAATGGCACCAATAAGTTTTTAGGGCTTGCGACATGTGGCGTAAAAGTTTGATGGCAATAAAAAATAATGTTTTGTTTAATAAATAATTAATTAAACAAATTTTGTAATTTTGTCAACGAACTTTCGAAACGAAATAATAAATAAATACTGAACTTATAAATGTTATAGTTTTTAAGTTACACTGGTGTGCAATAACATATACATATACAATTTTCTACATACAAATTATTAATGATAATAAACTAATGCAAATTGTCAAAGAGTAGAAAATTCATACCATTAATAATTCTGTAAATTTCGGTATTAAAGCATTAATAAATCAATAACGTACGCAATACTATCTTATTTTTTACAATAATTCAACTAGTGGCGCCAGTAAGTTTTTAAAGCTGGAGACATCTGGTGGAGAAAAATTTGATGGCAATAAAAAATAAGGTTTAATTTAATAAATAAATAATTAATTAAATAAATTTCGTAATGTCAACGAACTTTCGAGACTAAATAAAAAAGACAAATAATAATAACAATAATAAACACTGAACTTCTAAGTGTTATAGTTTTTAAGTCATATTGGAATGCACTAACATACATATATACAGTTTTATACGAACAAATTATTAATGATGCTAAACTAATGCAAATTATCAAAGAATAGAAAATGGGCACCATTGATAATTTTATAAATTTCTGTATTAAAATATTAATAAATCAACAACGAACTACTCAATATTGTCAATATTGTCAATATACTCAATATTGTCTTATTTTTTACAATAATAATGCAACTTATGGCGCCAGTAACTTTTAAGGCTGGTGATAAAAGTTTGATGGCAATAAAAAATAAGGTTTTATTTAATAAATAAATAATTAATTAAACAAATTTCGTAATTTTCATCAATGAACTTTCGAAACAAAATAGTCAATAAATAAAAAAAATATTGAACGTCTAAATGTTTTAGTTTTTAAGTCATATTGGAACGCACTAACGTTCACATATGCAGTTTTATACATACGAATTATTAATGATGGTAAACTAATTCAAAACTCATAAAAATAGAAAATACACACCATTAACAATTTTGTTAATTTCGGTATTAAAACATTAATAAATCGTACAACGCACGCAATGAGTTATTTCAAGTTTAGTATTAAGTAACACTGCGATATTCCCCAATTTTTTTTTCCCTTAATCACACTTCTTGCACGTTGAACAATGACTGAACTGAATTTAAAACCGATAAAAAAAAGAATGACAGCTTACATGGCATTTACTGCACATCTTGAAAGGAAAAAAAAAAACGTTGAAAAATTGTCTTAGCATAATACGTGTAACGGTACAATTTCATCACGGATTCTATTCTGATAGATGATACATCAATAATAGTAAAAAATCCCACGAGGAAAGTTTTCCCAGTCAAAACAAATAAAAAAACAGAGCCATCTTCTTCGCGACCTATCAACTGTCATATCGACCTATCAACTCTCAGCTATCTTATCTCACATCTCCTATTTAAACCGGGAGCACATAGAGATCTAACTTATAGTGCACTTCAGATCTCAAGAAAAAGAAACTTACCTGAAGCCACAGATGGAGAACCACACAAACGGATTTGTAGATGGGAACCACACCAATGGGTTTGTGGATGAGAAGCACACAAACGGATTTGTAGATGGGAACCACACCAATGGGTTTGTGGATGAGAAGCACACAAACGGATTTGTGGATATGAACCACACAAATGGCCACATACATACCAATGGTTAGTATTTTTGTCTTTGGAATCAAGGTATGTAAAAGAAGAAAAAAAAGTTGTAGTTGGAATAAATTATTAAAATTGTAGTAATTATTAAAATTTTGCTAAATTGCGGTAAATTAGTAAATGTTACTCTGCAGTGTAATATGAGGTTTACAACTTTATCACAGTGTTTTGAAAATTGTCTTCTTAACAAGTTTCATTAATCATAATGCATCAATTTTTATGCAAAAAAGAATTAGACTGGTAATTGCGTATAATATGAAATTTAAACAAGAAATACTGAAGAATATTTTATTTAGCTAATATAAATAAGAAACAAGCCATAATTTTATTCCTTACAAGAAATTGAATTTCCTGTAAGTTATAGTAACATGAAACCAATAAAATCTGTTGTTCTATAAAGCATATTTTGGTGTATAATGCGTATTATGAAAACTGTTATAATGCGTATTTTATAATAATGCTGTATTTTTTGTGTGCTACACTTATAAAATACTTAGTGACTGTTTTAAATTTTTAATTTTTTTGCTACTTAATATCTTTGCCTATTATTTTATTTGAGATAGTAGAGTCTTTAATGAAATATAGGTGTTGCTTGTATAGAAATAAAATTAGAATCTTTAATATTGATTAGAAATTTAGTGTTTATTTACTTATTTCTTTATAAATAATTTTTTATAACAAAAACCCGTTAAAATGTATGTAATTGAAATATTAAAAAATATGGAAGTGTTTGGAAAATCCAAAACCAAATTTTGTGTTAATAATTTGATTAATTTTAGCGTGGCCACTTACCTACCTTTTTTGAAATTGAATATAAATACAACTAAAAAATTAATATTCTTGTAATAAGTGTGTATAAATAATAAATGTGACATGAGTAACAAATCCATAAAGCTGGATCATGGTCTCTATTTTAATCTTCTCCAAAAACTGAAAATATTTGGAAACACATAACCATCATATTTTTTTAAGTAAATAAATAAAGAGGTGGATTGCGCTGTATGCATCCCTGCTGCAAGTTCTGTACTTTATTATTGAATATATTCTTGATTTAATTAGAGTTGCTTATCTTTTTCTCACTTTAAAACTCATCGATTATATTCGGCTATCGGTCGTTCTTTTAGAATTTGTTTTTTACCGATACTTCTGGCGGAAAAGGACACCAATGATTGCGTACAGATCAATTAAATTATGAGCAGGAAATTTTTCAAATTTTAATAAATCTTTAAAGGATAACCCGAGGATTATAGAAAGGAAATTTCGGAAATTTCTTCTGATTTCTCGTTAGACAGTTAAATTATTTGATTATTCTTTTTCTTAAGTTATTATTGTATTCATTATTCCCTCTTAATATCTCACAAGTCAGTAGACAAAGAAAACACGCGAGATAACAGATGCTATGACTTTATTATAAGTTCAAATGTTAATTAAAATTTTAGTAGTTGTAATAATTATAATTACTTGATGAGATTTGACAATAAAGATAGCCATTTTTATTACTTGTAACTATGGTTCATAAATTTATCCTGATGAACATTCTTTGGCAACCCTTGGAATACATACTCTTGGAATTCTGTTCGTGGGATTGTTTGGCGTGCAATATATACTAATGACTGATTCGTATCTAGCGATAACGTGCGCAGATGGCCTAAAGGATCATTGTGATCACTGTTTTCAGAACCGTATGGCCTCGTCGGCGATTATGACAATGGTGGCCTCGAAGGTCGATGGAAGTTGTATGGGTTTCTTCTATATGGCACGTAAATGTGAGACAGCCAACAAACGAAACTCTTCTCAAAAGGTGGTATTTCCCATGGGTGGTCTTGTAACAAGAACGCGTAACATATGCAAGAACGCGAGGCCTACGACTGACTGATTACTATATATCCGAATGCGCAATATAACGATAGGATAGATACTGTAAAATTACACAGGACAACAAATTTCGATAAAACAAATTTTCTGTGAGATTAACTTTTCATTTATTACTACTTTTGTGCTGCTGAACAAATATGAATGAAAATTTGGAAATGTTTCCCATTTTTAAAATATGTGTAACCTAATAATTTCAATGCGAAATAATGTGTTTGCAAACACGCGTACCTATTTACTTTAACCTTACGGCTTTATTTTAATCGTCGCTTATGCGTTTTATCACCCCCATCGTTAAAAATTGCCCAACAGTATTGTAGTGGACCATTTTATCCGATATATTTTCTCTATTTTTGCAATACCCTGATGAAAACGCTTGCCTTGCTCAAAGCTAACATGGTCACAATTATAAGGAAAAATTCCAAATGACACTCCAGAAAATGTATTTTCAGAAGCATAATGCATTCTTGTATACGGGCAATATGTTCATTACTAATTTTCGTATAGTTCTCTGATTTCACATTTCTTAAAAATTCGTTGTCACAAAGCGAAACGCATTCCAAGCTTTTTTCTCCTCTTGCTATGTCACGCTATCCAAATTTGCATTCTTGAAGAATTTACGGATCTGTGGTCCAATTAAAATTTCCTGTTTTAGCTCAGCTTTGTTGATTGCAGGAAATTTTTAATTAATTTTAGTCCATGATTTTCACAAAACTTTCCATTTATGCCACGTTTTATGTGCAAGGATAGTAGTAGGATTATTTTACCTCTTAGAATGCTGAATTTTGAGCAATCTTCTTTTCAATATCATATGTTTTTCTAGTAGGCTATTATTTTTTTTAACATACACTGAAGTGACAAAAGTCATGGGATACCTCTTAATATCGTGTCGGCCCTCCTTTCGCCCGGCGAAGTGCAGCAACTCGACGTGGCATGGACTCAACAAGTCGTTGGAAGTCTTCTGCAGGAATATTGAGCCATGATGTCTCGATAGACGTCCATTATTGTGAAAGCGTTGATGGTGCAGGATTTTGGGCACGAACAGACCTCTCGATGATGTCCCATAAATGCTCGATGGGATTCCTGTCGGGCGATCTAGGTGGCCAGATCATTCGTTGGAATTGTCCAGAATGTTCTTGAAACCAATCGCGAGCAGTTGTGGCCCGGTGACATGGCGCATTGTCATCCATAAAAATCCCATCGTTGTTTGGGTACATGAAGTCCATGAATGGCTGCAAGTGATCTCCAAGTAGCTGAACATAAGCATTTCCAGTCAATGTTCGGTCCAGTCGCCCCAGAGGACCAAGTCCATGCCATGAAAAAACAACCCACACCATTACGGAGCCACCACCAGCTTGAACAGTGCCTTGCTGACAGTTTGGGTCCAGGGCTTCGTGGGGTCTGCGCCACATTCGAACCCTACCATCAGCTCTTACCAACTGAAATCGTGACTCATCGGACCAGGCCACGGTTTTCCATTCATCTAGGGACCAACCGATATGCTCACGTGCCCACGAGAGTCGCTGTAAGCGATGTCGTTCTGTCAGTAAAGGCACTCGAGTCGGTCTTCTGCTGGAATAGCCCAAGAAAGCCAAATTTCTTCGCACAGTTCTAACAGACAAGTCCCTTGTACGTCCCACATTGATTTCTGCGGTTATTTGACGCAGTGTTGCTTGTCTGTTAGAATTTACGACTCTTTGCAGACGTCGCCGGTCTCGGTCGTTAAGTGCAGGCGGTCGACCACTGCGCTGTCCATGGTGGGATGTTATGCCTGAAATTTCATACTCTCGGCACACTCTTGACACAGTGGATCTGGGAATGTTGAATTCCCTAACGATTTCCGAAATGGCATGACCCATGCGTCTAGCTCCAACTAACATTCCGCGTTCAAAGTCTGTTAATTCCCGTCGTGCGGTCATCATCACGTCAAAACCTCTTCACATGAATAACTTAAACAGAAATGAAAGCTCTTTGAAAGCACTGAGCATTTATACCTGTTCTACGAGATGCTACTGCCATCTGAAAATTTGCATATTGCTATCCCATGACTTTTGTCACTTAAGTGTAATGCAAAATTTTGACTCTATTGTCCTACTCACATAAAAAGCACTTATATTTCTTACGCCCTAATTGAAGACCCATGTGAAGAGCTACCATTTTCAAATCTTAACTATTATGCAAGCTGTGCTTGTTGTATTTCAGTCAGCTCACCAGATGTTTCAAACTTTCATCAGTTTGTTTCATGGATACAGGATAATGGATAGAAGATTCTTTCCATTATGCAGCAATACTGCCTTGAGACTTATCTTGAATATACCTATGAATAGCCGTCATTGAAAAGGATCATATTCTATTTTGAGAGCCATTGTTAAGTTATTGACTTCAGAATAGAAAACAAGTTTTTTTTTTCCTGAATAAAATAAGGCAGAAATTGCTCATGACAATTGCGAAACAAAGACCTGGAATAAATTCCATTCTCTAAATCTCGATACAAGTAACATCGTCTTAGTCTTGGACATCTCCAACAAGGTTCTTCAGTTCTTCTTGAGACAGAATTTGTGGGGTAGGTATAGCATCATCATTACATTCAGCACTAGATATAGCAGATTATAGAGCATCACATGAAATTGATTCTTGATCTTCCTCTAGTCCAATGAAAAACTCATTTAGAATTCCCTTCACAATAGGAAATAAGTCGGATAACAGACGGTATATCCGACTTTTTTTTTTCCTTGTGATTCTTCCATTAATAACAAGCACGTACATGATTACTTTTTCGCCTCCAAATCTTAGAAATGTCAAATGGTATTGCCATTTTCTTTTTACCTCGCAGTCACAGGGAAAGTTTCCTTGAACAAGAATTGCAATCTAGGGGCCCCCAGGACTTGTTCTGCCTTCGTAATAAAGGTGATATGCCTTTATCGCTAAAGTGAAAGAAATATTTTGGACTTAAAAAGTCACTTCTCCACATATATATAGCAAAATTAAACACTTATACAGGATCATAGTTATAAAAAATATAATATGTTTTAATTAAAACGCAAATTCCTTGTAATCATTTTCTTTCTCACACTAAACACCGCGTATAACTAACAGTTATCACATTTTTATTTTTAGAATCAATGCAGGAAACAATGGCAGCATCCTGACTGGAATCGTTTCTTGCAGACTAATGAGTCTGCAAGCTTTATACGATAATAATTAGAAAACTTTTAAAAATTAATGTTTTGTTATCCACGCTTCTAAATCTTATCTTTTCAGATAATTCATTTATATAAAATTATATTAATATTTACACATTTCATCTTTATTCATATATGAGACATACATCATAATATATAAATTATTATAATTTGTATGTTATATTATATAAATTTACATATTTCATTTTTCGCATAAATTTCAAGAAAATTAAGGAAACCAACTAACTCCGTATCTGTTAAACAAGAACCAATTGCCAATTTTTACTAACATTATCATGTTTAGGGGACCTGATGTCCGAGTGACTAGCACTCTGGCGCTCGGTGACACAGCTTTCGGGTTCAAGTCCCGACGGTGCCATGGATGTTTGTAGTAATTCGGAATCTACTTTAAACCGTAGGTCCCTGTCAAATATGATTCTAGAGCGTTCCCCGTAGGGCTGGCAACCCTCCCCGTAAAATGAAAACTTATGTTTCGGAACCTGCCAGTTAGCAGACGGCCTTGGCCCACCATGGGGCTGTTGCACCACTGATGATGATGACAATTGTGTTTAGAGCTCCAAAATTAGTTAAATATGATTGTTTTCATAATTTTAAGAAAATTTTCGTGTTGCGCAGTATTATTAGAAGAGATTATATTGCTTTCATATTGACAATATTCTCACATTCAATGGATGGTTATTTGAATTCATTAAAACACATTCGTGTATGACTAATTTCCACTATGATCTTCCAAATATCGATAAACTTAATTTTTTTTAATAATTTAAATAATTAATTTTTGTATCTTCTTCTTCTTTTTTTTTTTTTTTTTTTTTTTTCTTTTTTTTTTTTTGCAATCGCAGATTATGAACAGTTACAGCAAAAAAGGAGCAACGAAAAAAAAAAAAAAAAAAATACAACAACAACAAAATAATACAACAAAACATGCTGAAACAGAGTTCATTAATCTAACAATAATGCCAAGTTGCAGATCTTTTATCCACTAAAAAGAGTTACCAGGTGCACCACGGGGAGGTAGATCTTTTGCGCACCCATTTTTGTATCGTTACTATCAAAATTAATAATTATTTTTTACTTTAATATTTCTTTTTCTTTTTTTTTTTTTTTTTTTTTTTTAATTTTTTGTTAAACATGTGCAACAATTAATTCATCAAATCAACCATATTGCAATATATTATATACAAATTAAAGTTTCGAAATTTAAATCACGATAAGTATCATTTGAAAGTTCTATGCATCGTATTAAGAGATTATCGCCAGATAATTTCTGCTTGGGTGAAAAAAAAATTGCCAGTTTAGAACTAATAGTCGAACGTTAAGAATGTTCTAGTATCAAATAAACAGAAAAATATAATCTCTTTCTCTTTCTGAAGGGTTTAAGAACGCTTTTTTAATATCCTTTATAATAATAAAATTGTATAATCGTTTACGAAAACATCCTGACTAAACACTAATTCTTCTAATAAAAGTATTTTCTTCTAGGTCAAGGCTATATTTTTTCAGATAAGAGATATGCATATCAATCGCTGTATTAATCTAATAATCTTAAGTAATAGCTTGTTTAATTTCGCTGACTTGAATAATTTCGAGGTCAATTGCTCCTTTACTTTCATTTTCTGTAGAAGAGGCAATGCAATGAGTTATATTTTATAGATCAGGGGTGGCCAACCCAAAGGTTGTTGCGGCCATTTTGGAAATGCATCATTACTCCGCGGGCTGCATATAAAATTATTATTATTTTTTTTCCAATGGCAGATTATGAACAGTTACAGCAAAAAAAAACAACGAAAAAAAAAAAAAACATACAACAACAAAATAATACAACAAAACATGCTGAAACAGAGTTCATTAATCTAACAATAATGCCAAGTTGTAGATCTTTTAGCCATTAAAAAGTGTTACCAGGTGCACCACGGGGAGGTAGATCTTCTGCGCACCTGCATATAAAATTATATATCTCCATATTAGATTTAGACCCACTATAGTTTTTTTTGGAACGAAAAACTGAAACATAATGAGTTATAATTTTTTTTTGTTTACTATTATTCTTACATAGGGGCTTATGGCCGAGTGGCTAGCGCTCGGTACCACAGGTTTCGGGTTCGAGTCCCGGCGGTGCCTTGGACGTTCGTAGTGGTTCGAAATCTGCTTTAAACCGTAGGCCCCGGTCTAAGATTATCGTAGAGCTTTGCGGGGGTATTGTTACTTCGCATCCGTAGCTTATTTTCAAGCTACACGCACCTCCTAGGTAGTGCTAAATGAGTAGCGTCAATGCACCTCTTGCCTTAAGGCATCAAAGACAACTATCTAAGCGTTTGCCAGCTGCATTAGAACAAAAAATTATTATTACATGTAAACTTAGATAATATAATAATAATGATACTAAACCCACATTGTAAAGAAATATATAACACTAAAAATGAAATATAAAATATATGTAAATATAAACGAAATTAAAAAAATGAAATTATTAAAAAAATATTTATTTTACTGAAGCAATGTTTGTTTCCACTCTTTCACTTAGCTTTTGCAAATCGATCTCAATTTGGGTATTTGCACATCGTAATGGGTGTTGCAGGTTAGCGTCCGTTCTGTTTGAGCGTGTTTTGTGTTTGGTCAATTTCGTTTTCCAAAAAACAACAACAAAGATTCTGGTTTGCTCTGCTATCAACAATCTACTGTGCGTATCTAGGGATGGCCACTGCGTCACTGAGTTCAATTAAAGTGAAACATAGAACCTGTTACATTAGATGTTCCAAGATGCGCGCGCATCATGAGTTCGCAGAATATAATTTAATTATTCTGCGAACTTATAAATAAAGCAGGCAATGTCTGTCATACATTCGCAAGAATATTATTTTAAAATCAAAGTTAATTTTTTTCTCTTAATTTCGATAGTTAATTTTTGAATATATGCAGGCAAGCAGAATGTATTTTTTAATACATTGGTTTTCACTACTTTGGCCATTATAAAATAAATATATGTTGTAAAAGTGAGATAAATCTCACGGGCCGGGTAAATATTCAAGGCGGACCTTGGTTTGACCACCCTGTTATAGATGTTTAGATATTTATTTTAGCAGGAATCAATCCTAGAATATTTTTCTTTCAATAGCCAGTCTTAGATTAAATGCGGTGAAATCCACGCCGTCATGAATATGATTTAAAATCCTTCATAAAATTTGTATACATACCTCATTGTTAATCATTTGACTATTCCAATTGTTTATATAGTAGATTTATATCTTACTGCTGCTTTGGTTGGCATTTAAGATATTCATATCTCTTCATTACTATGGAGCTTTGATGGCGATAAAGCGACATGTTGGATTGCGTATTAGATTTGCTAACTGCAGGTGGTCAGTTTCAAACTCGATTAAAACTCAAATAAAAGTCGAACAACGGAAGTACATTAAATTCTTTAATCTTTTAATTGGCCAAGTGTAAGTGGGTAATATGCCTCTTGCGAGGTAATGATCAATAGTAAATTTAAATGCAAACTTTTTTTTCTGTACACCCTAATCGTTAAAAAGATTCATGTCAACTAAAATAAATAAATGAATAAAAGATAAGAAGTTTACGAATCTATATAACAACTTAACTTAACGAACTTAATGTACAAAAGCAACTCAAAAATAAGTTGTTATTTAATTCTTTAACTTTTTTTTGTTATAAATATTAATCAGTCTCATTTATCCTTTTCAAGGGCAATTGCAGGAAAGAAGGTATTGCCTTTCAAGAAGTCTTTTAGGGAGTAACCACCTTAAATTTGCTTCGTTTACCTTTTTCAAATGCCACAAACAGTGCAATGATGGGAAGGAGAGCATTGCCTTTCGATAGTTTTAGGGAGTAACTAACTAAATTTGCTTCGTTTTCCCTTTCCAAATGCCATAAAACAGTGCAATTAGGGAAGGAGAGCATTGCCTTTCAGCATTTTGGAAGGAGAGCATTGCCTTTCAGCATTACTGAAGGAGAGCATTGCCAATTTGGGGTAACTACCCTAAATTTTCTTCGTTCTCTCTTTTCAAATGCCACAAACAGTGCAATGACAGGAATAGAAGGATTTGCCTTTCGAGAGGTCTTTTAAGAGTACCTACCCTAAAATTGCTTCGTTTTCCCTTTTCGAATGTCCAAAACAATGCAACTATGGGAAGGAGAGCATTTCCTTTCGAGAGTTTTAGGGATAACTACCCTAAATTTCCTTCGTTCTCTCTTTTCAAATGCCACAAATAGTGCAATTACTGGAAGGAAGGCATTGCCTTTCGAGAGTTTTATGGGTAACTACCCTAAATTTTCTTTGTTTTCCCTTTTCAAATGTCACAAACAGTGCAATTATGGGAAGGAAGACATTGCCTTTAGAGAGGTCTTTTAAGAGTAACTACCCTAAATTTGCTTGTCATTTCTGAAAAGACACGAAAGATTTCACCAGACAGTTTGACTTTTGATGCTTTACCTTCGATGTCACAATCGCCTTCGAGCCTTCAAGTTTCTGACAGAAGCAAAAGTTACGGACGCTGTTGAAACGTCATTGGACCACGAATCGGTCCTCTTAAACTCTTAACAACGAATTATTCAGTGTTTTATTTAAGATTTAACTCACTTTATATCTAGAGTAATTCAAGAGTTTGGGAAAGAAAATATTTAAAAAATGGTAAACATACAAAATAGTGACCATATATGGCATTTTAGGATTAACCACAAAAGTATGAATGAAAATACTTCCCATTTCAGAGCTTATCGGCTGTTTATAGTTTTTGGAAAGGAATATTTTTCGTCAACTTCAACTTGTACAATTTTCGTGTGTATATTTTTGAAGACATTACACTATTTTATTTTTTTATTATTAAAACTATCAATGCTAAATAAACTATTATAAATACTGAATAAAATATACAGAGGAATGAAATGCGATTTCTAAAGTTTTCGTTACTTAGGGATTTTATATTGCATATACAATTCTTAAACAGAATTTAATTTCTTCAGCCAAACTAATTAATTTTTTTACTAATTAAAATTATTAGTCCTAATTAAAATTAAAATATTATGAGGAATGAAATGCAATTCTAAAGTCCTGAATAAATTATTATCATTACTGAATAAAACATAATGAGAAATGAAATGCGAATTCTAAGGTTTTCACTATTTAGGGATTTTATATTACATAGAAGGAGGAGAATAGACGATAGAGAAGATAGGAGAATTGTATTTCTCAAGCAGAATGTAACTTTTTCAGAAAAACTAATTATTTTTTTATTAATTAAAATTATCAGTCCTGAATATTACTGAATGAAACATCTTCTATGTTTTCGTTGTTTACCGATTTTAACTTCTTCAACCAAACTAATTTTAAAAAAAAAATAAAAAAAATTAAATTACCAGTGCTGAATAAACTCTTATCATTGCTGAATAAAATATTATGAGAAATGAAATGTGAATTATAATTATTCGCTATTTGGGGGTTTTATATTAAATATTCAATTCTCAAACAAACTTCTTCAGCCAAACTAACTTTTTTTTTAAATTAAATTATCAGTGCTGAATGAACTCTTATCATTACTGAATAAAATATTATGAGGAATGAAATTCGAATTCTCAGGTATTCGTTACTTTGGAATTTTATATTAAATAAACAATTCTGAAACAGATTGTAACTTGTCCAATTAATTTAATTCTATTTTTAAAAAAATTAATTCATCAGGCGCTGAATAAACTATTATCATTATTGAATAATATATAAAAAATATAATAAGGAATAAAATGAGAATTCGAAGGTTTTCGCTATTTAGGGAATTTACATTAAATAAACAATTCTCAAACTTCTTTCCCCAAACTAATTTTATTGTATAAAAAATAAAATAATTCCACACCTGTGTCAGTGTCCCTGAAGAATTAAATATGCGTATATTTATATGCATATCAGAAGAAAATATTTATAAAACCATTTGACGTAATCGTTAGCAAGCATAAAAAATAGGTAAACATGAAACCACTTTTAATGTGGTTTTAATAGTCGGTTAGAAATGGAAATATTTAAGCAATTATATTAATAGCAGAGCAGATTGATCGTTTAGTTATGAAATGTGAATATTAAATAACAGAAATAGAGCAAGGCAGGGGAATAACTCTTTGAATTATTTTTGGGGGACGTTTATGCACTGTTATCGCATTATTATTTAATCGAATTTCTTTTTTTTTGTAATAAACCTACAGAAAACCGAAGAGGAAATGACAATAATTATTCTTTGAAGGACATTCTAACGGTGTTTCAGCCATATTTGTTTGATTTATAAATAGCCTTTCCAACTACTTATATTTATTTTGACAAGTGTAGAAATCAACATAGGGTAATGTATATGAGAACTGAAAATTCATACGAGCACTTGTTGGAGAATGAAAACTTGAGACCTGATTAAAAACAAGTAATATAAAAAAAAACATTTTTTAAAGTCAATTCCTACTTTTTTTCACACTATATTGCAGAAAGTCCTTTATAAATAATTTTCATTCATTCTTTTTAAGTTTATCTGGCGCCATGTATTGGTATATATATATGCAACTTAAAACTAAAAAAAACTAAAATCAATTAATTAAATTTAATTACTGAATTAATATTTGAAAAAACTGTATTAACATCAAGTGTCATCCACTGCAAGTTTCAAAAAAATGTATTTGAACTCGAGTGGACGAATAAAAAGTATTTTATTGACGATTGAAAATTTGAACATGATATATATAGGGAGAGGGAGCTAATAGAAGGAATTGAAAAAACCCACAAAACTGCATTGTGTGTAAAAAGAAAATTATTAGTCATAATTGATTTCTAAAATGAGAGAGCTAAATTTAAACTACATATCCTAATTTATTCCTGCGAATATTTTTAATAATATTTTAAATTCTTTTAATTAATTAATTCAATTAGTTAAGCATGAATAGTTAATTTTTTATGATGTTATAAAATGATAATAATAATAATTTAGATAAAAACTTATCTTCAATATGTGTATAAAAAATTTAATACAATATTTTTAATGGCCCAAATTTTTTAGGCACTACTTGTACATGAGAATTTTACTTAAAGTAAAATAAATAACTTAAAATTAACTGCTTTGTGATAAATATCAGAATTTATTAAATTCAGATTTTCTGGTTTTCTGAAGGATTTTGAAAATAATTTTGAATAAATGACCATATAATTTACTTACTTATTAAAATGCTCTGCATAAATTTTTGGTGTGCTGCATACATAAATATACTTTACATAAATTTTTGTTTTAAGATCTTTAAAACCACAATTTTGTTAAAAATATTAAAAAATACGTTTGGTAGCTATAATAACAATTATTATTATTAAATATTTATTCATATTGACTCTGATAAAATAATCATTGAAAATTTGTGGAAATATTAATTTAATTAAGCAATAATTAGATTAATTAATTTTCTAATTAATTTAATCAATTAGAAATATTAATTAATTTGTGAGAAATATTTGTTCTATTATTAAAAATAATAAATGTAAACAAACATAAACATAAAAACTTTGAAGGCACTGTTAAATAACCAGAAGATTTATAAAAATGTGTGAAATGATAGATGATTTCGAAAACAAAATTTTGCTTATTAATTCCCGCCATTGTTATTCATTCATTTATATGTATAATCATTTATATTGCTGAATTATTATTCTGAATATGTTAATTATTCCTGTGGGTTGGTGGTAGTAGTTAGTATACTTAGCTTGCAAGATAAGATTATTAGTCTCATATATAACATGCCTTGTCTCCCAAGAAAAAGGTATCCTCAAAAGGAAATATTTCCTCAAATAACCTTTTAGGAATGACATTAACATAATAACCATTCTTCCAACCATTAAGATGTCCATATCAGTGTCATATATACAGAATGCAAGTGTATTGGAAGTTCGGTTTGGTTTGTCGCACTTGGATCATTTGTGCACACTTTAAACAAATTAGACCGGGACCTACAGTTTAACGTGGATTCCGAACCCCTAACAAATATTCCTGCCACCACCAGGTTTCGAACCTGAAGCCTGGGATTCCAAAGTCGGAGAGTTAGCCAATCGGTCATCAAGCCGCTATGTATTGTAGGAAAAAAAAATATAGCGGGCTGATGACCAATTGGTTAGCGCTCTGGCTATTGGTGTATAGGAGAAAAAAACCCCAATAATTTTAATGGAGCACAGAATTTACAGATTTAAAAATGGCGGTTTTAATAGTTGTTGCTTTCGAATGTCAGGCCCTTTGGCTGGAGATTATTTGCCGTAGGAAATATGTAGCAATTTCAATAAGGTAGGTGCACCACCTGCAAAATGTCACACATTTTTGCCACAGAAGAGTGATGTGTGAAGATATCGCACTCTAATCCCTGAACACAACTGGCCTTACGACTTACAGATTTGTCGTGATATTTCCGATATCATGTGTTAATCTCTTCCAAATTGCTCAATGTGATAAGAGAGTCTATCTACTATCTATTGAAATCTATCTACTAGGTCTTTTCGTTTTTACTAGGTCTTCTGTTTACTAAACAGGACCAAAAATATTTGTAAAAATTATTTTAAAAACTTTTATCAAAGAAGAAATTATCTAATATGATAAATTATGTTTGTTTTTTCGATATAATGCGTAACAGATTAATGTAAACATTAAAACTGGGCAATTTCTAATCTTCAGTGCGTGATTATTGTTATAAATGCTGACCTTCAAAATACAAACAAGCTAAAAATTAGGAAATTAGGTCAAGAAATATCCCTACGGCTTGCCAGAAGAATTTTTTCGGCATATTTTGGTGAAAATTAAAAGTTTCTAATAAGTGATTAATTTGTTTATCAGATGACCTCTCCCGGTAATTTGACGTAATTCAAATGTCTGAAGGTTTAGTAGATCTCTTGTTCTTCAGGCATGTTGGAGGTCAATCCTTCTCTCTGTTTATCTATTTTTAAATTCAGATTAATTATTAATAGATTTACAATTTTTATTGGGCTGCAATTACCTTGATCTGCATCTTAATTAGTTATTTATAAACATTGTATGTACGCAGAATTTACCAAAGTAATTAGCAAAGGTCGAAAAAAAAAATGACTTAACGATTGTGGTAAAAAATAGTCTTTTTTTTTTTTTTTTTTTTTTTTTTTTTTTTGAAAATAAACTGTTAACTGAAGGTTAACCGTTTAACTGTAAACTGTTAAACTGTTAACTGAAGGTTAATATAGTTTAAAAATACATTTGAAACAAATGAAAAATAAATGAGAATTTCTGATTGTAATAAATTTATATCAATGTCTTTTTTACTATAAAATCTTATGCAACATTTAATTTGAAAAAAATAGTTAGATTTAGATGAGATGTGATAGCATGGGACATGATTTGTATCTAATTAAAAAAATTAAAAACTTAATTAATTAAATAAAATGTTAATTAAATGCTCTATTCAATATCTTCTAAAGCCCGGTTCATGGTCTAGTGGTAACTTACATAGCTAATGCATATGATGGAGTTCCTGAAACAATTTTTAAAAAAATTTAAAATTTCTAATTGTAATAAATTTATATCAGTGTTTTGTTTTTTTTACAATAAAAACTAATACAAGATTTAGTTTTTTAAAAATAGTTAGATTCAGATGAGAAGTGATAGCAAGGTACATGATTTGTCTCTAATTAAAAAATTAAAAACTTAATAATTAATTTAATTAAATGTTAATTAAATGTTTTATTCAATATCTTCTAAAGCTCGGCTCATGGTCTAGTGGTAACTTACATAGCTAATTTGTAGGAGGGAGTTTCTTACAGGCGCTGCGGAGACTCAATGGCCATCAGACTATTTTTCAATAGCAGGCGAACCTCCAACAGACTTTCTTACACCAAATCTGAAAATCCATTCATCAGAAGTTTATAAACCAGCAAGCCATCTATCAATAGATTACGATTCAATAAACAATTCACCTGCAGGTTATGCTCTAGCAAACTGTCTTTCAGCAGATTATGCTTCTACAAACTATCTCCCAAGAGATTATTATCCAACAAACTGTCCTCCAGCAGATTGTTATCCAACAAACTGTCCTCCAGCAAATTGTTATCCAACAAACTGTGACCCAGCAGATTGTTATCCAACAAACTGTCCTCCTGCAAATTGTTATCCAACAAACCATTGTGAGTTAACTGTCTCGTATTGATAGTCAGGTTACCGGATTTTATCTCGTAGACACTCAAATGGGGGCAGTTACGTCTAAAAGTCCTCCCTCCATCACCTGCCAGAAGACTGTGTCTGGCCTATCTAAGTGTTACAGGAAGTTCACGGACGTGAAAAAAATAATAAATGTAAAAAAAAAAAAAAAAATTTCCTAAATTAATGTAAACCATGATGTAAGAACTTTTGTAATAAATAACTCTAAATAATTCTACAGCGTGGATACAAGAGTATTGATGTTTAGTGTGGATGTCAAGATATACTCTTTTTTTTCAACATTCTTGGCTATTAATAAGTCAGCAAAAGTTGTTTCATGATATGTATATATATATATATATATATATATATATGCGATTGTCAAAAACACGCATTGTCTTTATGCGATTTCCAAAACAAGCATTATATTTCATGCGATTGCCAAAAACGCGCTTCTTGCTCAAATTGTTCTCAACGAAATAGCTAAACAATCTATTAAAACCCGCAACCTATTCCGATATATATTTGTGAAAAAATGTTTTTTAGACATTAATATTCGCAAATTGAAATCAGTTGGTAGTCATGCCACCACCAGGATTCGAAACTTGAAACATGTGGTACCAAAGGCCAGAGAGCTAGCCGATTGGCCATAAGACTGCACCATGGAGAGAATCTTGTGAATATTTCTTATTATCCATGCTGTGGTCAAATTTCGTTTATTGTAGAAACTGGTTGCTGAAGTACTTAATCAAAATACTTCCATAAAATAGTCAATTGGACGTCAGGCCGCAACATGATCAGGGATTAAGAAAAGGATATTTGAAGGTGAGGGCAAAATAAAAGAAACGCCCATGGGGTTTTTTTTTTCCTCCTAGTATGGACGAAAATTTATTTTCTATGGATTCAGAATCTTGAAAAGATATTGGTTTCCGCTGTAAGTGATAAGAATAGCATTCCGTGAAACAGAATTATTGGCATTGTATTTCTATGAGTGTAGAAATAGAATACCAAAATAAATTCGCATATCACTACTGCTCCTGACAAATATCGAATGATTAAGCACAGATTGGTTGAAATAGGATATATCTGTGAATGTAATTTAAAATAATTAGCTAAGTCATAGTGATGTAGCTCGATTTTTGAAATATTCTTACTACATAAGGAAATTAAACGATTACAAGAGGAAGTTTTTAATACAGCAATCGACTGCTGAAAAAATGTATAGAACTCTGAGTTGAGGGATTCTAAAATTAAATAATAACTGAAATAAAATATTAAAATAAATCAGAGATTCTGGCACTAAAATTAGGAAATGGCATTATAAAACACATTCTTCTTCAATGGTGCGATAGCCCCATGGTGGGCTAAGTCCGTCTGCCTACTGGCAGATTCCGGGACATGAGATAGTTTCTTTTTACGGGATAGGGTTGTCAGTCCTACGCCCAAAGCTATACATTCATATTAGACCGTGAGCTACGGTTTAAAGTGGATTCCGAACCACTACAAATACCCATGACACCGCTAGGACTCGCATCCGAAACCTGTGGCACCGAGCTCTAGTCACTCTGCCCTTAGGCCTCGTAAAACACATTACTTTTTTAAAAAAATATTTGTAATTAATATTTTTATAGTAAGATACTTGAAGAAGCAAATCCATAAACAATTGAATAAGCTGGAAAATATGAGGCCCAAGACATTTTTCTTTTAAATGCGACCTGAAACAAAATTTCTTATTGAAACAGGAAGCTAAAAGGTTGGATTAACTGTTGGATACTGTCGACTTTATTCTTAATTTCACTTAATTCGTTCAATATTTTGAATAATTTCGTAAACCCATTTTTAATCAAGAGAGTAGTTAAATTGCTGCACCTGTTCTACAGAAAGTACCACGGGATATCGTAGTATGACGTAATCTGGTGTAACTGTAGTATAATGTAATCTGGTGTAACTGTAGTATAACGTAATCTGGTGTAACTGTAATATAACGTAATCTGGTGTAACTGTAGTATGATGTAATCTGTTGTAACTGTAGTATGACGGGATAGATTGTTGCTGTAATATGACACGATCAATTGTAACTGTAGTATGACGTGATCAATTGTATTTACAAGAAAAGGAGAACAGTTTCAAGATTTATTTGGAACAAATTCTGCTAAAATAACTGTATAATTCTGAATTTTCTGTGATTAATTAAAAATTTATACGAAAAACATGATAGCAATTTGAGAATGAAGTGATCGATTGTTACTGTAATATGACATGATCAATTGTAACTGTAGTATAGCGTGATCGATTGTAATTGTAATCTATAGAAGGACAATTTCAAAATTTGTTTGAAACAAATTCTGCAAAAATAACTATATAATTCTGTATTTTCTGTGTATTCTGGGATTAATTAAAAATTTGTACGAAAAACATAATAGCAATATGAGTATGATGTGGTTGATAGTTACCGTAGTATGACGTGATCGATTGTTGCTGTAATATGACATGATCAATTGTAACTGTAGTATGACGTGATCGATTGTTGCTGTAATATGACTTGATCAATTGTAACTGTAATACAACATGATCGATTGTATTTACCAGAAAATGGAGAACAGTTTCAAAATTTGTTTGGAACAAATTCTGCAAAAATAACTGTATAATCCTGAATTTACCGTTTATCCTGTGATTAATTAAAAAATTTATATAAAAAACATGATAACAATTTTAAATGCATCATCCTTCATTACAATTCTTTTTAGATAAAAAATAGTATACATAGTTCCTCGTAAAACTGTCGTTTCTTCCTTTTTTACCTCAAGTTAAATTTTCAAAATTTGATAAATCACCGAATATTATTGGATTACAAAGAGTTAAATGCTGTATCATATCATAAATTTAGCAACATAAGCTTTTTTAAAAGATTTCACAAAGGGAGAACATAAATTTTACGTTGATACTAGTGTATGAATTGCATTTTTTGGATAGTGAATGAAAAGCTGTGGTTCACGACATGTTATATAATTCTTTGATTTATTTCTACTACAGAAGATTAAGAAATGCATTCTTAAAAAAATTGGAATTAAGCCTACATAAATATTTTTATTAAAATTAAACATGCATAAAGCCCATAAATTGGCAACGAAATGTTAAAAATTTCAAGGCTAACAATTTCACATTGAATGTTCAAATAAGTAATTGGTCAAACCTCCCTTAGCGACGATGTGTACTTGTATACCTTTATGTAAAGAGTAATAAAGACTCAGAATCTCATCATGCAACACATTTTGCTAGACATATGAGGCCTGATGGTCGAGTGGCTGACGCTCGGTACCACAGGCTTCGAGTTCGTGTCCCGGTGGTACCATGGATGCTTGTAATGGTTCGAAATCCCCTTTAAGAAGTAGGTCCCAGTCGAATATGATCGTAGAGAGTTGTCTCCCATCGTGCGTCTATTCAATTTCCCCCACATTATTCCCAAACTGTAGAGAGGCAACTCAGCTCTAGGCACAGTGATGTGTTGTGGTGTAATAGTAGTATTGTTTGCCACAGATCTGAGATAGATTTGGGAAGTTCAAATCTGGCAGTTTACCATATCCCATATAAGTTTGTTTAACAAAAGGTTATGTGATGATGGAAAGTGGACCTACTCTTGGTTCACTTTCCAGCATAGTCACATAACCTTGGATCAAAGTGGACTGGAGACAGTTCAGATATATCTGAAGCGTATGAGGTCTGGCGTTATCTTGTTGGATGAAGTATAGAAATAGGATGAAATGCCGTATAGGACGAAGTGTCATATAGGGTAACACTAAAAGGTGGCAGGATGTTATTAACCTACACTTCAGCTGTTAAAGTTGTACATAGGATGAGTAGGCTACAACTAGCTGGAATAGATTCAGTAGCATCTCACCAGAGGTAATGAAGTTTTACCTTCGTAAAACAAAAACTGATTGGGGCTACTGATTCTGAAACCTTCCCACATGGATTCGATGGTCGCTTGCATCAATACTGAAGTGTGTAATTTTGATTCCAGTATATTGACAGCCTTAATGAGTAGCTATTGTACCATTCCAGAGGATTCTGAAGTTATTATATATCTCTGTGACCGTAAAAGCCTTATCAGATGGGCTTGTTTTGTTACCTTCAACGTAGAACAAACCATAGTTGACAGTCGAATAATGAACTCATCACTGCGTGCACATCCATCTGCTCAATTGCATGAATCATTCTATAGCCCATTACTCGGAAATGGTACAGCCTTTTTAATATTTTTAAGATACAATGCGATTTGTGGTTACATGAGCTTATAAATTTGTTCATTGGCTTGATTATACTCCACTCAAACACTTTCACCGAATTCCTTCTTTATTCTTTAGCGTATTTTTGTTTTTGGTTTCTATTGTGTAATGAACATATTAATAGACACATTTTCATGCCCTTCTTACAGAAAAACGGTACAATTTGTCCCTCAATTTGTAAGAAAACAACTATAGGTAGAAAATAATTGTATAAGCTTAAAATCCAGTTCTTAACCTTACTGAAAATATGCAATATTTTGTTGTTGGTGAACATTGGTGGCTATCAGGTGTCCAGTCAGTTATTCAATGGCTATTCGTGACTATCAGGTGTCCAATCAATTATGCAATAGCTATTGGTGGCTATCAGGTATCCAATCATTTTTTCAATGGTTATAGGTGGCTATCAATCGGTGTTGTTGAACATAGGCGCAATATGTGTATAATGTATGTGGAATCCTAGCTATAAGAGATGCCTTCTGGAAGAACTCTTAGGGACAATTGATTGATATAGGGAGTTTTTTAGTGTTTCGTCCATAGACATACAAGTCTATGGGAGAAACACTAAGTAACTCCCACCAGGCAACCTAAGTGTCTTTGTTCGTGAAAGCAGTGGTTACAAAGGAAGTTAGCAGTGCATTGGAACCTGGACCCTTCTGAAAATGCTTTGTTTATGTTTAAAAAATCTAATAAATTGATATCTAGAAAAGTACTATTTTATTTTATTACTTTTTTTTTTGCTAAAGGTTTCGCTGTGATATTATATATATTTTATAAATTTCTTATATATATATATATATATATATAATCTTTCCTTCAACAATTTTAAGTATTTTCTGTCAAATGTTTCGACAAAGATTGGATGCTAACTAAATATTTAAATGACGATTTCCTATCTAATGTCAATGTCAAAAATTCAGGAAAAGCAATTGTAATGCTTTTCACAGAAATAAGATCGAAATATGCATATTAATTTTAGCGCTCAATTTATAACCGCCCCTTCCCCTCTGCCTTTTCTTAACGAATGAAACATTTTAAAATAACAATTTTGATTCGCTGATTCATTGTCTCTAAGGGCAACAGTGGTTGTAAAAGGATTCAACAGATACGATTGCTGTCAAAAGAGTTGAAGTCTGCCAATCAAAACAGATTTATGGTTCGATTTGAATAAAATTGAATATGTTTGATCATCCCACGAGCTGAAAAACTATCTATCAGAATAACGTTAAAAGAAAAATTTATAAAATGGAGAAAATGTGCAGATGCCTACTTCCGCTCTTCACTATGACGAATCTTGTGTAATGCTGAATAAGCAATAAATCTGCTGATAATACAGAGGTTATCTGCGGAGTTTAGATGCATCTGTTAGATATCTGCATTAGATGTTATCGATAGGAAATGTTTTGAAAGATTTTCTGCATTTGATAAAAGTGTGATGAAACGGTTAAAAGAATAATTGATGTCTCTTCTATAAAAACATTTATATAGCTGAAGATGTTTTTTTTTTTTGTGGAATATTGAAGTTTCTTTGTTGTTCTTTATAAAATAGTCTACTTGTGTACGATAATTAATATTGATTGTAACGTCTCGGCTTATAATAAATCTATAACGACTTCAAGAAGCGGACACTTTCAGGTTCATGAACACTTTAATTTTTATTTACAAGCCTTATATACATATATACAGAACGCTATTTAGAAAAAAAAAATTAAAGATAGTTTGATTCACAAGTGCAATTCACTCCAAGGACAGAGATTTTCAGAGTTCTTGAGTCTACGACGAATCTAATACACTGGTCTGCGGCAGACCTTAATTATCACACCGCTTGATACATGAAACCACAAAGGGCTCACTTTGTAAACAGGCGGAATGTCAGGCCTATTCAATCACATCAGGGACAAAAAGGAAAAAAATAACACTTTTGGTTCACTCGTCGCAGAACTCTCCTCTTCACCAAAAATCTCCTTTTAAGACAATCCGTCATGGGGAGGTTCAGCTTCCCTCATTTACCATCGGAATAGACGTTTCTCAGCTCGTGGTCTATCACTAATCACAATGGAACAACTCATGGCATAGTTCATATTCAATCTGTAGCTGTTTCGACCTGTGAAGGTCGCACAGACATTCGCTAATTTTTTGAGTCTCATTATACATGATACCGAATATCTGCTATCAGGTTTGAGTGACAGGTTATTTCCATTAGTACAAAACACTAATTGCATATAATATAACTACCCACATTAAAGCTCGTCTGCTGTCAAATTTGAGCGATGGGTTTATTATATATTTAAAAAAAAAATGTCTGTCTCTCGTGAGAAAAACTGCTACATGATATTGGTTTACTTTGGAAAGGTAAATGATCTAAATGAAAATAGATCTTAAGAAGCTGATTTGGTGGAAGAAAAACGAAATTTAGTTAAGATATTTACTTTGTAATTTGTCCTACTTTGCTTTCTGTGATAAGAAATTTTAAAGAAATAGTTATCTTTTATTCATGAAGTTAATTTATAAAACTGACTTTGATACAAAGAGTTCTTCATCTGAAACTAATGGCTAGTCTGCTTGCTGTCTAGCTGGATGATAATTTCTATTTTGTATAATTTATAGCTTTCTGCGTGTGAACACAAGTCTCACTGAGTGTGTGGAATTCGTTATTTTAATTAAGTAAAAAAGATTTAGCTTGTTACAATTCTGCTTATTGCATTTTTTGATTTTGTTATACATTCGCAAAACTAAAGATTATAATAGAAAACAAAGTCTAATATCCGATATATTTGTATCACAGATCTGAGCATTGATTTGAAATTTGTTTTATATAAAATAATTCAGACTTTGAAGTTTATCGTTATAGATAGATCTTGATATTTTAGTATTATCACCATTGAATACGTTTCTGAAGCAAAATTTGTAAGTTCAAATTAACGGAAAATCTTCATAGTTATTATTAAAGTATTGTCTTTGAAGCATCGCAGCTTGAATGATTTGGTTTGTCACTCTACTGTCATTTTGTGTACACTTTGGGTTAATTAGACCAGGAGTTACAGTTTAACGTGAACTCCGAATCACTCACAAACATCCATGCTACCGTCAGAATTCGAACCTGAAGTATGTGGTACCAAAGGCCACAGCGCTAGCCAATTGGCCATCAGGCCGCTGACATTTTGACTGAGTAGAATATTGTTTCTGAGATAGTATGAAAAAAAATTTCAGCAATGGTAATTCAGGATGGTAAAAAATTCAGCAATACCCACGGTACAACACAGGAGAAACTGATGCACTACACTCCCATTAGACCACCACAATTAGGAGCACTATATTCCACGGGTGACATCTAGGAGCTCTCATTATCCAGCCTTCTCTTCCCTATACCCTAAAGAATGAATTCCTGATATGCAGATTTAACTTGCCAATTTAGAAACGGGTTCCTCGAATTGGGAAATCCGACGCTTTATCCATCAGGCCGCTTTAGTCCAACCTTTTCAGTAAATAGAAAGGTATCATTTGCTATTCAACACCACAATTTTAGAACGAACACCCTCAAGAAAGGTATCTGAGTAGGTTCTCGAACCGAGCTCTCTCAGTTCTAAAAACTAATATGGAACAACAATATCCAATTTATAATAGGACACTAAGTATTGAAAACTAACCTAAATTTATTAAACTTACATTTCATTAATTCATCCTAATTCGCCATCTTGTGTTCACCAACCTTCTTTCTCCAAGTCCTCTATACTAAATCCGACAAGTTAAAGTAATTTTTCTTCCGTTAATATTTGTTCCTTCCTTCTTTCCGATGATTTTCTCGAATCTTTGATACCTTGTTATTTCGTTGTGTTTTTATTTAAAATACTTTTTGGTGAGCTATCCAAGTTCTCAAGTAATAATTCTTTTTCATTGACGCAACACCCCCGTGGTGGGCCAAGGCTGTCTGCCTGCTGGCAGGGTTCGAGACAGGTGTTTTTCTTTTTACCCGATATGGTTGTCAGGCCTAGGCCTAATGTTCTACAATCAAATTAGATCAGAACCAATGATTTAAAGTGGATTCCGAATCATTAGAAGCATCTATGGCATCGCCGGGACTCTAACCCGAAACTGTGACACCGAGCGCCAGAGCGCTAGTCACTCGGCCATCAGCCCCTCAAGCAATTTTAAGACCTTGCAATTATCAGTGACCTAAAAGGAAGGTGGATTTGTAACTCAGCTGTTTTTTGTTGGAAGAAGTTCTCAATTTAATGTCATCGAAATCGTAACAAAAGACATAATTTCCTTTTATATTAACCTAGAAATATGGAAGTTAAATTTGAGCTTACAGCTAATCTAAAAAATAATTTATTTTAATGAAGAACTTATGATTAGTTACAAAATATTATTTCATAGAGATTCATAATTGGAAATTCGTAAATCAACAAGATACTGAAATGCTATTAAAATGGCTAAGTGGAAAACTGTCACAACGGTAACTATAAAGCATTTTGTTTTGTTTACATGCTTTCAAGACATTGTTAGCGAAATAGCCTTGTAAGATATTAAGAAAACAATTACTCTGTACTGACAGCCAGTTAGTATGCAGCAACTAGCACTAACCTTTCTTTTAGCTTAGTAGCAGAATTGCAAAAAACCACAGGCATAAATCTCAAGATCAAGTCAAGTCAAATTAACGAAATTATAGACAAGTTCTTAAATTCGATCTCGCTATTGATTTCAACAGAGATTGAAACATTAACCATAGAATACGAAGAAAAACTATGTCGTCCTCAGGAAAAATTATTGAAGAAGTTCAAGTGGTGGAAATCTTTTGGAATTCTTACTTATTGTTTTATTGGGCAAGTAGGTGGTATTCCAAAAACTTCTTTAGTGTCTTCCCTTATCATCAAATTCAATCTTGAAGTTAATTCGAAGTAACCTTCAATCAACCAGTTTCTAAGATAAGAAAAAGTCATTATAAGCTTGATTAAACAACAGTTGTAAAAACGCTCTTTTTTTTTTTTCTTCCTGTTTGTTTATGCGTTTCCTAACAAATCAAAAACATAATCACGTAAGCATTTTCCCATAAAACCAGTTCAATGAAATCTCTATTTAATAGTAGCGGATCAATTATTTAAAGTATTCATAATAAGATTGTGTCTGTTATTTTTCGATTATTGGCAGAACTTAAAGGTATGTATCCCTCATGTTTCTTCAAAAAACAAAAATCGAATCTCTGAATTATTATGGTGGGTTTTTTTTGCAATTTCCCATTAGTTATATCATTTATTATCATTGCTTTGTAAACAATTTTTTTCCAATAATTTGACTGTTTTATAACCAAATTATAGGTTATATAAATCTGAATTCATCTTTGGTTCCAATAAGAAATTTAGTTGAATTTTATTTCAGTGAAATTTGTATTGCTTTCTAGTTGTGATTTTATAAATATGGCTCAAGAATTAATTCAAAATAATATGTGTTTTTGATATATTTCAATTTATTTTCCTGATATTATACGCTATGTAAATATTTGTATGTTTGAAGTTTAGGAAACTTTTAATTAAATGTAAGCTGTAATTGTAAATTACAATAAATTTACATTTTAAATATAAATCAAATAGCTATATTTTGTTTTAGGTGTAGCAGAGGATCTCTATTCAAAAAAATTATTAAAAAATTATTATTATCTCGTTAAAATTATTATTAAAGATTCATGTTTCATTTAATTTTAGTTTATTCACCAACAGTTTAATAGATTAAAAAAATGTATCGAAAATTTTTAATTCAATTTTTTTTTTCTGAGGTATAAAATTTTTTAGACGAATATATATATTTTTAAGACCGCTGAAATTATTCCAACTATAATCCAATTCCAAATATTTTGAATTAACTTTAAATGTAGAAAATCCAACGACTTTCCGATTAACTTTAATTATTTCATTCAGTTAAAATACTAAATATATGTAATGAAAAGCATAATATTTTATATAGCTGAGTATAATAATTTAATTTATTAATTAAATAATTTTTTTAATATTTAATTTTAAAAAAAATTTAATTAAAAAAATACTACTAAACAACTAAATATTAATTTTTGATAATGTTCTTGTACCTTTTAATTGTGTTTTTCATTTTTTAAATGTAATTTAAAAATTCTAATTTTAATTGGAAGTATTTCACAATTTTGTTTAAAGACTACTCAATTTATGCGCGTTTATTATTTAATTTGCAAAATTGTATATTTATGAATAATTTACGTTTAAACAGATATAAATTTGTGTTGTGAATACTATGAATAACATTCGAATTAACATTAAATCCCTTATCATTAAATCGAAAGATCTGTGAGAGAGATTTTTTTTTGTATCAGATCAATCAAAAGCGATATTAATTTCGTAGTTCTCGATTTTGTCATGTTTTGTAATGAAGAATCAATATTCTGATCATATTCGATTCTGTAAAAGCAAAGAAATCATTGTAATTTTAGAAAGTAATTTGACTGGTCTTCAGAAATTTATTCCCCTTCATGTAATTATAATTAGCAGTATAAACAATCGCAACTTGAATTACAAAGTTATAGTAGACGTGTTCTGAATTTAGTAGAAATTGGATCTCTCAATGATAAAATTGCTTGGGGTTTAATACATATTTATACAATATTAAATGATGAAAAATCAACTTGCCAAATTAACTTTTTTAATTCATTAAAATTTAGTAATCGATAATGAGTTAAAATAATTGATTGATCGTAAGTTGTGTATTAAATTAATCATGATAAAAATAATACCAAAGAAATAATCGAAATTTTCAAAGCTATCGAGTGTTACTGTTTTCATAATGTTAATTGCATAATGTACATTGTAGGAAAAAGAAGAAAAATTAAGTATTAATCTTTAATTACAACAATTATTGATTGTGAATTAAATTAATCATGATAGGAAAGATCGAAATTTTCAAAACTATCGAGTGTCGTTGTGGAACGGTATTGTTTTTCATGGTGTTAATTGTGTAATGCACATTGTTGAAAAAAGAATAATTAAGTGTTATTAAGAATTGTTAATATTTAATTTAAAACAATTATTAATTTGTTAAAACAGTTGTTGATTGATCACGAGTTATGTATTAAACTAACCATGATAGAAAAGATATCAAAGTGATCGAAATTTTCAAAACTATCGGGTGTCATTGTAAAAAGGTATTGTTTTCATAATGTTAATTGCATAACGTAAATATTGCATATTGCAAACTGAAAATTGAAAAAAGCAATTGAAATAAGAAGCTTTTAAATAAAAAATAATTTAAATGTTAATAAGAATTATCAATCTTTAATTTAAAACAATTAATAATTCAAAACGATCGAGATTTTCAAAACTATCGGGTGTCATTGTAGAAGGATATTGTTTTCATAATATTAATTCCGTAATATATATTGTAGGAAAAAGAAAAATTAAATGTTAATAAGAATTCTTAATTTTTAATTTAAAACAATTATTAATTACTTAAAAACAATTATTGATTGATCACGAATTATGTATTAAATTAATCATAATAAAAAGATACCAAAGAAATGATCGCAATTTTCAAAATTATCGGTTGTCGTTGTAGAAAAGTATCGTTTTTCATAATATTAATTGCATAATATAAATTGTAGAATGTTAGGTGTTAATAAGAATTGTTAATCTTAAATTTAAATAATAAATAATATTCCAAATTAATGTTTCATTTAATAAAAGTGTTAAAAGCTTTGTTTACTAATACTTCTAGTTATTTTGGAATTAAAATGTAAGATATTATTTAAGTTTCAGATTTAAGAAAAGTATCATTTTTCATAATATTAATTGCATAATATAAATTGTAGAATGTTAGGTGTTAATAAGAATTGTTAATCTTAAATTTAAATAATAAATAATATTCCAACTTAATGTTTCATTTGATAAAAGTGTTAAAAGCTTTGTTTACTAATACTTCTACTTATTTTGGAATTAAAATGTAAGATATTATTTAACTTTCAGATTTAAAAATTTTAATGGGGAACAGTTTAATAAAACAGCAATATTCAATAGGTGAGTTAGTAAAATAATGTGATCGTTCGTCTTATATATTTTACTGATTTTTTGCTTTTTCTTGCATGTCGAGTCAATTTTATCTGGCATTATGTTTTTGGATGTTTCTAAAATGCTTGACTTTTACAAGATCAAAAACCAACTAAGATCTCGAATCCGAGTTTCAATAGTATAGTTTTCGAATGCCGATTGTGTGGAAAAGTAAACATCCGTTTTAAAAGCGGAAACGGACAAATATTAAATTAAGCCCATATAAATTTTTTGTATCGTAATCTTATGTTTTTGGCCTCCAGTTTATAGAATACAATTACATACGATTCCGCAAAGATCATTGTATTAGTTTATTTATTCTGTTCAGTTTATTACTAAATATGTATATGTAATTAAATTTTTCTTTATACTATTAAAAAGTAGAAATTTTATGCATATATAACAGCTTTTTTATGAGGGGGAAACATCCTACAACAACATTATTTTGAACCTCCTTATAAAAGATCCTTTTAAATCCATGTTACCTAAAAAGCATAAGTTGTGTTGTGAAGCTTTTGGCAAGATATACTGCGTAATCCATGAACGATATCGATACGTAATCCATGAACGATATACTACAATGTTGAAACAATTTATATGTTAAAATACACTGAAGTGACAAAAGTCATGGGATAGCAACATGCAAATTTTCAGATGGCAGTAGCATCGCGTAGAACATGTATAAATGCGCAGTGCTTTCGCAGAGCTTTCATTTCTGTTCAAGTTATTCATGTGAAGAGGTTTTGGCGTGATGATGACCGCACGACGGGAATTAACAGACTTTGAACGCGGAATGTTAGTTGGAGCTAGACGCATGGGTCATGCCATTTCGGAAATCGTTAGGGAATTCAACATTCCCAGATCCACTGTGTCAAGAGTGTGCCGAGAGTATAAAATTTCAGGCATAACATCCCACCATGGACAGCGCAGTGGTCGACCGCCTGCAGTTAACGACCGAGACCGGCGACGTCTGCAAAGAGTCGTAAATTCTAACAGACAAGCAACAATGCGTTAAATAACCGCAGAAATCAATGTGGGACGTACAAGGGACTTGTCTGTTAGAACTGTGAGGAGAAATTTGTTTTTCTTGGGCTATTCCAGCAGAAGACCGACTCGAGTGCCTTTACTGACAGAACGACATCGCTTGCAGCGACTCTCGTGGGCACGTGAGCATATCGGTTGGTCACTAGATGAATGGAAAACCGTGGCCTGGTCCGATGAGTCACGATTTCAGTTGGTAAGAGCTGATGGTAGGGTTCGAGTGTGGCGCAGACCCCACGAAGCCATGGACCCAAACTGTCAGCAAGGCACTGTTCAAGCTGGTGGTGGCTCCGTAATGGTGTGGGCTGTTTTTTCATGGCATGGACTTGGTCCTCTGGTGCGACTGGACCGAACATTGACTGGAAATGCTTATGTTCAGCTACTTGGAGATCACTTGCAGCCATTCATGGACTTCATGTACCCAAACAACGATGGGATTTTTATGGATGACAATGCGTCATGTCACCGGGCCACAACTGTTCGCGATTGGTTTGAAGAACATTCTGGACAATTCCAACGAATGATCTGGCCACCTAAATCGCCCGACATGAATCCCATCGAGCATTTATGGGACATCATCGAGAGGTCTGTTCGTGCCCGAAATCCTGCACCATCAACACTTTCACAATTATGGACGTCTATCGAGACAGCATGGCTCAATATTCCTGCAGAAGACTTCCAACGACTTGTCGAGTTGCTGCACTTCGCCGGGCGAAAGGAGGGCCGACACGATATTAAGAGGTATCCCATGACTTTTGTCACTTCAGTGTATAAATAATAGCTTGAATGCTAATAAATCTAAATAAATTCTAAATAGGGTCTGATTAATTAAAATAAATAGTGATAAAGCTCTGGCATGAGAAAAGAAGTATAATATTTCAACAACAAAGAACAATTAAGTGGGAATTGCAAATCTTACAATACACCTCCTTAAAGTTTAAGAACCGTATATTCTGGCGTATAATGAGCATTTTTAACACAAAAAAATAAGATCGGAATTTGAGAATTGCGCGTTGTACGCCAGATATAAAATTGTTAGCTTAAAAAAAAAACAGATGAGCATAAATATATCTATATATATATATTTTCTACATATATCTTAATACCGCTTATTTAAAATAAGTGGAATACCTTATGAACTTTCATTATTGGATAACGTGATCATTCGTCATATCTTGAGACACATCATCGAATTCTGTTTTACCTACACCATCACTGTTAGTCTGATTCATAAACATTTTTTCTTGTATCTAAATTGTTAAGATACACTACATTTTTAAATGACTTTTGAATTACATCGGGTTCGACTTCATTCCATTCTTTTATTATTCACTGAAACACTATTTCTAGACTAGCATGACTCATTTGGAATCCTTTTGTAAATGCTTTTTCATCTTCTAACATCCACATATTTCACTATCGTTTTAAATTTGCTTTGAATGGTTTATTGATACACATATCTAAAGGTTTAATTAATGGCGCGAATCGCCCTGGAATAACTGCCATGTCTGTGTTGAACTCTGTCAGCAAATTCTTCGTATAATAAGTTAGATGTAATCTAAAGAAGTCCGAAACTAAAAGATTTTTTGGATTCTTTAAGGTACCTCGACGCTTTTGGCAAACATTTCTTATCCACAATTTTACATCCTTTCTCGTGCACATGAATGAAAACACATTTCGGGAAATTGGATTTTGACATTTTTTTTTTTAATAACCATGGGTTTTAATTTTGTACCTTCCGCTAAGCAGGAGAGCATTATGGTGAAGTGAGAGTTGCATCAATTGTTTTATTTCCTATGATATCAAGCATTACTAAAGTTTCATCCATATTTCCAATATACGATAATACATTTTTTTTTTTTGTTTTCATAGACCAATGACATGCATCTGTAAACTTATTACTTTTTTGTTCAAATCTTTAGGGAGCATTTGAAATTTCATTTTTTTTCTCGCATAACTAAATTATTCCGTGCAGTAAATCGACTACGCCAACTCAGAGTTTCTATAAAATTTTCATTTTCATTCTTTTTGCGCACTTTAAGGCAAATAAGCGTAAACTTTTCTTGTTACAATGAATCCATTCTGGCAATTTTCTAGGACCCAGTTCGCAACACTTTCTTCTAGGATAGACCATTTCGTTACTCCTTTATGCAAAGCACATTTTGTTCCTAGGCATATTAATAATTGTCGATTCATTTTTCTTTCACTAACATCAAACATCCTTGCTTCAGCAAGATTTCCATTTTCTTTTGTAAATTCAATCACTTTGATTTTGAAAATAGCATTGCGTTTGTTTCGTTTCGCAGGACCCATGTTTAGTACTGAAAGGGATGCTGTGAACTTAATTGAATATGCTACAGAGAATATAATTCTCAGGCACGTTCTGATTTATTCCAAGCTAAATCATTCTTTGTAAGTCCCATGAAAGAGAGGGAGGGAGAGGTTTGGTTTGTTGCTCTACTGTGTACACTCTGCTTTAATTAAACCGGAACCTACAGTTTAACGTGGATTCCAAACCACTAACATCCATGCCACCGCCAGGATTCGAACCTGAAGCCTGTGGTGCCAAAGCGCTAGCCATCAGGCCACAAAGGAAGGGAGGAAACGAAATCTGTTGAAATGATTGGGAAAATCCTGTACCATGATGCAGATTTTGTCTATCCCTCACCTTGTTTTATTGTGCTTATGATTGTAATTCGAGAAGTATACCATTGTCCAAAGCCTGAAAATCCTTCGAATTAATGACTTCAAAAGATAAGAATATTGCTCATGTACATTTCAGGTTTCTTTGTAAAAAAGGGTGCTTATTATAATGAATACACCTAAAAATTAAAAAATGCAGTTTGAAAGTAAAAAAGGTGCGCGTTATATGCCAGAATATAAGGTATTTTTTTTTTTTTTACAATAGCAGTCAATTTTCAATTTTATAATTATGAAAAGATTAATTTATACGAATCTAAGTAATAATTTGCTGAAACTAGTATGAGTTCTTTTTCATTTTCATTTTTGTTTTAAGTTAATAAAATATTTTGTTACTCGAAAAGGAATATTTTTAATTTATATAAATTTCAAGACATACTAGGTGTGGCTTCCATATTCCATGGCTTTTGTTAAAAAAGAATGAGTTATTGAATTTAACCTTGATATATCCTTTACATTTGCTCTTTTTAAGTGGTAAATATCCAATTCTGAAAAACAAATTAATTTCCAAATGTAATTAAATAAATTTGGTTTTTTCATTTAACCAGACATAGAATGTCATCTTTTCATGTTTGCAATAACGAATAAAATATTCTCACAATATTTTACAGGTTTACAAATCGCGCAAGAAAACATTTTAGTTGATTTTAAAAAATCCCTAAAACTTTTAAATATTTCTATTTGAATAAATCGATATTATCACTTTCAAATTCAACTAGTTTGCTTACTTTATTATTACGAATTTGTAGTAAATGTCATATCTTTTAAAACGTTCATTTATCTAAGATTATCATTTATCTATTACTATCACACTTGCAGATGCTAACGCAGTTGCCAAAAGCCGACTAATTCCTCATAACTTTAAGAAGCCACTAATCACAGACTTCAACTGCCCTAGGAAGTTAACATCAGTTATTAGCAGACTCAGAACTAATTATTACAGAGGGATGAAGATTCTCCCAGACAAGACCAGGGAATACATCCAAGGCAGAAATTGCCCCAACGCTTTCTTAACACCTAAGCGCATTCTAGAGTGCCCAGCACTCACTCCCCATGTTTTGCAATTGGGTATGGTGCCAATCGAGGCCAACTTAAGAGAAGTTCTGTATAGTGAAGCAGCGCCATTGCTAGCGGCCACTATCGTGAAGACTTTTGACTTGATCTAACTTTGATAATTATATTTTAAATCCATGGACACGATAACAACAACAACTAAGAATTGATATTGAATTATTAGCAATCAATTATATAATTTTTTTAAGCTGTATGCCCCCAAAAATGTATAAAAACAACAATTCTTTATACAATTTCAATGTTTAAAAAAAATTGCTTTGGGATGAATGCTAACCAGATCTGAAGAATCAGTGAGCAAAACGTGGAATTGTAAACAATTCCGCCTTCGCGCAAGACTACACATGTCACAAAGGCATGAGTACCTTGTTTAAAATTCATAAATCAATTTCTTTATTACTACAAGCGTTTAAATAAGGTTTTACATAAATCGGAGGCAATCATGCATAGATAAGTACGCATTATGTTACTTAATGCCACATGTAATACATCGAAAAATCCAATTAGTAGAATGCTTTCTTTTATTCTGTACTGCCGATAAGCTGAAGAACAATTAATTTCTCCAAAAGGTGATGATTAGAAGACAATCATCAGAAAAAAAATGTTATCAATTTGGAAAAGTATTTCCATTTACACATTTTAAATGTGTATATGTAAATAATTATGTAATGCTTTGTTATTTGTTTGATGAACTTGCCCAAATATCTTTATGAATTTTGATCATTAATTAAAATTAAATCTTAATTCTGCTATATAGCAGATTATTCGCAATTGATTCTAGAATTGAATGATATGAAATGGGTTTCTCCCATTTTATGTCGCCACCTGATGGCCAATCGGCTAGCTCTATGGCTTTTGGTATCACAGGCTTTAAGTTCGAATCCTGCCGGTGTCATGGATGTTTGTTAGTTATTCGGAATACACATTAAATTGTATGTCCCTGTCTAATTAGCCTAAAGTGTGCAAAAAAATGACTGTAGAGCGACAAACCAAACAAAACCCATTTCATATCATTCAATTCTAGCACATTAATTTCAGACAAATTAATGTTAGTAATCTAATTATTCATTGGCGCAACAATCCCTTGGTGGGTCAACGCTGTACGTCTATTAGGAGATTTAGAGACCGGATATATTTCTTTTTTACTAGGTAGGCTTGTCAGCTTTACGACTAATAGTCATATTAGACCGGAATCTATGGTTTAAAATGGGGACTCGAACCCGAAACTGTTATAACGAATCCGAATTATGTTATAACGCACTCGAAGACTTTGCAAACGATTGAATGACTTCGACTATTTAGTATATGAGTGAAGCAGGGTGGTGGACCCATTGGGAAAAGGTGCTGATTGCAATGGTTGCCGCACTCTACACGTCAGTAACATATGTTATTCATCCTTGGTGTTCCTGCTTAGCGGAACGGACATCACATCAATAGTCTACTCATGGATGGAGGTAAAGGGGTTTCTGTTGTGACGGAGCACCCACAGGTAGGAGTCTAACTTGGCTCCAAATCATTGAAAAACGCTCTGCAGTCACATTAGACCGGATCTACGATTTAAAGTGGATTCCAAACCACTAAAAACATCAATGGAATGCCGGTACTCGAACCCGAAACCTGTGGCATCGAGTGCCAGAGCTCTATTCACTTAGTTACCTGGAGCCTATTAATCTAATAGGTTATACCAAAAAGAAAGAAGAGAATTTATTTTTGCAGAATTTAAATTAGTATCTAGGCAAAGGGATAATGTTTATGCATCTTCATATTTCACTCTGAAGCTCTTCCAGCTACTTGACCACTTTTTACAATTTCGGTTTGTAGTTGACAACTTCCGGTTCACCAAAATTTAAAATGAACTTTTCTCAGAGACCTAAAAGATTCGCATCCAACACCAACCCTTTCAAATCCTGGGAACTGTTCTATAATTCTTGCTGAACTCAAAACGAAGTAGTTAAGTAACTCAAAGAGCTGTAATTTCATACAAAGCCCTGAATCAAGCATAGACAACATGGCGGCATTCATTTATGTAAAGCTTTGAAAGAAAGGATTAATTCCTCATTCTATGAATATTTCTTATGAATTAATAATATCTGTCAAACATAATTAATTTTTCTGTTGCTTTTATTTTAACATGTATGTTCTTAACAAAAATTGGTTAAGACAGCAGTTTTAAAATTTTACAATAAAAATATGTATTTTCAGGAACAATGACTACTGTATCCGAGTTGCAGTTAAGTACTCAGACCCTTTTCGGCGATTTCACAAAAAAATCCCAGTCTTGGTTAGTTGATATAGACACCCTAGAGTTTGCTCAGCAGCTGGATAAAGAAGATCCTCTGAAAGATTTTCGCAAGCGATTCAACTATCCAAAGAAAAAGAACTTGAGCGGTGGTAAGTAGCTTTCAAATATTTATAATTTTTAAGAGGAAAGAAATATTTGATATACAGTGATATAGAGAATTGCTCAAAACAAATAATTATTCTGAAAAATAATTCCATATGCTTTCACAATAATTGAATTACTGTGAGAAACAATTTACTGAAAAAATGGCAGATCCTCATTCAATAAACTGTATTAAAAAATTTTAACTACTGTAAAAGCTGAGATATTAATACTTATTTTTAAATTATTCACTCCAATTCTGAAGAAATTTAACAATAAACCTCTGGATTTCTGGCTCGAAGGTAAATTATTTTCTTACCCCTTTGAATGCATTTAACAAGCATATGAAATGAAATACAACATAACAAGCAATATTTAAAAAAAAAATTTTTAAGTCAATTCCGACTTTTTTTTTTCACTCTATTGCAGAAAGTCCTTTATAAATAATTTTCATTTTTTTAAGTTTATCTGGCGCCATCTATTGGTAGATATATGCAACTTAAATCTAAAAAAAATATAATTAATTAAGTTTAATTACTGACTTAATATTTGAAAAAACTGTAACATCAAGTGTAATCCCCTACAAGTCCAAAAAAAATGAATTTGAATTTGAGTGGATGAATAAAAAGTATTTTATTAACGATTGAAAATTTGAACAAGATATGTATAGCGAGAGTGTTAGCATGTGTTAGAAGGCATTGAAAAAGAGTTATAAGATTCTGAAAGATATTTCGTATTATAATAAAATATTTTCATATGAATGTTATCAATATAGAAATTTCATCATGATAAAAATTTCAACATTTTTAATAGTGAATCTAGATGATCTGAAGGATGAAAATGAAGAATCCATCTACTTCTGTGGTCACTCTTTGGGACTTCAGTTGAAATCGGTAGATAATTCTGTTCATCAAGTTTTGCAAGATTGGGCGGAAAAGTAAGTATATTTAGAATAATACAAATACATTTTGCCCCAATATATATTAGAAAAATATGTAATTTTTTAACATATCAAACACATTGTACTTTTACTTATGTGACATCCATTTTTCTCTAATAAAGTTTTCAATTTTATTTTCAACACAAATTAAAGGAGAATAAAATAAACATACTTAAAGCTTTCATACATTTGTTTACTCTTTTTTTTATTCGAGGATTTGAAATCCGAATATCAATGATAGATAAAATGATTTTATCGTCTTTGAGAGCTGCAATCAAATTAATGTTGTAATTTAAAGTGTATCGATATTTTCATCTATATACATAAACTGCAATTGAAATAAGGAATTTTTCTACGGAATAAAGATTTGAACATTGAAAGGTTTAAAAATTTTCTTAAACGAATATTATTTTGTTACTTTTAAAATAGTCATATTCTGAAAGCTGTAAAAAAAGTCACATTTCTCCACCTCTATTCTACTGGCATATTACATAAAATAATTTAATAAATTAAATCAATAAATATGTTTTTAGATGTAAATTTTAATTTGTTTATAAATTTAAAAAAATAAATGAATTTAAATTGCATAGAAATTTAAAACTGAAAATGTTACCCACATTAAATATTGGTATTATCCACATTAAATATTGGTTATAAAGTAATTAGAAGAAAACAATAAATGCATTCAAATAAACCTTCAAAGATCATTTAAAGAAAAAGTAATACCGTTAAAATTCAATTCCTCTGCTCCTATTTTCTCTTTGGCAAAATTGTCTTTGTAATCAATGTTACAAGTAGTCGCCCTCTATAGGTAAAACAGCCAAATTTGGCAACACTTTCTGAAGCAATGTAGAGTTCAGGAAATATTTCATTTCAAATTTAATAAAAGCTCGCCCGTTTTTTATTGCAATTGTTGGCAAAATAAGAATAATAACGAAAGAAATAATTCGAAAGCAATTCAGAGAACCCGTTTTACTACAAATGTTTTAAAGTATCAAGTTGATATGCAGGTAACATTATATAATTTAAAAAAATATCCATTTTTAGTAATAGTTGGTAAACCACAATAATGCTACCCATCTAAATATTTTACGTTAAGATGACTAGAAGAAATCTTCTTTGGTCGTTTCGATAACCGATCTTAAAACTTTTATAACAAATTTTAACAGATAACATCTCAAACCAAAAAGATATGATAAGAAATATACAAGAAAAAATACTAAAATAAGGTCTTCGCTCTGGAATCAGCGGCCTGGTGGCCAAGTGGCTAGCGCTCTGGCCTTTGGTATCCGAGACTCCAGGTTCGTATCCTGGCAGTGGCATGGATGTTTGTTAGTGGTTTGGAATTTACTTTAAATAGTATGTCTTGGTCTGCTTAGCCCTCGTGTGCACAAGATGACCATAGAGCGACAAACCAAACGCTCTGGAATCGTTCCAAAGTAGACTTGTGTACCATGCAGAGAATCATTTAAATCAAAATTATCATGTGAACCATATCTCGAAACATCGTGAACGATTTCCTGGGTATCTATTCAATGTAGCCGTTTAACATGGGTGCCTTATATTCCACCGATTTTCCTTCAAGACACTTCTGTACGAATCAAGTTTTTGAAAATTAATCGCATTGCTTCGGTTTTATTTTTGCATTAAAGAATCCCTGGACCGCGAAAGGTTTTCTATCACTCAAGAATAGAGATTACAACCAAGTCAATTTTCTAATTTTTTAACATGAATACAAATCGATATTCTTGTAAACGCTTTTTATTTATATACATATTGATTTGACTTGATTAGGTGCTTTGAGATGTAAGCCGCAACAGCGAGCATCCATCTCAAAACATCTAGTCAAGCCAAGTTAAGACGCTTAATATTTTCAGATAATTCATAATTAGGTAAAGTTTCATGCAATGTTTTAAAAAAAATTGTCAACTTTACTAGGCCGAAGATTCCTTTTTAAAAATAAACTTTTCATTTTAATCATCAATATCAGTTTGGAACATTATCAGTTTCGTTTGTCGTCAATTAACGTAAAAATTGTAATTTGAATGCGAAGTCTTTGGAACAATATCTTCGCACTTTTCGATACCATTGAACACATTTTAAATGTTTTGTAGTAATTTAATTTTTGTAAGAAATGGAAAATGAACTGGTGTTGTCTAAAGCATGTATAAATTATAAATATATTAAAGAAAAATGACAAGAAATGTTTTCTTTTCAGAGGTGTAGAGTGTCATTTTCTTGGCAATCTCCCAGCTGCAGAAAGCGATAAACCGCTGAAAGAAAAGATGGCTTACTTAGTTGGTGGGTATTCTTGTAATTATTTACGAAACTGTTTTTATGATTTGTATGCTGAAAAGTAATGACATACAATGTACGTAATGATATCAATCTGACAGTTTTAATCATTATCATGTTGACAGTTTCTATTATTAATCTTAACCAAAACAAATTTTGTGTAATGACACTTTAGATGTTTTCGAAAATATTTTTTTGCGCATTAAACCGCTTGAGATTTCCAAAACAGATTGGAAACATCGATAGTGGCATCCGACTCAATATAAAAGAAAAGAAAAATCTGATTTGATGTCAATGTCAAATATTACAAAAATTATTTAAAAATAGAGTTTTTCGTTTACACCAAAAGAAAATTCTGGATTCTTAGCCTTGATCTCTATTAATATTCAACCTTTTTAGATTAATAATAACAAACTATCTGATGTGAAAAACAATTTTTAGTTTAAATACGTAGCACACGATAATAAATAATAATGGTTTATTTCATAGGTGCCTTGCCCGAAGAAATCGCTATTATGAATGGCCTTACAGTAAACATTCATATCCTTCTGGTAAGAATATCATACCATTTAATATAAGATACGATACATAAGAATATCATATCATATACCATATAATATGTGATACGATATATAAGAATATCATACCATATAATCTGTACGATATATAAGAATATCATACCATATAATATAATAAGACTGTACGATATATAAGAATATCATACCATATATATATAAGAATATCCTACCATATAATATCCTACCATACAATATAATAAGACTGTACGATATCTAAGAATATCCTACCATATAATATAATAAGACTGTACGATATCTAAGAATATCCTACCATATAATATAATAAGACTGTACGATATCTAAGAATATCCTACCATATAATATAATAAGACTGTACGATATCTAAGAATATCCTACCATATAATATAATAAGACTGTACGATATCTAAGAATATCCTACCATATAATATAATAAGACTGTACGATATCTAAGAATATCCTACCATATAATATAATAAGACTGTACGATATCTAAGAATATCCTACCATATAATATAATAAGACTGTACGATATCTAAGAATATCCTACCATATAATATAATAAGACTGTACGATATCTAAGAATATCCTACCATATAATATAATAAGACTGTACGATATCTAAGAATATCATACCATATATAATATAATAAGACTGTACGATATCTAAGAATATCATACCATATAATATAATAAGACTGTACGATATCTAAGAATATCATAACATATAATATAATAATACTGTACGATATATAAGAATATCATAACATATAATATATTGTTCGATATATAAGATTATCATATTTTACAAATGTTTATACATTTGTAGTGTTTGATACTATTGCTTTGTAAATGAGAGAAATTGACTTTTAAATTTATATGTCGATGGCATATATTATTTATTTTATTTTTAAATTAAGTTAATCAAATTTTTTTTTTCGTTAAATTATAGATTTTTAATACACTAGCTTCTATTATATTACATTCTAATTCAGTTTATTAAACAAATTATCTTAATCTAATTGCACTTTAAGAACAATCGAATTTAATAATTTTTATTCCTAATGTATATCTAAATAACTATTATTTTCTAATATTTCTGCATCTAGGCTACTTTTTACAAACCCACTCCAGAAAGGTACAAAATTTTAATGGTGGGAGGTGGCTTCAGTTCTGATTTGGTAAGAATTAAATTATTTAATTATTACAAAATTAAAAATTTCTACTTAAAATTAAATTACATTTCAGATTTAATTTTTTTCTGTATGTTTCAGTATGCAATGCAGAGTCACGTAACACTTCGCGGCTATGATCCCGAAGAAAGCCTACTTTTCTTACAACCAACATCAGTAAGAATATTTATTGCTTTTTTTTTTTTTTCATTTAAAATTTTAATACGTTTTTCATGTTATTCAGTTGCATAAATATCATTTTCTCCCATTTGACAGGATGATTACATAATAAATCCTGAAGACATTCTCGAACTGATTGAAAAAGAAGGTAAAAGCATCGCTGTTATTCACATGGAAGGTGTGCATTTTTACACTGGCCAGCTTTTCAACATGAAAGAAATCACCAGAGCTGGTCACAAACAGGTAAACTTTTTATAATATAGAACAACTAAATAATTGTTTATTATTTTATGTTAGAATTTATGGCAATATGAATGATCCTTTCAAGGTCATATTCATTTTCTTAGATTGCTAATCTGAAATATAAATATTTGTATCGGATTTTATTCTGCATAACACCCAATGCTTACATCACTGAGTTGTAAAACTTTCTGTATTTGTGTCCCTATGGCATTTTCTGCAAAAGTTTATAGTTATGGAAGGATGTATATCGCAGAGATAATCAAAAGTGTTTTGCAAAAAATGGACATAATTGCTAAATTTTCCACTTTAGTTCGCATATGCCATGCAAGTACTCATACAGGCAGTTAATAATTAATATGGATTTAATTTTCATAAGATATTTTGATTAAAAAGTGTCAATTATTTTATAAAAACGTTACAAGTTTTAATCATAACTTTATAGTCATAGGTTTTAACTTCATAGCCTATAACTTTATAGTCATAGGTTTTAACTTTATAGTCCAAACGTCATAGTTTTGATCATAATCATCATCATCAATAGCACGACAGACCAGGGTGGGCCAAGACTGTCCTTTGAAGAGATTTCTATGTATTCCTTTGGTCCTCCAATTCTTAACCTTTAGAAACGGCAAAATCTCTTTCAACGGCGTCTATCCTCGCAACTTGGATCGTCCTCTTCCTCTTTGTCCCTGTGGCTTTGCCGAAATGAGCCTTTTTATATAAATTATACAGAGTTTAAATCAACCATTCTAAATACACGAGCATCCCAGTTTATAATCTATTGATCTTAATAAATTTTATAATATCTGGGTCTTTATATCATTTATACATTTCTGCGTTCTACCGTCTTCTCCAACAATCAGTTTCCCTAACACCTCCAAGAACAGCCCTTAAAATCATCCCCTCAAATATACCCAAATGGGCCTCATCAGATCCTGCCAAAATCCATGTTTCAGAGCCATAGACCAAAATAGGTATAACAAGGAATTTATATAGCAAGAATTTAGTTTTTCTGTATGTAACAAATTAGTGCATCCCATTTTAAAGTAATGAACTCGCAGTGTATTATACTTTTTACATTGTAGATCGTATTGCATACTTACAATCTTCGAAATATTTGAAAAGTTTTTCAATTTCATACCTTCAGCGCTCACAATGAATTTCGATTATATTTATGTACACAAAAATGGTTACCATGAAACATGAATTTTAAGCTTAAAAAGATCACATATATGTTGAATATGGATGCTTGATTATTAAATGAATAGAGGGTTAGTTGGGCCATATTTGTGAGACACAAATTCCTGACAAAATGAGCATTGCGGTGTGTATTATCAGGATGTAAAATCCACGAGTTCTCACCTTAATTCTAGTCGATTTCTATAAATTCTCGGCAAAGCATACGCTATAGAAGACTGAAATAATAACTTTTAAACACTTAGGCTAGTTCATAGAAATTACGATACACAACATCACGGCAGTGTACCATTGTACTAAGAATACAATACTTCGGCTTTTTTAACCTTAAACATACACTCAAGAGCCAAAACATTATGACCACCTCTACATTTTGCAATGAACTCGCCTGGATGAGGTGGAAGTGGTATTAAACTGCTGCTGGAGAGTCTGAAGAATCACTCTTTCACTTACTTCTGTGTGTGATGGGAAAGTCTGCGGATGTAAGTGACTTTGATAGAGGGCAGATTCTAATGGCTTGAAGGCTCGGAATAAGTATTTTTGAAACTGCACGACTCGTGGGTTGTTCGCGATCTACAGTTGTTAGTACTTATGCAAAGTGGATGAATAACGGTGAAACCAGCAGTAGATGACATGGTGTTGGACGTCTACACACTATCAAAGAAAAAGGTCGTCGGAGACTGTCTCGCATGGTGAAGCAAAACCGGAGGCAGACAGTGGCTCAGCTGACAGCCCAATATAATGCCGGGCCAAGTAGAATAGTATCGGAGCACACTGTTCAGCGGACACTGTTGGATATGGGGCTACGCAACAAACGTCCCACTCGTGTGCCTTTGGTGACCAAGCGTAATCGCCAACTGCGCCTGCGCTGGGCCCGGTAACATCGTGACTGGTCCATGGATCAGTGGGAGAGAGTTGCCTGGTCAGATGAATGCCTGGTCAGATGATGAGTCATTCATCACGCCGATGGCCGTGTCAGGATACGCCGTCTTCCAGGCGAACAGTTGCTCCCTCAATGTACAGTAGGTCATACACAAGTTGCACCCTTACATGGCCTCTGTTTTTCCAGCTGGAAATGGAATGTTCCAACAGGACAACGCCCCTTGTCACAAGGCGAAAATTGTGCTGGAGTGGTTCCAGAAACATGATGCTGAATTCCAGTTAATGTCCTGGCCGCCTAACTCACCGGATATCAATCCGATAGAACACATTTGGGATGTCCTGGGACGGCAGCTCAGAGTTCAAAGACCACTAATTCGCAATATCTCCGATTTGCGTGACCGTTGCTTAAACCTCTGGTACAATCTGCCTCCGGTCATCTACCAAGGACTTGTGGCATCCATGGCAAGGCGGGTTGAAGCTGTGTTGCTCGTCAAAGGTGGGCCAACTCGTTATTGACAGGTGGTCATAATGTTTTGGCTCTTGAGTGTAAATATTTTATATCGCATGAAAAAAAATTTTCTCAACATGTCAAACAATTTTCTCACAAAAATTTCATTAAATTTGTGAATTTTTATTGCGCATTTAAGAATGCGCAATTCTCCATTTTTGAAAATCAAAAATAAATTTTATATAATATATATATATATTACTCGTTAAAAACAAATTCTGAAAGTATTTTTCTTGTTATATCCTGGTATTTCTATTACATGATTATTTTAAATAATTTATTCCAGACATTTTTATCACCCTAATACAAATTTATTGATTGGAAAGAATTGGAACCATGTTTCTTTTTAGTGAAACATGGTTTAAATAACTTTTTTTTAATAAAAAAATAACTGTATACTTCAGTTTTGCATAGACGTAAGTATTCTCAACTAAAACTAGTTTAATTAGTAAAAACTAGTTTAAACTATCTACTATTGTATTTTTTTGACGTAGTCATTGCATAAACTCGTCATTTCATCAGAATCAACTTTTCTCATTGTTGAGAATTTTCTCCTCCTACTGAATAAGCAAAAATATTTTATCACTAATTTTTAATTCATTCTAAGTTGCTAGACCAGATTACTGCCAAGTTATTTTGAGAAAATATGAGATTTATTATGCAGAATGCAGTTACAAATATTTAAAGCAATGTATTTCGAGCTTATTCTCAGCTTATGTTTTTTTAAAGCTAATGCAAACTAGTCTTGTCTTTTGTCAATTTCATTAGGCTGTGCATTTACGATTAATGTAAGGGAACATTAAATACATTAATAATACGATTAAAAATCAGCTACTTATAAATGTATTCATGTATCTAGTTTTTAAATGATAAATTTGTTTAATATTTATATAATATATTTTTTTAGCTTTTTATATTTGTATGTTTTTCTACATTTCCAATATTTATTCAAATAATTTTTGCTAAACGTTTACTTCTAAAAGCGTCCTGTGGAACTCTTTTGTAATGTACGAGGAGATTGATGGGTATTTAAAATTGAAAGAAATCTCATTACAAATTATTAAAAATACATGAGCAAACAATGATAATGCAGTAACAAATGATAAGCCGCAAAAACACTCGGAGTTGTTTCATTGTGGTAAAAATTCTGTATTTCATCAGATGCACAATCGTCATTGAATCTTCTCAATTCTGACAGCAATGGCAGCGGATTGGAACTTCATTTAGTTTCACCACTAGCTGCGCACGTAATAATTGAGTCGCATGTTAGACAAATATTATGTTTGACACATGAAAAAATATAATAGCAGCATTTTGATTTAATCTTAATAAAAGTATTGAGCTTTCCGAAGCCTTCGTTTGATAAAGTTTTCGTTTAAAGAAGTAGGAAAGTTAAATGGATCTACACGTAATGGAATTAATGGAACTATAATCCATAATTAAAGTTCAAGAAAGAAATATTCTAAAGTTAATAGAATCCGTTTTAAATCGAGAGGAAATTTGCTCATATTTTATTACGCAAAAATCAAGGAATATTATGCCAAAAGCTTTTGTTAAATATCCACAATAAATCTGTAAAAAAATATAAATAAATATTTGGTTGATTCTAAAATACGACACCATTCTTTTAAACTTTATTTAAGAAATGGCTTGTAATGAATATTAAAGAACCAAATTTATCTTTCTAAACTGCATTATTCGAAAATAAACTACCCATTCTTACTAAAACAGAACAAATCGCAGAAGAAATTGCTTATAATCAAATATCTATGAATCAAAATCTGGTGAATCAGCTTTTATTCATAAGTCCCACAATGTAGTAATCAAAACATTATTGATCACAAATAACAATCTTATGGAAGGGCCACCTTTTTATGGAAATACTTTCATTGAAGTACTTCAGCAGCCAGTTTCTATAATAACTGAAATTTGGCCACACCATAATTTGGTTCTCTCCACACTGTAGTATTTTGATTCTGTTATGCAAATGTGTATTTATTTTTAAAACTATTTGAGGTAAAGCGTAATTGAATAATAAAATCTCTCGGAGTATATTGTAATTGAGAACCTTTTCTGCAAAAAATCGACTTCATTGACCGACACCTTGAATCCAGGACTCTTCTGGAACGTGGCTTGTTTACTTTTTTTCACCTAACAGAAATTATCGACATAAAAGTAAAAAAATTGATTTTCACTTTTACATTTAAAGGCGAATGCAGCCTAGGATTATATTTTGGGACGGGCGTTTAAAAAAAAAAAAATAAGAGGTAAAGCATACATAAATTCCCCGGAAAGGCCTGTGTTCCACACCGCAGTGCATTACAAACAACAAGCTAGACCAGAGTGATTAAAAACCACCCAGTTACGGTTGGAAATGAACCGAGCAGAGACAGCGAATCTTATGCTCAACAAGTATTTGTCATCACTCCCTGTAAAGAAGCCTCCCTAGAACAAGTCGTGATCAAGTTCTGGGGATGTCATATTGCCCCCCCCCCACACACACACACTCAGAGACAACGCATGTTACAAAGAGCGATGAAATACCCACAGAGGTGAATGTTCCCAGGGAGGAGGGTAAGGCATACAGAAGGGAGAAAAGTTAAGATACGAATAATTATATTACCTTCACCTTATTCAAGGATTTGCTAACAGAAAAAAATAATGCCAATAGCGAATCTCAGCGATTTGATAATACTGCTAACAGAGAAAGGGCCAAGAAAGTTCTTTAATAGTAGTGCACCAGTTCATCATTCTCGTATGGATCATTTTTAACGTTATTTGTAATTTTATTTCTCATTTTATGCTATGTTATTTTAATTTTATGTGTAGAGCGAATGTTACAATGATTGATTTTAATAACTTATAATTTCAAGTATGGTGTCGTACTTACAATAGTTATTATGCTTTAAGGCATATCCAAATATATAGATATGATTTTAAAAAAAGTCTCCTTTTATCTTCATGTTTGTTCATTTAAAGAAAGTATATTTTTAGAAATGCGTCGATTTTTTTTTTTTTTTTTTTTTTTTTTTTTTTAAATAAAAGAATAAATAAGAATTAAAAATTTCAGTTTACCCTAACTTGCATTAGAAATCTTGCAGCATTTTGACAGATAACAAAGAACCAACATATTTTAGTACATTTTGTCTGTCTTAGCAAAATCAACTCTTCAAACAACAGAATTAAATAATTTCAGAAAAGTTAATGATATCCTTTGACAAATAAAACTGTTTAAAAAAAACAATTTTCACTTCAAGTTGTGATGTGAATCTTAAAATGATCAATGTCACGTATCAAATATTAATTTCGCATGCTCGTCATGTTTACGCGAGTCCTTCAAAGTTAAAATTTTCTCTCTTTAGAATTGTGTTAAATGCTTCTATTTACTATTTGCGGTCAGTGAACTTTTGCTTCTTTTATTGTCCAGGGATGTGTTGTGGCATTTGATTTAGCCCATGCCATCGGGAACGTTCAGCTTCAATTGCATGACTGGAATGTAGATTTTGCCATGTGGTGTACATACAAGGTAAGTGGATTTTCTTCCTCATTTTGATTGCATCTACATGTAAAGCAAATCATTAAAGAAATTCTAAGCTTTCTAAATGCATAAATGAATTACATTATAGCATAAGATTATAATGTATCTGACTCATTAATAATATACAAATGTTCAGCAAGTACCTTTTAAATTCTTGCAAATTCATTGCAAATGCACCTACTGATTTAATATTCAATAATATATTAAAAAAGGTTTTTTTTGACGATGTTAACTCGATTTCAATGTGGGCTTTAATGTGCGAGTGTAGAATTTTTTTTTTCCATGTAGATATGCGGAAAAACCGATCACAGTTCTCAATTAGTTACACTGACAAACTGAAAAATTAAACGCACATCGGCCATTGAGAATATTGATTCATACATCTCTTCCACTCTATGCAATCAATGGTGCTCGATTGTCATTGTAATTCCACTTTTCAGTACTTTCAACAATTTATATATTTTTTAAATGATTGATAAAGAATATTCAAAATCTGATTAAAAGACATTAAAAAAACATTGAATCGAACATTCATTGAATTAAAACATTGATTCATTGAACTAAAACATTGAATCTAAAAAATAATCTTAAAATTGCCCCCGTTTCCCCCATCTTCATACTCGTATTATAAATGTTAAAATTACTTATTTATATATATATATACATATTTTTAAATGGACTTTTTTTGATTTTATAACTAAGCACACCTTTTTTTTTATTTATAAAAGATGTGTAACACGCACAAATTTATCAAAAATATCATACTTGTAATTATAAAGTGTTGACAACTTTCTTTATTTATATATATTTGTATATACATATTTTTAAATGGACTTTTGATTTTATATAACAAAGCACACCTCTATTTTTTTATTTATAAAAAAGATGTGTAACACGCACAATATTTATACAAAAATGAATCGAATGCTTGTAATTATAGCAACCATAGTGCTTGGCAACTTTCTTTAACGATACTGTAATTTAACTGTAATAACGATATTTGTATAGTTAAATAGGAGGAAAATATCAATGTCATCAACTTTTCAGACCAAGAATAAATATCGTATAGCTCCGTGTATAAGCCGAGAATTATTATTATTATTCTTTTTTAAGTTTGCGGGACTTATATACGGATTCGCTAATCTCGCCAAAAAAGTTGGCGCTTTTCCGTTAGCAGGTGAAAGTGCTAAATCGCCAACGATCGCTAAATAAAGTACGTCATTAGAGAGTTTTTGCATCCCGTACGTTAGTTCCCGTAGGACGTCCGTTAGCTTTTTCTCCCTAGCGCGCATGCGCAGTTTTCCTATGAGCATGCGCGCTAGGGAGAAAAAAGCTGTTAGCGGACGTCCTACGGGAACAACGTAACGGTATGCAAAAACTCTCTAATATTTCTTTAGCTTACATTTCTTAAATTTATGAAAATTAATTTTAAATTAAATTAATTATTCTTTTTATAAAAATGAGTTATTTTATTTTCGAAATTGATTGTATTGCTGGTTTCTTGCGTAATAGTCAAGTTGATGTTGGCGTGATTTGTACTCAGTTAACGGAAAAATATCACAACGCACGAACAAAAGAAATAACATTGTAGAATGATGAATTATGAATAGTACATGATTTTTCCCCATTTCGGATTATATGCGAGTTTCGAACTTGTAAATTTATTGAATGGAAAACGCGCTCTCGTCTTATAGACGATTCGACTTATATTCGGAAATACATGGTTAAATGTTCAGTGGTTCAAACTGTATTTTACAACATAGTTATAGTTTCTTTTCCTTTTCCTTTTATAACGCTTGTCTATTCAGTCGTATCAGTTGAATATTAAATATGTTCAGATATTTTTGAATGAAATTAGAACCATTTACTTATTAAGTTCGTGGAAATGTTTATTCAGCCGGCAATGAAAACACAAGGTTGTGAAATTGGCTACACAGTTTATCGCCAAGCACACGGGCTGAATTATAATGAACTTGGATCGAAAAATCCCTAATAGGATCACAAAAGAGGAATAACATATCTTCCAAAAAAACTGCCAATGAAATTTATGAGTGTAAGCAGTAAAATGTATATTGAATGTATGCAATTAGTTTGTAACAATTACTTTGTTGATACAAACAAAAAACTCCATACTGATTTTATTTAAGATGTTAATTAATTCCATAATCTCATCGCTTTAATTCAAATTTGAATAATTAAAAAAAAATTTAACTCAATTTTATAAAATAGATTAGATATTTTCCAGCAAGTAAGTTGTTTCAGATACCGATCAAATCTAATTATTTCATTAATGAAACTCTTTTCGGTTAGTTACTAGCCTATAGGTTTCTATAATGTTATAATAGAGAGTTATTGCATACCGCATTTTTATCGTCCGTTAGCTTTTTCTCTCTAGCGCGCATGCTCATAGGAAATTGCGCATGCGTATCAGTAATGTTTCCTGGGAGCATGCGCGCTAGGGAGAAAAAGATATCGGACGATAAAAATACGGTATGTAAAAACTCTCTAATAAAAGAATTGACAATCAGTATTTAAGCAACATATTTTTATGAAATGCGTATACAACACCTTTGCAGTGGAACTATTCAAAATGTAATATTTTAAATCCCTTCAAATCTTATAACTGTAAATATTTTCCTTTCCAGTACTTGAACAGTGGACCAGGCTGCATGGGAGCTGCATTCGTGCACCAGAGACACACGAAAGGACCGAAGGGCATCTTGCCTGCTTTGAGAGGGTGGTGGGGACTTTCAGACAAAAGAAAATTCAGCTTCGATCAAGGTAAGTATAATGACATTTTTTTTCTTATATTTTTTCAATATTTACATGTTTCAAATAAAAACGCATTTGTAAATTAATCAAAAAAATTCGTTACAAAACTTCTGAACAAATGACTGATTTCTATACTCTGAGTACCGAGTAAACAATCTTTGACTTGTTTGACTGACTGGATTCTTTATGACTTTTGTCTTAAAGCTTTGATGATAGTTTATGATTTTAGATGAATTTTTTTGCTACTATTATGACTTTTTTTACTTTAAACTGATTCAGTGTATCACTTATATGTATATCGATGGGTTCCACTCACGCATGAGATGAATAGCTTACCTGTAGATAAGGGGAGAACTTTCAGGCCTTGTAGGTGAGTGTCGCCTGAAAAAAAACCGGAAAATGATCAAAATACGGCCCCATTGTCAATGCAAGACACTTTTGGCACAAAATCGAAGTTCATCGAGTCACAGCATTCCGAAAAAAGCGACTGCACCCTCTATCATCAGGACAAACCGCGGCTATGAGCTAAGCTGTTAACTTTATTGATTGTTGATTTATTCAGCTTTTTGAGACCTCAGAATAATTTCAATTTATTTATTAATTTCGTATCAAAAAGTGCAAAAATCTTAAAAAAAATCAATGATCAAATCAATATGAAGATATTATTTTTTGTTGCTGTTTTTCAAACTAAGCAAGATGTTACTGTAATTTTGATTTCCGAACGCCGGATACTTTTGATCTTACCTCTGATCTAAATCATCATTCGTGAATAGAACGGCTAAGATGAGTAGATTCATTGTTGCCTAAGTTACACCTCGGGGACGGGAATTGCTACTCTGAATCCATATAATGTAATTTTGAACGAGTGCCCTACAAGAGTGACATGCAAGGGAGCATGGAGCCCTTCTCTTCGAGGCCTATGGAATGATACTCCGGCTATATATTTAATTCAGATATATTCTGCATATTTTTTACGAACTCGTGTTAATGACGACGTTTTGTTTTGATCAGTTTTGATAATATTGTGAGATTGTCAACTGAAGCTGACATCCAAATCGTATCTTGGAAAATAAAAAGAGAAAAAATATTATATATTCATGTTAAAGACGAAAATGGATAGAGAGTGGTGTCTATAATTTTTGTGCATTATTTACCTCGGCTAATTATTTTTATTGCAGAATTTACACCAGCAGTCGGGCGCTGACAGTGATTTCGACTCAGCAACCCATCTCCTTACCTCAGTATCGCCGATCTTGTATCCAATTTCAGAGGTAAGAGTGACTCCTACGCCATTTACAACTGCAATCTTTGTCTAAATCTTTATAAAATCTAAATCTTTTTTAAAAGTATTATTTTCACGAAATATTATTAATTCTCCTTCTCGCAAGATATTCTTGAATCAGTAACATCCTTTTTTAGTATTATTATTATTTCTAACTTATATATAAGTGTCTTCATCTGAAAAGTCATCTTTGCTGTCTTCATAGGTATTCAAAAGAAGCTGGCGTAGGAACGACTCCGCCGCTAAGCAGAGGCTTCTGACAAGTACATGGGAGTACTTGATTCGAAAAGAACTTCCACGCAGAACGGCGACATGACACAAACCCAACATCAAAATCATCACCCCAGCGATCCCAAGAACAGGGGTTCCCAGCTGAGCTTCCTCGTCTCCCTCCGTCCCCATCGAAGCCTTGCGAAACACTTCTCAAGTCCAAAGGAATAGTTGTGAGTAGTGAAATACATGTCAAAACTGATAAATTTGGACGAGTGATATCAAATATTTATGCAAATGCTAAAGTATGTGTACTACATCGCACGATTTCTACCGAACTGAATAGCTTTTTATTGTTGTTTGTATCTTGAAAAAGATGCTTCAACAAGGGCCTAATATCTGCACCGCAATTTTTCTCGTTTGTCTGTATTGAAAATCTGGAAAATATTTTTGTATCGATAGCTTTATTTTGACTTTTGAATATAGGGAAATTTTCTTTTCAAATGATGATAATAACCATAAATAATTCAATTGCTAATGTACAAATTATTATTTATTTAAAGTCTAGCACATCTCCTCAGGAAATACAAGGGTGATTTTTCTAATGCAGCTCGCAAACACTTAGACAATTGTCTTCGATGTCTTAAGGCAAGCGCTACTGCGACGTTACTCATCACTGCTAGGAGTTGCATGTAGCTTGAAGATAAGCTACGGACGCCGGAAATAACACTACCCCGCAACGCTCTACGATCATGTTAGACCGGCACCTACGGTTTAAAGTGGATTCGAACCACTACAATCGCATGGCACCACTGGGACTCGAAACCAACCTCTGGTACCCAGGCGCCATAGCTTCCTGAAGATGAAACAGGGCATCAGTTGACACCAAATTCAGATTCCAAATTCATGGATTATACACCAATTGCTTAGGGAATTTCTAAAATTAGTTTTAGTTTATTTAGGGAAACGGGAGGAAGCATGGTTACATACTTTAATTTTTCTATTATTTTAATAGCCCTATTTAACCCATTTTTTTAAATGACTAATTGACATTTTTAAATGACCAACCCATAATTTAAATGACTAATCATAGTCGCATCAAACAATCTGCAAACCATAAATAAAAATTGGGATTACCACGCCTTCAAAAATATTGATGACCACTGCTCTAGCCCTTTTGCATGTAACAAAACCCTGAATTTCTGCCAGAACTTGCAAACTTTAAAATATAATTATCAACAAATTATTTGTCATTATACTTAATACCTTGTTACCAACTGATACGATACATTTGAAGAGATACTAACATTTAAAATATGTGCATATTTTGTGTGTTACAGTTTTTTAATAGACTATAGAAGTCGATTTCATTTAAATGATGGAAAGAATAGCATTTAATCTTGATTTATGAGCTGCGTGGATGGTTTGTCATTCTTGATCGTGCAAATTCAGGTTCATTCAAGAGGTCTTCAATTGCTGATTCTTAATTGCCCTTAAGACACAGTCGCCTCTTCCTTTTGTCTGGTTCACACGTAACCCAATTACCTGTCTCGTCCCTTCGTGACCCTTCTCTGTCTCAGAGCGGTGACCTGTCTGCTTTAGGTGATATTCCGTGGAAGTGCGCTTGATACGAAGACACTCTTTAATATTTTAGCGCTTTAATGCGAGTTAAATGGTGCACTGTGAACGAAAATATTATTCGGGGTATTATTTAATGATGAACAATTTTTATAAATTAAAATACAGGTTAGACGAAAGTGGTACGTGTAAATTTTTAATGCAACAGTAAATCAGATAACATATTTATTAAATCCTCCCGAATAGAAAAAATTCATCCTTTTATCTTAAATAATTGCATGCACCCTTACATTTAGAATAAGAGCATTTAGATAATATCTGTAAGATTCATTGAATTTTTCATAGAAGGAAAGTCGAATTCGACGTCTTGATTTTGATTTAACATTGTTACATGTCCATGAAACACTAACGTTACTAAATTGCGTATTGTGTTTAATGAGACTCATAGATATAAGGAAAATTGTATTGTTATTTATTCCACTTGTCAAATGATCAAATAAGTAATGTTAAAAAGAACTTCAAAAACATATCGCATTAATAGTGTTCACATTGGCAAGCGAATGTTTACTCAACACAGACAAACTGTTCTATTACAATTTGCATGAAAATTAAAACACGTGCAGTTTCGTTTATCAGCTTTCAGGAGAGAATTACCGCTCGGCCTTGTGTCAGTTTTTGGTCACGAGTCAAAGGATTTCTGCTCAAAGTATTTAGATGATTGAATGCTCTTTCATAAGATAAAAACGGAGGCAGTTCAGGGTTTCCAGCTTGGGCTAGAATATTTGGCGAGCTGGTACTTAAGTGTTAAGTTTCTGGAGCCAATTTCGAAACCAAACAATCAAACTTCGAGTCTCTGGCAGAGATGGAGTAATAAAATTCAGTGGGGCGGAAAGCCCTTTTCGTTAGGTTCGAAAGGAGGATGCGAACTCGATACATCCTGAAGGTGTTTGTTCAAATTGTAGGGACAATATGTGAGTGCTGCAGTGCAGTAAGCCTCGTGCACGCAGGTTAAGCAGATCTGTTGCATATCTGCCTTTTCGGTAGCGAATAGCAGGTCTATGTGGTCGGCATTCGAAAATAATGTTCGATTGTTATGACAAAATGCGAAGTCTTCTGCGGGAATATTGAGCCATGCTGTCTCGATAGACGTCCATAATTGTGAAAGCGTTGATGGTGCAGGATTTTGGGCACGAACAGACCTCTCGATGATGTCCCATAAATGCTCGATGGGATTCATGTCGGGCGATCTAGGTGGCCAGATCATTCGTTGGAATTGTCCAGAATGTTCTTCAAACCAATCGCGAACAGTTGTGGCCCGGTGACATGGCGCATTGTCATCCATAAAAATCCCATCGTTGTTTGGGTACATGAAGTCCATGAATGGCTGCAAGTGATCTCAAGTAGCTGAACATAAGCATTTCCAGTCAATGTTCGGTCCAGTCGCACCAGAGGACCAAGTCCATGCCATGAAAAAACAGCCCACACCATTACGGAGCCACCACCAGCTTGAACAGTGCCTTGCTGACAGTTTGGGTCCATGGCTTCGTGGGGTCTGCGCCACACTCGAACCCTACCATCAGCTCTTACCAACTGAAATCGTGACTCATCGGACCAGGCCACGGTTTTCCATTCATCTAGGGACCAACCGATATGCTCACGTGCCCACGAGAGTCGCTGCAAGCGATGTCGTTCTGTCAGTAAAGGCACTCGAGTCGGTCTTCTGCTGGAATAGCCCAAGAAAGCCAAATTTCTCCGCACAGTTCTAACAGACAAGTCCCTTGTACGTCCCACATTGATTTCTGCGGTTATTTGACGCAGTGTTGCTTGTCTGTTAAATTTACGACTCTTTGCAGACGTCGCCGGTCTCGGTCGTTAAGTGCAGGCGGTCGACCACTGCGCTGTCCATGGTGGGATGTTATGCCTGAAATTTCATACTCTCGGCACACTCTTGACACAGTGGATCTGGGAATGTTGAATTCCCTAACGATTTCCGAAATGGCATGACCCATGCGTCTAGCTCAACTAACATTCCGCGTTCAAAGTCTGTTAATTCCCGTCGTGCGGTCATCATCGTCAAAACCTCTTCACATGAATAGATATACATAAGAGAGAGACAGAGTTCCTTCATAAGATGAACTTTCTAAGTTTTTTTTTTTTTAATATTTATTTAATTATAAAAATCTAAAAGACTGGGATAGCACCGTCGGGAGGGAAGATCATATCGGCCATGAGCCCTCTGGCAGCCCAATAAAGCAATCGCGTATATAAGTTGATTGGAGAACAGTTTTCAAAGGAAGCGCAGGGCAGCTTGTCAAATGTGTAAAATTCATAAAATGCCTGAGCAGTCAGAATATTGGAGTACCAATACGGTAAAATTTCCTTGTAAAGTCCTGTCAATCAAAGACTAACATTTGCAGTAAAAACCAAGCGAGGAAGGTCCACGGGGATTGCAATAATGAATTCAGATCTTACCAGTCACAACTTCAACATGGTCATTTCGGAGGAATACTGGTAATCCTATTTTTACTACGGTGCCGATGGGACAGGTAAAATGCGGCTGTTGCAAATTCCATCCGTTTTTGCAGGATGTATTTCATTTCCTGGAATATTGCAATGGTTAGGAATCCTGCACGAACGTTGCCAGTCAGTAGAAATTGCTTGATTAAAAGCATCTTAAATTTCTCAACACTTGGTAGGAATCCCTTATTGTATGTGAAGCAACAGCCAAAATAGTAGATTTGTAGAATCTATAAAAAGGCAACTTTTCTTAAGTGATTTGGGCAATTTAAGAGGCCTTATTCCATCATCGAAATAATGACGAGCATAATCACAACTGAATTTCACCGGTGATAAAGGGGCATTCCATGGGGCACGGGATAACCATCTCGTCTATATACCGGGATGGGCAAACTTTTTTCTGTCGCGGGCCCAAAAATCGAAGAAAAAAAGTTTGGCGGGCCAAGATAAATTTTTCTGAAATTTTAAAAACAATATAAGTATTACAGATTTAAATATGTTAATCGAAGATGAACGAAATTGCGATTTCAATTTTAAAGTTCTGATATGGTTCGAAGTGAGATGTACTGATTCTAAGGAACAAGGCTAAATACTCATCTGTCAGTCTATGAAATAATTCTTTCTGAGGTTCATAGTTGAAAACACTTGTTCACATATATATAAGATAAACAAACATGTGAAAGAGAGGAAAAAAATATTATTTAATCAAAAGTAGAAAAGGAGATAGATACATATAAATATATATTTCTTTTAATTTGCCTCGGACCGGCAAATTAAAATTCTATCTACGGGCCGGATAGAACTTTTCGGCGGGCTTTAGTTTGCCCATCCTGTCCTATACTATAGGGATAATCTAAAGATAATATAAAGTTAAGCTATTTACACAATAATTGACAATATCGGTAAATTAACTTCTAGATGCACAGTCATCATTCAGGATACAATATGTATGAATATATTTTTAAATTATTAATAACCCTCCTAAAAGCATGTATAACTCCACATTCAAATTTTCCAATGTTATTTAATCTATGTGAATTATCTATTTTACTGTTTTACATTTTTCCCCTATGTTTTGG
>BPLQ01003275.1:0-27767 GCA_021605075.1 Caerostris darwini
TCTCATTATAAATGTCATTAAACATTTTCTGTCCTCAGAAAAATTAACCTTCACAAGTTCATCGATTTTTTTTTTTTTTTTCCTTTAATTTTATAGATTACTCCATACAATGTAAGAGAGAAATCTTATTGTTTCCTATAAAAATCACATGAAAGGTTGTCTAACTTGCATATTCAACATTTCAATAATATAACGTGCATTTTTTTTCTATAAAAAATATACTACAAATTAAAAAAACACATAGATTTGAATTATAAATATAACCATCAAATAAATTAATAGAATTATTAATATTCTACATAAGTCATAAGTTCCATGTAAAATATGTATTTATAAGAAATTAAAAGAAAATACAAAATATTTATTCAAAATGTTAATAGTAAAGAAAACTCAAAGTATTATCCATATTATTTGATCAATTAAAAATCTAAACAAATAATTTAATACCGTTATGTGGAAAGATTGAAATATTTATTGAAAATTTATTTTGTAACAAATAAAACAAAGACTTAAATACGAATTTTAAAAAATGCGCACACATTTCTTTGATAAGTGTCAAAAAAATACCTTGACTATTAAAATATTCTCATTATAAATTACTATGCTAAATAAATATCATCAAACATTGTCTTCGGAAAAATGAACATCCACAAACTTACTTATTTTAATTTTATAGATTACTCTGTACAATGCAAGAGAGAAATCTTATTGTTTTCCATAAAAATCATGTGAAAGATTGTTGCTTAATTTGCTTATTCAGTATTCCAATAAAATAACATGCTTTTTTTCTATAAAAAACATACTACAAATTCAAAAAACACATCATTTTGAATTATAAATATAACCATCATTGTCAAATATACATATTCAAATTTTATTAAAATAAATTTATAAAATTATTAATATTCTACAAAAGTCTTAAGTTCCATGTAAAATATGTATTTATAAGAAATTACAAAATAATTATTTAAAATTTTAATAGAAAAAATAACTTCAAATCAGCTAAAAACTTCTGCAAAAGAAAAAAAAATTAAGCTGAATTTATTAATGGATATTAGAATTTTAAATGCAGCAAATGTAAAGAATTTATTGAATTCAATAAATCTTTATATTCAATATTATTCAAATACATCAATTCAGATACAAATTATTAGATCACAGAGATATTCTAAGAAATTCGAGAAAATAGAAAAATTATCAACACAGAACTATAGTAAAAAAAAAAAGAAATATTGTTATTATTTGTTGTAATTGAATTTTATTAATTCCAGATTATCAACACCAATTATGCCTTCTCATCTCATGTTGAAACCTGTCAAATCAGGGACCTATTCCAGCAAGTATTTCAGAAATTTGATTTCATACATTCTTTACATCTGTTTGAGCGTTAAAATATGCCTTTTACAATCCCTATAATTGCATGAATGGTATTATTTAAAAAAAACTTATTTATTTTGCTAAAAAAAATTTTTCTTTCTAAGAATGTATAAAACAAGAAAAAAAAATCTCAATAACTTCTACTACTTTAATAAAATTTAAGGATCAAACTTAAGACAATTTAAAGATAAACTGTAAAGTAAAATTTCAAAAAGTCCAATTTTTTTAACAAAAACAGCTTAAAAAAAATTCCATGGACTCTAAAAATAAAGATGTTACTCAATGTTCATAAAAAAAAAGTATTAATAAATAAAGTAAATAAGTCCTTCCATCTTTTACAAATAACTACTTAAATATTAAAGAATTTGAAAAGTATAAATTATTCAGAGCAAACAAAAAGGAAGGAAATGTTAATGTGGACAATAAGTTTAAAATTTTATTTTATGCATTAAAGTTAACGTCATATTCATTATCTTCAAATTTAACTTCATTTTCTTAAAATAAAACCTTTTCACCATTTTCATGAATTTCAGTATGTCTATGTAAGTGAGATTTCTGAGAAAAAACCTTTGCACAAATAGGGCATACAAAGGGCCGTTCTTTGGTATGAGTCCTCAGATGATGCTCCAGGTCAGTGTTTTGAACGAATGCTCTGCCACACTGAAAAGGACACTTGAACGGTCGCTCTCCAGTGTGAGTTCGAACATGCATTTTCACATTGTAAATGTTGTACGAGCGGTATTCAAAAAAAAGGACATTGATGTATCTTGAGATTGGCTTCGAAACTGCTACCAAATTCTGCAAAATAAAAATTAGATCAATTATAACTATTCAAGTTTTACACATAAAATATAAAGTATTTATAAAGTTCAGAAATATTCATTTTCTATGTTTCTGTTACACACATTTTTGGATAAGCAGGATAAAAATCAATATGTGATACAGAACAGCAAAATGTTTGACACATTTGTAAAAATAAAGTATACTAAAATAAAGCAGAGGACAAAAAAGTAAAACTTAGTTGTCTGGAATTAAAAATATTAATTTTACTTGGGTCAATAGTGTGAGGAAAACCTCTTCATTTACTGCATTTTAAAAATATTTACCTTTTTAATTGAAAAATGTATTAAAAGTCATTAAACTATATTTTTGCAGAATATAAATTATACTGAATTATCAGTATACCGAATCTGATATCTGGTGACATCAGGGTCTCCACTGAGCAGTATTTCAAATTAATAAATTTTTTCCTATTTGCTGAGCTTCTACGAATAAAACGTTCTTTGAAACATTTTTAAAATATATTTTTAGAAACTTAATCTGAAAACATGTGGCATCCAAATAAGTAAAACTTTATTACTTGATTTTATTTATTATTCAAAGTTTGAAGGAAAAAAATTCAATACCATTATGTGCCACAAATCAAATATTTATTGAAGATTTATTTGTTAAATATTAAATTATAGAAAAATATTACAGAAATCTCCATTTGAATAGATCATGTGGGAAAATCTAGATATTTATGTTTGTCAAAAATATAGCAAAATTGGAGACACCTCTGTTAAATACAATCCAGCATTATAATTTTATAATTTCTTTTCTCTGTCTCTCTCACAAACACACTACAAATATACATCAAAAATATAAATACTATCAAATTATGAAGTTTATTTTGCGTATTATATTTATCATTTATATTTCTATTAACGGTACAATTAATATAATCTTGCCTCCTTTAATTAGTATTTTCATTTTCACAATAATAGTAAGGGTATCTATAAGCAAATAGAAATAGATTACATGCTCCAATTATTAGGTACAAGTACATGTTATCTCTTTGTAAAAAGTTATACGTGTAGTTCAGTTACATAATTGTCTTTTAATCTTTAATTGTCTTATAATCTTTAATCTTTTAATCTTAATCTTTTTTTTTTTTTTTTTTTTTTTGTTAGAAGTTTCTTTGTCAAAAAATGTGGAAATATTTACAAAAATAACTGTAGTAAAAGTATTAATTTAGTGTGGAAAAATGAAGCCTTCATAATTTTTCTGCTTAACAATTTAATTTAAATTAAAAAGTAATTTTGACTAAAATTAAAAATTATTCATGGAATAAAAAGCAACTTGCACAAGTATATTTTGATGGATTGAAAAATTAAAAATAAAATATTTAAATGAGTATTAAAAATGCTAATGCATTACATACTCAGATTAATAAATTCACATTAATTATTCCTATGCAAAACAAACGACATCAAACATTTCAAGTTTTCAGAAAAGTTAAGGAGCATGCGATTTTTTTCTATTGAACAATTCTATTCCTACAATGTGAAAAATGAATCTCGTTGTTCTGCATAAAAATCACATGTAAGATTGGCCAGATAATTTGCACATTTAACATTGCAAAAAACTAAAGTTGTCTTGAAATACTGAAATTTACCTAACCCACAAAAACAAAATAATTTAATTATTGAGAAGAAATTATTTCAAAAGTTTTTATATGCTTTAATATTAATTTGATTATTTTGGACACAGTGGTATCTCAGTATATGCCTTTAATCTCTTTCAGACTGTTGGACTTATGCCAAACACATTTCTTAGTTTGCAGCGAGGCATGCCTAATCAAGTGATTCAATTTGATTGCACATTATTTGCAAAGAGTGGCTTCATATATCTTTAAAAGTGATAATCACATAAGCAAAACAAAGTAACAAAAATCAAGGTGATTCATTTACAATTATTAGAGATTCACACACACACACAAATGAAAAATTCATTAATAAGCATAAATATTCATAGTCAATATTTTCAATGCTCAGCTTTTTTCAATAACAAGAAATCTGAGATAACATAAAAATAAGGAAAATATTAAAAAAATAAAATTTACTCTTCTCAAATGGTATGTATTAACTTTCAAGATTGTCAATATAGGGATGAGATCATTTATTCATATCAATTTGAAATCTTTAATCACATAAAATTCATTTAATGCAAAATGGTTTTTTTAAAAACATATTATCAAGTTAATTTAGCAACTAATAATTTCATAACATAGTTAGATTCCTTGAAACATAATATTCTTGCTTCATGAATTAAAATATTAAGTAAAAACAATGATAAATTCTTTTATAAGCAGAACTCATTTTGCAAATATTAAAATTTAGAAAACATTAAAAAAATCTCCATTTCAATAGTACAGGTGAATGAATCGTAAGTGTCAAAACTGTACAGAGTTTTATATTGATAAAACTTCATGCAAACTTCTAATAGAATTAACAACATCTGTGATGAATAGAATTAAGATTGCTGTACACACGTACATATTCTGATTCTTTTTCATATATGCATTTACATATTATTCAGTGCTCCATCACAACAGAAGCTGCTTCCTTCCCCTTCAATCATGGGTCCATATGGGCTCGTGGGCTTGGCCAGCCAAGTGGGATAAGAAACAACAACAACAACAACAACATATTATTCATTATAAATACCCTTATATTATTTCTTATTTTATAGAAAAGAATGCGCTAATTATGTATTATCTGATGCACTAATTATCTATTTTATTTCCTAACAAAAGTTTGACGATATATATATATATATATATATTTATCAAGTTATTTTACAATTTAATAATTCCATAAGAGCCTCTATTGAAATATAATATTTTAAATTCATGATTTAAAATATGAAGAAAAGATAATAAATATTATATTATTTTAAAGAACACACTATTTATATAACTCCTTTTATAAATATAAATATTTAGAAAAAAATTTTAAGAAACCTCTATTTCATTGGAACAGGTTAAAAAAAAATCTTAAGTGTCAGAACATTAAATTCATATGAACTTATAATACATTTGAGAACAATTGTTATGAATATAACCCAGTAATGATTCATTTTGACACATATATAGATGTTATACTTCTATAAGCAATACAACTAAATTTTATTGCATTGGATTCATAAACAAAAAAGTAATATTATGCCTTCTTTCACAAAGCCGACCCCAAATAACATTTTTGATGTATTCTTAGATTCAGTTTTGAGATCTTTTTTATATGGATAAAAAAAATCTGCCATCTTAATTTATGCACACAATTATCTAACATTTCATTCATTTACTTTTACTTTCTCTTTTTAAAATTCTTCAAAACCTTTGATTTACAAACTGAAGAATTGAAATATTTTTAGTCAACATTGTGAATTTCATTGAAATAAAAATTTATTGTTAATACTTCAATAACCAAATTTAAATAATTATTAGTATTTCCTTAGAAATTAGCTTGCACTATCAGTAAAAAAAATGGCATATAATGAATCATCATTTTATTATTGGCATATAATGAATCATCATTACAAAATACTAATCTCTTGTCCCTCACCTGATTGCTGTTTTATTATAAATTTCAGACAATGGTTCAAACAATAAATTTATTTTAATTATTTTCTTTAAAAAAAATATAAAGAAAATAAAATAAATATTCTCTTTTGTGTACTTAAAAATGAATAAATCTTTATCTTTAAACAGAAGAATACAAAAAAATTTCAAACTAGATGCTGAACTTTTACCCAACAAAATAATTGTCCTTCTCTCCACAATTTCTTACCATTTTATTTATAATTTGAAATTTCTATTATGATAAGTTTAATATAGTGTTTCATTCACTTGCTCTCATTAAAAAAATATTACGTTTCGGAAATTATTACGAATATTTTTTAAAATTTCCCCCTTTATAATTTTCAAATTCCCAATCATCTACACCTTTGAGATACAAATATATTTTTCATTGTTTCAGAACATAGACACATTTCTAGTATTTGATACATCAATCTCTATAAAATCATTACTTTGAAAAGGTTAGTATAAACTTTATTTAAATATACTATTTAATATAATATGTCTATTTATTTCTTCTCCTAACGAAACAAAAATACTAACAATAAATGATAATAACAATTTAATCACTGTAATTTAACTTAAGTTGTATTCTCTTTAATGAAAGCTTTCAAATTTTCACATGATGATGATGAATGAAGTGGTATATGGGGATGTGAAGCAACAAGGACTATAATCCCCTAATCACTATATATATGAACAGTTAGTTTTTCCTTATTTTTATTATGTCACTCTCCACAACGCTCTACGATCGTGTTAGACCGGGACCTACGGCTTAAAGTGGATTCCGAACCACTACAAACATCCATGGCACCGCCGGGACTCGAACCCGAAACCTGTAGTACCGAGCGCCAGAGTGCCAGGCAACGGCAACGGGCATTTCTTCAAGGAGTACCTCTGCAACAAAACTGTCACTAAAACTCCATATCATAAGTTAAAATTAAGGAATTAAGAATAAAAATCAGCATTAAAGTTAAAATTAATTTAACATGATAAAATTGCTAGAGTAATAACTCTGGAAAATAAAGGTAATAATTAATAATAAAATAAAAGATAGAATTTATGTAAAAATTAAAAATAAAGATTTTTAAAATAAAAATGATTAAGAGTGAAGAAATAATTAGGGGTCCATTGCACATGCCGTTTTAAAGTATAAGAGAAACTCAGTTAAATTTACTTGAGATAATTACGACCAGTGATTAATTTTAAAGTTAAACAAGAGTCATCTTAAACAGATTAAAATTAAATAGCTTAAAGATAAAAATTAAAACAATTAAAAAGACACTTACTGGATACAGCAGACGATGAGAACGACACAAGAGTGACACGGGTTTTGTGAAGTGCGGTGAGCCACCTATTATCACGTTGTAAAAGGGAGAGCTACCGTGCAACGTCCCCCGGGAGGGTAGTTTTGCGGTCGCTTTCTGGTTCTATTGATAGCTTCTCGGGTTCGAAACGAAGTGCTTCACACAAGCAGTCTAATGGACCCTCCGTCTTTTGACTGAGGGGAATGATTCAAATTCGTGGTAGAGGATGGCTCTAGGCCTTTTTTGAGAACTGCGTTCTGCTGGATCGTATGCAGGAATTGCCTGAAGTAGTTCGTTTCGAATCTGAGGGCATTTTGTAAAAAGGTTTTTGCAGTAGTTTTTGATGTAGTCTAGAATCGGTTCTACTTGTAGATCTTTGTGGATTCCTTTCCGTCGAACAAACCAGGGTGCATTTACGAAGTCGCTTAGTCTTTTGTTTTGATAGACTTGCAGCTTTCTCAGATTGCTTATGGAAGTAGTTGCCCAGATGGGACAGCCGTACGTGAGAATTGGTCTCAGAATAGAGGTATAAATGAGTACTTTTAGTCTAATTGGGAGTCGGCTTTGCCTAGAGATTAATTGGTTCATTTGCTTGCTAATAGCTGCTGTTTTAGCTACGGTAGCTTTGAGTTGTAGATTAAAACTAAGTTGCGAATCTAGTATGATGCCGAGATATTTATAATTATCGACCCAATTTATTGGTTGTCCGTAAATTAATAGATTTCGTGGATTTTCGAAACGTTTTCTGGTGAAAAGAACGCTCGCACATTTATTTGTGTTTATTTTAACTCTCCAATTAGTAAGCCAGTTTTCGAATTTGTAGCACTGTTTTTGAAGTCTGTGTACTATGATGTTAGTTTGATTGTGTGTGGTAGCAATGGCGGTGTCGTCAGCGTAGGTAGCTAAATGACAGTTGTCAGCCGGAGGTAGATCTTTGAAATAGTGGAGAAAGATTATTGGACCGATAAGTGAGCCTTGAGGTACGCCACTTAGAATTGGCCTGGGTGAAGAAATATAATTTTCCACTCGTACTCTGAAGCTACGCTGAGAGAGATACGAATTGAGAAGCTTGATAAACTGAGCTGGGAAACCCATCAGAATTAATTTGGAAATAAGACCATTGTGCCAAATCTTGTCAAAAGCTTTGGCAATGTCCAGGAAAAGTATACCCGTGGATTCGCGATTGTTAAAGCCTTCTTGAATCAGTTCGGTGACTCGAAGGAGCTGGTGGGTAGTAGAGTGTTTTTCCTGAACCCAAATTGTTCAGGAAAAATTAGGTTTTGGTCTTCGGAGAACTGATTCAGGCGTTTAAGTATCGCATATTCGTATACTTTGCTCAGGCTACTGAGTAGCGAAATTGGACGGAATACTTGGAAGAGAGGTATCCGATTTTGGTTTTGGGATCGGAACCACCACGGCTGTTTTCCAGCAGTTTGGAAAATGACTTTTCTCCATCATAAAATTCATGATGTAGGTGAGATAAAGCACTAATTTAAAAGGAAGATACTTAATCATCTTGTTGGAGATTTGATCTAGTCCTGGAGCTTTCTTATTGTCCAGAGTTTTAATATAGTTCCAAGTTTCAAAAATTTGGATGGGAGGCAGATTATTTGTACGTGCGGTTTGTAGAAAATCGTTAACTGTGTCAGAGAGTGCTCTATTCTCTATGTCGTGATTTGGCTCGAATTACAATAAATACGACTGGTGTTTAAGTTCATGTCTTGAAAGTTTGCCCATTTTGTGATTACCCAACTTTGGAACATATTTGTAATTAGATACGTTACAATATAATTTTTACTTATAGTACACTATTTATACACTAATAATTAAAAAATTACTAATTTTACAAATAAAATTACAAAAAAAAAAGTTTATTAAAACAAATATCAAATTAAATCGACTCCTACAGCAGAGTCCTATTCATTTCACATTAAACATCGCTGATTTATTTTTTTTCATGAACTAAATTCACTGGCACTTTAATTATATTTTAAGAACATAAAATACACTTTCTGAGCATAAAAATTTTAATGTAATACCATTTATTTCTCTACTCATTACTGAAGCAAGCCGAATTTTGCATTCATTTCAGCAGATTGTTACAATTTTATTTCATACATATTTTATTGCAATTTGATTTTGTCCCCTTAAAAATTATCCTTATTTTGTATAGCTTATAGAAATGAAATTTTCCTTTAGAAGTTAGAAATGTTTTTTTTTTTTTTTTTTTTTTTTTCCCGTGTTTTAGCAAATTTTATTGCAATTTATTCACTTCACAACGAGGTTACAATGTCAAAAATATAATATCAGCCTTTTCAAATGAATAATTAATAAATAATTCAAGTGTGAGTCCTCATGTTAAAATCCAAACTAAATTTATGAGAAAATTTCTTCTCATACGGACATTGAAAAGGTCTTGTAAAAAAATGGTTCCAGACTCCCAGGTTGTAAAAAAAAATAAAATGTGATACAACTTTTGCCATCCACATCAATTCGAAATATTAACCATTTTCATTATATTTCAAGAACATACAAAATATTTCCTGAGAATAAAACTTTTATTATAATGTGAATTATGCCTTTTCTCAAATCTGAAACCTGCGAAGTCAAACACTCATTTGAGTAAATATGTTGAAACAATTTTTTCAAGTGCATTTTATTTTCTATTCGAATTTTACCTCAACAGAAAAAAAAAAAAATTTAAAAAAAAAAAATTTAGAGTTGAAAAAAAAAAAAAAAATGCCAGAAATGTTTTTTTTCACGAAATGTTTGAAAATCTTTTACATTTTTTAAGCAAGTTATAGCGCAATTCATTAATGTTCAGAAAGAGCTTCGAACCTCTGAAATATAATAACTGGATCGACAGCCCGTTGTGGGCCTTAGTCTTCTTTAAAAGATCCAGCCTCTTGGTCCTCTTGGCCGAGGACCTCCAATATTTGATCTTAATAACACTAAAATCAGAGTCTAAACCAATCGACCCATCTCTTTTTAGGTCTTACCCTGGGTCGTTGTCCAAAAGGGTTTACATGGAAAACTTTCAAAGCAGCTCTATCACTTTCCACTCTCAAGAGATGACCGGTCCATCTCATTCTGTTCAGTTTTACAAATTTTAGAATGCCAATATCTCTAAAAAGTTTGTTAAGTTCAAAATTGTATCTTTTTCGCCAATTTCCATTGTCATTGATGCCACCAAAAATAATTCGTAGCATTTTTCTTAACAAAAACGATAAAAACAAAAAATACAGCACATAAAAAAAAAATATTTTATTCTATTTATAGTCGATTTCTTACAAAATCGGAGCGGAATTATGTCGTTTCCTACCAGAATCACAAAAATTAGGGGCTTATAATTCGTCCATTCACCGTTACTTTATGATAAAAAAAATTTAAAAATTGCCATTTTAAGTATGCTATACAATTAGGGATTGCAATATGAGACCAAAAGTTCAATGCCGGTATTCAGTATTTTGTAGTTCTTAATACCGGGATACCTGCTTTTAATTTTAGAAAAAGAAAGAAAACACAGGTGTTTTTTTTTTGTTTTATTTGCCAGTTTCATTAGAGAATGCAAATATCACAACAAAAAAAAATTGTAACTTATAAATTATAAAAGTATATAAAAAATTACAAAAAAATAATAATAATAAAATAACGGAGCATCTTATTTAAATCACAAAAAAGTGTAAATATCAATAACAATATCACTATTCAGTCTGTGGTACTATTACAAATTTTTGAAATGTGATCTTAAACAACATAATGCATCAATTGTACTATCATTAAGCCTGGAGCGTAATTTTGTGCAAAAATTATTATCAGCTGTCGAAAACGCTCTTTCGGCATCTACGCTAGTGGGTGGTACTGTTAGAAATGAGTGATATACTTTTTCCAAGTATTTACCTCTAAATCCCTCATCTTCAAATAAATCTATTAGTCGTCGGATTGTTTTGGATATAGCTGATTTCTGGATTGTATTTTGGTTTGTTGAAATTCTTTTGGTTATCGCCAATTCTAATTTTTTTTTCAAGAGACAATTCCTTTTCACTATCGACATAAGTGTCATCATAATCTTCGATAACTGTACCGAATTCTTCTGAATGTGGATAGGTTTGTGGGTAAAAAAATTTAAGAAAGTTTACTATAAACTTGATCAAATTTGAATTGGTTAGTCTCTTTTCTAGAATTCTCAGATAAGAATTCTAAATTTCTAGTAAATATCGAAAAAATGGTATTTAAACTTGTGAATACCGGTATTACAAAATTGCACAAATGGCGCACAATACCGGTATACCGATATTGCAATCCTTAACTGTAATGTTTGTGATTAAAGGAAACAATTAAAATAGAAGAGCCTTAATATTAAGGCTTTGAGGCAAGCTCTGAACAGTCGTTACTCACTTTGCATTACCCAGGGGGTGCGTGTAACTTGAAGATAAGCTACGGACACGGAGTAACAATGCACCCGCAACGCTCTACGATCCTATTAGACCGAGACCTACGCTTTAGAGTAGATTCCGAACCACTATACACATCCATGGCACCGCCGTGACTCGAAACCGAAACTTGTGGTACCAAGCGCCAGCCACTCGGCCATTCAGGCCCCTGTTTTCTTTTAGTATTTGAGCAAGATTCCTTTTAGTCTTTACCGCTTCCTTTCCCCAGCAATGTCCTTTCATCTTTCCAATGGACAATTCAAGATAGAAGCTAACGGCTGTTGCCCAGCCACGGAGCTTCAACAAAACCCAAATCATCACCTCTCTCTTCCCAACTCATCAGACTGCTCAAAGGATTCGTTAACTTTCAAGGAAACGAACTTCCATTTAATAAATGACTTCTTTTTAATTATTTATTTCATTTTTGCAATCATTATTTCAGAGTTTTTGTGCATCTTAATCACGATTCATTCATTTCTAATAGTCAATTTTAAAACTTTAGAATTTGGTAAAAAGTAAACGCTACTTATGTAAAAGGAGGCATGGGAATCCTACAACGTAGCATATCCCCTGCCTCAATTTTTCATTATTTTACTTAAGGAAATGAGTCCCTTAAGAAGCGAAATTTTCAGTCTTTATAGTGAAAAGGGGTACTTACGTATTAACGGTACCTTGGCGACAGACTTGGCGGTTTTTAAGTGTCGCCAATCTTTATTATTTGGAATAAAAATATTTTGAAAGTGTTTCATATATATTTTATTATTTGGAACAAAAATTTTAAGTATAGATTGGCGCCAAATATGTAGCTGCGGTTGGCGCATGTGCTCTTTATTGGCGCAACTGTCGCCAAGGTACCTTTAATACGTAAGTACCTGAAAAAGAAATGGATTTTATTTCATGCTTGATCTGCATGTATCATGTTTTCAATGTTCTTAAAATTTGTCAGAAAACAGTTGCATTGTAAAGACTTGGTTTGATTTGTCGCTCTACGGTCTTCTTGTGCACAGTTTAAGCTAAACAGACCAGGATCTGCAGTTTAACGTAGATTTCGAACCACCAACAGACATCCATGCCACCGCCCGGAATCGAACCTGAAGCCATCACTACCAACGGCCAGACCGCTAGCCAGTTGACCATCAGGTCCCGCACTGCAGCGGAGAATAATTAGATTACAAACAAAATAACAGTTCTGCCAATAGTTGATTGCTTGGATAATTAACTAGGTTATATATATAAAAAAATTTTTATTGTACATTTGAGGCCTGAATTGCCGAGTGGCTAGCGCTGTGGCGCTCGGTGCCACAGATTTCGGGTTCGAATCCCGGTGGTGCCATGGATGTTTGTCGTGGTTCGGAATTCACTTTAAGCCGTAGGTCCCTGTCTTATATGACGATTGAGCGTAGAGCTGACAACCCTACCCCGTAAAAAGAGAAACGTCTCGAAATCTACCAGTAGGTAGACGGCCTTGGCCGACAGTGGGTGATGATTATGTATTTAGGATGATGACAAACATGATGGTTGTACATTTACATCATCTGAATTTTTTTAAGCTTGACGACAAACTACGGATACAGAGTAACAATACCCCGCAACTCTCTACGATCTTATTAGACCGGAACCTACTGTGTAAAGTCGATTCTGAACCACTACAAACATCCATTACACCGCCGGGACTCGAACTCGCAACCTGTGGTAACGAGCACCAGAACGCTAATCACTCAGCTATTCAGGTCCTTCTTAAAAAAATATTACAGTTAATTTCTTTTAAAGAATTTCGGTATTCTATAAAATAATTAAAACATGATTCAGTTTTAGTTTAGTAAAATAATAATAATAATAATAATAATAAACTTTATAAAAATATTTTATTCAATGTTCTATTATTTATTGCAGACTGCAAAATTAGTACCTTTATGATTAATGTGGAGTGAAGGAAGATTTCATATTATTTGTAATGTATTTTTTATTTATTATATAATTTTAATTACTTATAACGTATTTTTTAATTTATCATTAAAAACATATTCCATCCATTTTAAAATTGTTGCTCTGTAGTCCAATAAAAGAAGCAAACTTGTGTTGATCGACAGATATTCATGAACAAAAAGTTTTTTTTTTTTTTTTTTTTAGACCAGAGTAAAAAATAAATTTAAAAAAAAAAAATCGATCATCAAAAACCATTTGACGTTTGATTAGTTAGAAAATCGAATCAAATATTCGAAAACACTTATTAAATTAACCTAATATCACCGAAAAAGTTTTTATTTTATTTTTATGTTAATTCTTATTGCATGTAAAGAAATAAATATGGCTGAAATAATTTTTTTCTAAATTCTATCATCTTTGCACATCAAAAATTAATCACTTAACTCTAAATGATGATGTTCCCAATTTATTGGATGGACGAAAAACGAAGTTTCAGAATGCTTACAAAAAAAAAAAAAAAAAAAAAAAAAAAAAGCAGCTGCCTATCCCAGAAAGAATAGTCAAAACAAGTGAACTCGTGACGGGCACAGAATGAGGAATCGTTTGGCGACTTACGTTAACCAATCAGCGTGTTGCTTTCATCTACCTCCTCCCCTCCCCCTCCAAAACTGTCCTGCCCGTGGATTTCATTCCATTATTTGATCGGATGCTCTTGATTCGATTGCGCTCTCTTTTGATATTTAAACTTTGAATTTTTCTATTTGTATTTAGACTTTTTTATTAATTTAATTTTTCATATAATATTTTCATACTCTACATATTTAATCTAATTTTTCACATATATCTGTATTTAATCTTTTCATATATATTTATATTTAATCTTCTGTATATTTATATCCTATATTTACTACTATATTTATCCCACTGCTGTTATCTCATTGAACTGGTAAGTTTGATTTAAATTCTTCTTCTTTTACCAGATCAGATTTTTGTGTATCGTAACGGGCTGTTTATCGTTTTTTTTTTTTTTTTTTTTTTTTACATTGGCACACATTTATTTATCTAAATTTAATAAATTATTGTTAACTATTCTAAATTTTAAAAAGATTTCCTAATCCTAATTATTTCTTTTCGATACTTACAGAGAGTATGTGCTCTTAATATTTTTCTTCTTTTTTATAATTCTTAAATTTTGGTTATAATTATGTAACTTTTATAATGGTAATTATTGATATGGAGATGCAGGCTATCACCCTCGGTATTCCAACTAAACATCAGCCGTTACGTTACGTTGATTTAAATTATAAAAATTATCTTTTTAGAATATATTTGTATTTGCTTGTGGTTCAAAACAATTATGTGTTGTTATTGCTTAGATATTTATTATTAATGTTTCTTGATGAGCGATTCATTTACCCTTGTTTAATAATCTCAGTATTTATGATCTTTATTTTTTCGTATTTCGGTGATCTTAAGTAATAAAAATTCAGCTTAAAACTAAAAGTATAGTTGATGCTGTTTGTATTCTTGTATTTATGTGTTTTATCCAGGAAAAACGCCCTATAAACAAAAGATTTTGTTACTATTTAAAAACTTTACTAGAAATTTAATTTTGTATTTCTAATTATGTTAATTAAAACAGCTTACGAAAATGTTAAGTATTTTTATAATTTTAATAGGAATCTTAACTAATATTAAAACTTGAAATTAAAATCTTGCTTTTCATAATATAATAAGAGGTTGTTGTAGTTCATTCTCACGAAAAAAAAAAAAAAATGCCTTTATTGTTAAAATTAAATATTTGTTTTTTCTTTCAACTGTCTGTTATAAAAGAAAATTAGTAATTTTATTTGTATTTATATTTTCATGTCTTTTATTAAGCTTTCATTTTATTATTGGTACTTTTTAAGATGCACTTCTCTAATTTAATTAAATTTCAAATCAATTTTCTTTCAATATGGCCAAAAGAGTTTTGACAAAAGAAATTATTTTTATTTTCTTAACTTAAGAAACGTTCCTAGAAATTTAAAGCACCTGCAGGTACAAGTCGTTCTGTATTTCTAATTATGTTAATTATAACCCTATATCACAATTTCAAGTTTTTTTTTGTCATGTGTGAACATGATGTTGTCCTGGTTAGGTGTCCATGACTTTGTTCGAAAATGAGGGCCAAGTAAATGAAACTCCATTGCAAATTTTGGCGGAAAATGGTAGTTTGGGCCCCTTAACTCCTGAAATGATTCATGTATAACTTCAGGAATTTTCTGGCGAGTTTGGCGTTTGCTTGAAGTGTTATGGTTTTGAATCCCTTTTCATGTTTTGTGTTGGGATTTTAAACATTTGTATATCCAATGGCTATAAGTACTCCATTCACTGCGTTCATCCATTCCTTCTTTTTGAAATTTCACATTTTTCCCTTTCGGCATTTTCCCATGCCCATGGAGCTGTATAGTGCTTCTTATCGTATTTGGAATATTTCATTCTTCATTTATTCCTAGAATTTTCTAACTTTGATATATCCTTTTGGATATTGAATGTGACGACGTTTCTTGCAGAATTTGGAATTCTTCATTTACGACGACATTTATCTTACTTTTATATGTTCTTTTGGAGAGACTTGAACAAATCATTCTTCATTGATTCATGTGGCTGTTGAATTTGGCCATTCTTGTTAGTATCCCTATCCATTGCTTCCTATATCTCGTGCATTGTTAAACGTTGGCATATTGGCCTGAGTTTGTTCGTCCGCTCTCGAATGTTCACACATGATGAGTTGAAATTTTCCGAGTAGATTTCAGTTTCTTTTATCTTTCTATTTAGTTCTGTAACTAATGAAAACAAATTTCAGCAATTGATTCGAACACAAATATAAATCTATGAGAGGTCAACATATATATTTGGAATACTTCATTCTTCATTTATTCCTAGAATTTTCTAATTTTGATATATCCTTTTGGCTATTGAATGTGACGACGTTTTTTTGTAGAATTGGGAATACTTCATTCTTCATTTACGACGGCATTTGCCTTAATTTTGTGTATTCTTTCAGATATTCTTGAACAATTTATTTTTCACGAAGTTCTTGATCTGTTCAACATTGCTATATTCACGTGACTATTTCGAATTTGGCCATTCTTGTAGTATACGGATCCATTGCTTCATATATCTCTTGCATTATTATACATTGACATATTTCCCGAGTTTATTCATACGTTCTCTAATGTTCACACATGATAAGTTGAATTTTTCAGTTTTTTTTTAAATCTCATTTCCTCCCTCCGCTTTATGTATAACTTTGTTTTATATTTTATTTCTTTTTCAATTTTAATAGAAATCTTCACTGATATAAAAATGAATTAAAACGTTACTTTTCTTTTGTCTCTGAACATGTGCCCTATAAAAAGATGTTATTGTATTTTATTCTTGCATAAAAAAGCATTTATTATTAAAAGTATAGATATTGATTTTTTTTTCTTCAACTCTTTATTATAAAAAAAAGTTTTTGAATAATTTTACTTGTATTTATAATTTAGTGTTTTTTATTAGGATTTCATTTTATTGTTGATACTTTTTAAGTTATATTTCTTTTAATTTAACAAAATTATTTAATTTTACGTGAAAACCAATATTCTTTCATGGCAAAAAAAGTTGCGGAAAAAGATTTTTTTTTAAACTTAAGAAAATTTCCTATTTTGTAAACTTTCCTACGTTAATATTTTTTGTTTTAACAAGAAATTTTCTTTCAAAAAAAAAAAAAAAAAAAAAAATCATGATATTTTTAACATTTTATATATATATATATTCCCTTTCATATACATTTGACATTTTAAAATAAGGAAATTTCAAGTAACCGTTGGAATTGAAATAAAACTGCGTCATTTTATACTGATACTAAAGAAACGATTCATAATCCAAAGTAATTTATATCCGTGAAAAGTTGAATATTTAAAATATTTGTGTCACTTTTGTGCTGAAAGAGAACTCTTTATAACGAATAAATCGGACGCCACAAAAGTTTAGGATATTATTTGCAAGTATCTTTGCTACATCCTTGCTTTCAAATAATAAACGATTGTCGTCAGAAATTTGAATTTATTGATTTACCATTTAAAAGAAATAAAGCTTATGAAAAATTTAATATATTTATTTTCTTAAATTAATGACGTGTTCTTGTTTATTTTATGTGGTTTTAAACTTTTTTTTATTTAACCTGCTCTATTATTTCCCTAGAGCCCTTCATTTTTTACGAATTCTTTAAATCAATTGTTCTAGAACGTATATATTTAAGAAATTTTCTTTAAAAAATCTCAAATATTTATTTAGATATAGATAGATAGATAAACTTGCTTATTTTCTTGCTAAATATGTGTATTTTATTAAAAAAAAAAAATTTAAAAAAAACTATTAACCTTTGAACTTTAAATATTTCTCTACAAAAAAACTATTAATTTGTTTTCATTATCTTTAGATTTAAGATTAACGAATATCTTTCTCTTGTTTTCAAATTTTAATACGATGTCATGAATGTTTTTTTTACGAATTTGAGTGAGCCCCCCCCTCCCATTTAAATTAATTCTAGAATCATACATTTATGAAATTTTCCACTTAAATTATAAAATAATCTATATATTTTAAATTATTAAAATTAAAATTTATTTATTTATATAAATAAATATATATTTTGATATAGATAGATAAACTTGCTCATTTTCCTGTTAAGTATGTTTATTTTATTTCGAGAACTGTTTTAAACTATTGGACATACTTAAATATTTCTCTACAAAAAAGCTATCCGTTTGATTCTATTATATTTAGAGATGTAAGATTTACGAATATCTTTCTCTTGTACGAATCTTAATACGTTGGTTCTTATACGATGTTCTTGAATGTTTTGTTTTCGAATATCTCTTGTGATGAGTACCCCCCACCCCCACCCCTATTTAAATTAAAAATTGTAGATTATAAATTTAAAAAAATGTCAAATATATATTTAGATATAGATAGATAAGCATGCTCATTTTCCTGCTAAATACGTTTATTCTATTAAAAAAAATTTATTAACCATTAGACTTATTTAAATATTTCTCTACAAAAAAGCTATCCGTTTGATTATATTATCTTTTAAGATTTATTGGCGTGTAAGATTTACGAATATCTTATTCATCCCCGTATCGAAACCCTATGTAGCTTCTACCGAAATGGAAATGTCAGGAACAAAATTAAATTTCGTATTGCCCTCAGAAAACTGCACCCGCTTATAAATAGAAATTTCTAATAACAAAAGTCTTTTTTTTTATACTGTCATGCTTTGCCCAATTCTCACGTACGCTAGCCCTGTTTGGTCCTATGCAGTTAAATCTTAATTAAAAAAACGCTTCAAACTTTTCAAAACACCACTATCCGTCCAATGACCTCTGCTAAGTGTCTTAAACTCATCTCTATTAAATTTTTGATTTATTAACGGTACCTTATGTATCATTGTATTAACGGTACCTTGACGACAGTTGCGCCGATAAAGAGCACAAGCGCCAACCACAGCTACAGATTTGGCGCCAATCTACACTTAAAATTTTTGTTCCAAATAATAAAATATATATGAAACACTTCATTTAAAATCAAAACGCTTTCAAAATATTTTTATTCCAAATAATAAAGATTGGCGACACTTAAAAACCGCCAAGTCTGTCGCCAAGGTATCGTTAATACGTAAGTACCAAATTTTTTAACACTCTTATTATTCATGAAAATACTGCAATCCAGGATGATGACTCTTGCGTTCCCAACTATCATTTAAAACACCCGCGCAAAATTTTAATTTAAAATTTAATTTTTTATTTTATTTAATCTATTTGTGATTCTAAATAAATTTTATTATATTTGTAAATTTACCCTGTCATATCGGTGTTTTCCGGAAAGATTTTTAGTGGCCCACATTTGCGCGTAGCATGGCAAAAAGTCTTTGGTAGACTGACTTTCGATATGAGATGTTTTACACTCTTTCTCAGAATTCCATCCAATCGCTTCCTTGCTAAAAGCAGTAGGCACAAATAAAGCCGCTAAAAAAACTATTTTTTAAATAATTTTTTGCAATTAAGTGAACAATTTTGTTAAACGATATCTTTAATAAGCTCATTGTTTTTCTCAGTTCTAACCGCGTTGGATGGCGAGACTAGACATTAAAAAAAAAAATAAATAAAAAAAAAAAAAAAATAAAATCCACGGAAAAAAAAAATTAAAATAAAATAATTATCCGTTGTTTAAATTATCTTTTTAAACGGAATCTGGATCCTATTCCCGTTTTTAATCTGAAATTCTTCAAAAAATAAAAATTATTAATTTATATATTTTTAAAGTATAATGGACCACATAAAAAGGCGATCCATGTCAATATTTCTGTCGATTTTCTAATAATCAAACGTTTATTCAAACAATATCGTCAGATTATCTAAAATGATTCACACCCATCGTAGATAATTCGATCCGCCCCCCCCCCGGCAAGAATTTTTATGTATATTGCACCGATATCTCTTGCGCAGAAAAAAAAAAAACAGACGAGACGTTAAAAAAGTGCATTTTGCAAAAGACGCAAAACCGGCAGCTGTATTAGAATCAAATCCAAACAATTCGAAAACCATCTGCAAAAGAATTTTGTGTATATATTTTGCATCGACATCCGTTGTTTAACAAAAACAGAAAGTTATAATATGGACAAAGAGTGCAGTATTGAGATAACATTTTAAAACATCTGCATCTGTTTTTTTTCAGTTTTAATTACTAATATATAAAAGACATCTGCCAAAGGTTTGTACCCAGGGCCGGATTTTCCTATAGGCTTAACTAGGCTTCAGCCTAGGGCCTCAAGATCAAGAAGGGCTTACATTCAAATAATATTCAAAGAAAATATTCAAGTTACCTTCCCCAATGTGGAATCAATCTTACGATTTAATAGTCACTAATTGTACTGGGGAAAGGTCATTTTCAAGACTTAAAAAAATATCAAAAATCAATTATAAAGCACAATGACCCGGATGAGGTTGTCTTCATTAAGTATTTTGTGCATCGAAAATTAAACCTTCAGAAAAATAGATTTAGATAGGTAGATTTAAAAAAAAAAAATAGAAAGATAGATTTAGAAAAAAAAATAGAAAGAAAGATTTAGAAAGATAGATTTTGATGAACTTATAGAAGAATTGTGCGTGAAAAAGTTTAGAAAGAGAGATTCATCCAATCTACTATTTCGTTTTAAATGTATACTTGGATTGAATCAGTTCTTACATAAAATAACTGTTAACATGAAATTTATTATGATATACAATTTGATATTTTCTTTTCTGTGATATGGATTTTGTTTGAATAAATTTCCATTTTTGGTTTAGTTTAAAATTTAAAATTCGTAATAAATGCATACTTAAACTTTAAATGCGAATTATTATGAAATAAATTTATCTGAATTGAATTTTCAATGTATTGAATATATTTTATTTAATTTGATAGAAAATAGGATGATTTTTATTGCATAGTTTATTTTCGTTGGCAAAGATTTTTATTATTTGAATTTTGTTTCTTTGTAAATGTCGTGTGTTACGTTTGATTATTTATTGTTACAAGTATTATATAGGGTGCTGAGAATAAATGTCCAAATAAGTGTTCCCGACTTTTTTTTTATTTATTATCCGTGCCACATTTTTTTTTTATAAAAAGATTAGTGCCAAAGCAACATGTTTCATTTAGCATATTGATATATATCCCAGTAATGATGTATTTTATTATCTCTCGTGTAATTTGCAAACTTAAAAATAGGAGGGCCTCATAAGCCTAGGGCCTCTTTTCATCTAAATCCGACCCTGTACCATGAGAAACATCTTTAGGAAGAGTAGTAGACAAAGGCAAAGGTTGTGTATTTTTGGAGTGCCCCAAAAATTTATTTAACATTAAGATAGAAAACATAAGAGAGTATTTAATGTGTAAGAAATGTGTAAATAAAGTGAAAAATTAGGATGAGCCATAGCTCAGGAGTTGAAAAATATATAAGTGTATATTGTGGTAAAATATGAAAACAAAAATTTAAGTTTAAAATCCTTTGCACTTTGATGAGAATTCAATAGACTAGAGTTACTTTAGTCAGAAAAATCTCAGAGTGTGTGTGGTGGAAAGAAAAGGGTAGGAGAGAACATGAGTCTCGATTTAGTCTGCACTTTGTTTAAAAATTCGATCAGCAATTGTTACATCGTAGGCCTGAGAAAAAAGGGTGCAGCTCCTAGTTGGGATACTTTCAATGTCTCTGTTTAGTCTGTGATTGTAAATTGTGATTATAGAATCGCGTTTTTTTTGCCGTTATCATTTCCCGATGAATGTTTTTAATCTTTCTTTTTGGATTTATTCCTTATCGTAATTATTTTTATTTTCTTTGATTAAACTTTCTCCTTATTCATGTCAGTTTTAATTAATTAATTGTATTCAATTTATATTTTATATATATAAATTGAGCTCTTTCCTCTATTAAATTCTTTTATTATCTTGGGCCAGGTCTCCGTTTAATCTTACCATTTTACCATTTACCATTTTTGCTAACTTATGCAAGATCACATATATTTGGAGTTAATGTTTTGTTTTTGGACATTTTAATTTTAATCGCCTAAATCGGAACTAACGAAATACAAATCGTCGTCATTGCTGTAATGTTAAAAAATACAAATGATAAAATCTTTATTTCTTGCTAAAAAATAATCTTAATGATTAAGCATAATATAAAAATTTAACTTAACATAACAACTAATGAAATTTAAAAAAAAAATTAAAACGGTTTTGGCGCTTTTTCTAAACAGTATGGCCCTCTGGAAAGTTAATAAGCCTAAAATAACGATTTTTTGTTATCTTATTTCAAATTGATGCTGTTCATTGTCTGTTTACTTGCACTGTTAAAAAACATTCATTGAATATCGGAATCTACGTATGTGAAACTTAAAATGATCAATCATATTTTATAATTTATTTAATTTTCTGAAAATATTTTCGGATTTACTGAAATTTTGCTACTCCGGACAATTTATTATGTATATTCGAAATATATATATATATATATTTTTAATTATTGCTAGTTGTACTTGACTAATACCCACAGATTTAAAGTGTCCATTCCTGGCAATTCTAAAATATCATGAGGAATGATTCTAAATCTTCTTTAATAGTGGGATGAGATCTCTTGCGAAGTTAAAAGTCATGAACGTTTAATAATAGAACCGAATGTCAATTGCAAACACCAAATCCAATAACTTTTAAATATTCATGATGTTCAGAAAATAAATTCATAAATATGTTCTAACTGTTACGCCACGTTGCTTTGTATTTATTGTTGTTGTTATAATGCAGCTGGCAATACAGAGACAGTTAATCTTTATGCCATAAGCAAGGGGTTGCACCGCTGTTACTCATGTAGCACTACCCAGGAGGTGCGTGTAGCTTGAAGATAAGCCACGGACGCCGAGTGACAATAGCCCCGCAAGGCTCTACGATCCTGTTAGACCGGGACCTACGGATTAAAATGGATTCCGGACAACTACATGACACCGCCGGTATTCGAACCCGAAACCTGTGGTACAGAGCGCTACTCTCTCGGCCATCAGGCCACTGCCTTGTATTCAATTTCCCTATAATTTGTCAGACAGATGAATGAATGTAGCGTACAATTGACCTGGCGTCTCGCTATATGCATTTTATCAATTTGTGGCCTGATGGCCAATTGGCTAGCGCTCTGGCCTTTGGTATCATAGGCTCCAGGTTCAAATCCTGACGGTGGCACGGGTGTTTGTGAGTGGTTCGGAATCCACGTTAAACTGCAGGTCCCGGTCTAATTAGCCTGAAATGGCCTATAACCAAACCAAACCTTATCAATAAGGTCCTAATGTTAACCAAATTTTGTTTCGAACGGAGAATGTCCTGTTGTTATTGTGTTCAATCGTTGAGGTTATTTAATACGCGCTGATGTTATCACGAACGATTGATAGTTAACATGCGGTTAATACGTAAATACGGGAAGTACCAATATAACTACAAATTTTTTAAATGTTATGCTAGTGTAGGATCCCAACCATGCATAGCGAAACGGAACTTTATTGGTACGAGATATACAATAAATAAATAATTTTAATTAGTGATCAAGTACAAATCAGCCATGGGATATGATATACTAGATAGCTTTATTTTTATACTGCCGAAAATTATGATTGTGTATTGGCTGGAAATAATGATAATTTGAAAGACTTTTCTGCATTATTAATTTGTGTGCTTTTTTTCTTGCAGTTGTATATATATATATATATTGTGTACCATGGCTTCCAATGATGAAGGTTCCTACACTTCATATACTTCTGCCTCAGAGTAAGTAATATATATCTTTTTAAGACATTTTAACAAATTTTTTTTATGCAGTGTGTTTCTTTGTAAAGTCGCTTTTAATGATATGTTTTCTTCAATAATTCTAACGCTGTTGCCAATCTTTGGACTGCACCATTGATGGAAAACTGTTAAAATCAGCAATTTTTAGTAGACTTCACACCACACATGCAAAAGAAATACTCCCGTCTTCATCAACAGAGGAGAAATCGGCAAAATTTTAGTTTCAGACAGATTTTAACGAAATGAATGCTCGTCTTAGATTTAATTAGATTATATTATTTAACGAAAATTATAGTTAGTTATTATTTTTAATAGTATTTAAGATTTACACTCTGCCCCAGTTTGATGCCAGAATTATTTTTTTAAACTTCCCAAGCATTTTCCCATTGTGATTATTAATTCTTCAAAATGCATCAGTTATTTTTCCGGAATTTTTTTTTAATTATTTAATGAATAAATTTAATTTAATTAATTTATTATTTACTTATTGAAACTGTGTATCATTAAAAGTATTGCTTATAAACATTGCATAATATTGTCAGCATATCTACTTTATATTGGAACTTCTTACAAAAGTTTTTTTTTTAACGGAGCTGGCAAATACTTAGACAACTGTCTTTTGTGCCATAAGCAAACGCTGCACCGACGTTACTCAGTTAGCACTACCCAGGAGGTGCGTGTAGCTTGAAGATAAGCTACGGATACGAAGTAACAATACCCCGCAACGCTCTACGATCCTGTTAGACCAGGACCTACGGTTAAAAGTGGATTCCGAACCACTACAAACATCCATGGCACCGCCGGGCTCGATCCGAAACCTGTGGTACTCAGCGCCACTCGGCCATTGCTTGGATGTCTGAGTAATTTTAAAGTGTTTTTCTAAATTTAACCGATTTCTTGCCTTTTTTTCATATGATTTTAATCATTTTTAAGGCATTTGTGAAATGTATTGCTAAATATAATTATTAAGCGTTAAATGTGGCGCCTTTTTTGTTCATGTATTTATATATAACTACAACAATTGCTGATAAGTTCAAACAATTGCGAAATTAGTTACACGGGAGAAAATCCCCAAAATCGTGTTACCACATGAACGAATCGTTTTGACATTTGGAATTCAATCTCGTTCAAACGGATCGTTTTAGAAATGAAGAGATCACTGTATTAGATTCTCTGACTTGATGCTGTGTTCTGGCAGCAATACTGAATATAAGATAACATGCGGCAATGCACGAAAAAAAAAGTATGAATTTTTCGAAAGAAAAATGAAAATATTTTATATGCGTAAAAAAAAAAAAAAAAAAAAAAAAAAAAAAATTGCAATATTAGGGGAAAAATAAAACCAGTAGAAAATGGAGAAGAATGAACAGATTTTTTTGTGTATGAGATTCGATCGGTAAAACTTACCTTAAATTATAATTTGTTAAATGCTAAATATAAAATAAATCATAAAAGTACTGGATCATTGGAATCTTCTTTTTAATTGACATGTGGATGATTTAAGCTGATTTTATTCATCTGCATTTCAGAGATATAGGTTCTGAGGACACCCCCGAAGAATTAGGGGGTGATGAACTTTCAAGTTCATCTTCCACCACCACCACCGCCAGCTCATCTGCCAGCTCCCCCAGGCGTTCACCCCGGCTGGCAGAAAAAAGGAGCAGAATCTTAGAGGTAAGAACTTCTGACGTCAATTGTAATTAATTCCCACTTTCAACTTTTAGTTGAAATTGGCAAAAGAAAATTAAACAAGTAATATAAAAAAAAAAAAATAAAAAAATTTAAGTCAATTCCTACTTTTTTTTTTTTTTTCACTCTATTGCAGAAAGTGCTTTATAAATAATTTTCATTCATTTTTTTAAAGTTTATCTGGCGCCATCTATTGGTAGATATGTGCAACTTAAATCTAAAAAAAAAAACTAAAATTAATTAAATTTAATTATTGAATTAATATTTGAAAAAACTGTATTCACATCCAGTGTCATCCACTACAAGTTCAAAAAAAAAAAAAAAAAAAAAAAAAATGTATTTGAACTTGAGGAGTGGATGAATAAAAAGTATTTTATGAACGGCTGAAAATTTGAGCAAGATATATAGAGGAAGAGTGTGAACTAATAGAAGGAATTGAAAAAAAAAAAAAAAAAAAAAAATAATTTATACAAATATAATTTTTAAATTTTATATAATTTTAATTGTTATAATATAATTAAAAAAATTTTATAATATTTTTTTATTTATATTTTTAAATTTTTTTGAAGAAATATTTTTGTTTGCTTTTTTTTAGAAGGAAGGGGTGAACTTCCGCCCCAAGAGGCGTCGCCATGGCACAGGCCCGCCCCATATGATTATAGTGCCTGTGGCCAGCCTGCCCCACCCCAGGGCTGCCGGACCACCGGTCCCGGGTAAGACTCTTAATCTAGAATCAAGTTTTTCGAATACTTAATTATTCCATTGAAATGGAGAAGCAGTGCATCAAATCACTGAAGCACCATCAAGGGGCTTGAATGGTCGTGTGGCTAGCGCTCGGTACCACAGGTTTCGGGTTCGAGTCCCGGCGGTGCCATGGATGTTTGTAGTGGTTCGGAATCCACTTTAAGCTGTAGGTCCCGGTCACATAGGACTGTAAGAGCGTCACGGAGCAAAAGTCAGACTTCTACCTACGGGTGCTCCATCACAACAGAAGCTGCCCCCTTTCCCTCCATCCATGAGTAGATCACTCATGGGATGTTCGTCCCGCATTGCAGGACATTGAGGATTAGTCACAAAACAAAACAGCACCATCAAAAATTTAGAGTAACCAAAAGATTTATCTTTGAATTTTCAGTATCTGATTAAAAACAGCGGTTACAGATAACTTCATGTGCGGGGAGAGGGGGGTGGGAATCATGCAGTGTTCAATGAAGATTGCATGCTACTTTAGGATAGAATTTATTGGCTTTTAGGAAGTCTTTTTTAAGTTTCATACTTCCTGTACTTCGTGTATTATAAGTTAAGGAGCTATCACTCTTACACTCGGTGCCACAGATTTCGGGTTCGAGTCCTGGTGGTGCCATGAATGTTTGTAGTGGTACGGAACCCACTTTAAACCGTAGGTCCCGGTCGACTGTAGAGCGTTGGACGTAGGGCTGGCAACCCTATCACGTAAAAAGAAAACATCTGTCTGGAAATCAGCCAGTAAGCAGATGGCCTTGGCCCACCCACTATGTGGTTGTCGCGCCAATGATGATGATTATAAGTTAAACTTAAAAATTTCGGGCTGCGGAGTATAGGCTATTGCGTATTGACAATTGTTTTGGAAGTTTCAAATAAATAAATAATTAAAATAATAATAATTATTATTCTGTAAAACCTTCCTGCAAAAATGCTTTTCGCCAACAAACGTTGACAAAACTATGAATAAGTAAAAAATAATTTCTTAACATAAAGAAAGAAACATAACAGTTATGAACGATAGGTAAAAGCAGAACTTTTGTCAAATTAGACAAAAATATTTAATCACAGTTTTATAATTCCACCATAGTTGATCAGTGGATTTTGAATTGATGCCAAATTTGGATAGCGCGCCAAATCTGGCCACCGAAATTTCATTTCTTCCACACCGAAAGTTGGTAGACTTTTATGTGAGAGCATCTTCTCAACATAAAGGAAAAAAGCGTAACAGTTGTGAACGATTGTTGAAAAATAGGAAATAGACTAAATATCGGTGAATGCGCTCGCTAGTGGATGAAAAAGTATTAAAAAGAAGTATTAGATAATAATTAAAAACGTGTAAAAGCGTTAAAAATGTGTAAAAGTCAATAATTAATTGTGTAACTAAATAATAAAAATATTCATTCTTCTTACAAGTATGACGATTACAAACAATAGGTAAAATGTCATCTGTTTTGTTTACACCATAATTCTTAAATATATTTTTTTCTATTTTCCATT
>BPLQ01003276.1:0-253093 GCA_021605075.1 Caerostris darwini
TAAACTGTGCAGTAGCAGCGAAATTGATTGGCATTTGGTTTTTTGAATAAAGGAGTTGAATTTTACAGTCTGTTTAGACTTTTCCTGTACGATCAGTTGAGAACATTGAACATGAACATTGATCATGATCATAGTTTCTACAGCCGAACGATGAATCAGATGGATACTAACGCCGAGGGAACGGACCTTCTCAGGACCGCCGCAAAGTACTCTCGCCACAGGATATGGATGCTACAACAACAAATTCTAAGGAAAGTGAAAAAGTCAGCCCAGAAGGGATGTGTCGACAAATTTCAACGGCATTTAAAGAAATGGACGTTATTGACACTATTGTTGCGCATGCGCAACGATCCGATTTGCCTCAAGACTACATTCAAATGAATGAGAACTTGCTAAAGAAACGACAATACCTGGTGGAATGGGTAAGTCGGTTTCATTGTCCTATAAGTGAATGTACATTGCATAATCCTAAAAGTAATAATAGTAATGTTGTAAATAATAGTAAGGTTAATGTAGGTTCTGTAAATAATGGCAAGCTTAATTCTAGTCATGTAAATAAAAGTAGTCTCAAAAGTAAAGTAGATGTACCTGTTAAGAATAAAAGCAAACGTAATGCGAGTCAAATCGCTAGCTATGAGGGAGCCAAAGGACTCCGGGGAGTTTCAAACTCCACATAAAAAACTGATTGTGAAGGCAACCTTTACTTATAGTAAAGACAAAGTAAGTGATGCTATTGTCACAAATAATCAGTTTCTTGCCTTGAGTACTGACGCAGCAGCTGAAGATGAAAGCGTCACCGTGATTCGGAAATTACCGCCAATCATGGTTAAGCCAAAAGCCAATTTAAACGACATGTTAAAACTGATTGATACTAAATTTGATGGAGATGTACATATAAAGCTAGCTGGAGAAATGATAAAAATCTTTCCAAATTCCGAGGATCAACATCGAGAGATCACTCGCTTTCTAAATTCTAATGATATAGAGTATTTTGTAATTACTCCTAAATTTCTCCGTCCAATAAAGGCGGTCATCAAGGGTTTGCATCGGGACACAGCTCCGAATGAGATTAAAGCCGCTCTGGCTGATAAAGATTTTAATGTCGAGAAAGTAGTACAGCTGACCAGGACTAGGGATAAGCAGCCTCTCCCTATTTTTCAAATCACATTGCCACGATCGAATAAAAATCAAGAAATTTTTAAAGTAAATCGTCTCCTGTATTTAGCTGTTGTAGTTGAGAAATTCAACAAAAAGCCTGTTAAACTTCAGTGTTTCAAGTGTATTTTTTTTTCACCACAGTTCAAACAACTGTGGCTTTAAGGCCCGGTGTTTGAAGTGTGGTGAGGAACATTCACATAAGGACTGTAAACTATTTGATAAGCTTGAAATTCCAACTTGCAGTAACTGCGGACAGTCGGGACACACAGCCGCCTGGAGAGGTTGCGCCAAGTTTCCCAAAATAAAAGTTAACTCCACCAAGTACGCCACATACCCAAAACACGTATCAGCCAGACAGGTGACACCAAACTTTTCCTATGCTTCGGCAACGAAAAATCAACCACCATCTCAACAACCAGCCACTACTGCCACCATCAACAATGACTTCTCCCAAAATCAATTGACTCACTTACGGAGCATCGCGGATCAAGCCCCCTTTATCCAAAATGCTTTGCTACTTATGAAAGAATTTGTATCCATTTTCTCGGAATTAAAAAACTCTGGAGAACTTCTCCAACAAATTAGAAACGCGGATAACAAGGTAGATAAATTGCAGGTCTTCATTAATGGCCTAGCAACTCAAACAACCCAAGTTTCCAAGTTCTAAGTTTTTATTTTTACTTTAAAATTATGCAATGTGTTTTACATTTACTATGGGCCTTGAGCCGACTGACAATATTTTTATGTTGCAACTAGGAGGTTTGGTCGCTTCGCGACCAAGGTACTCCGTTCACCTACACCGATTCATAGTATAGTTATTTTTATTTATTTTTTTCTTTAAGATTGCTGTTATGATTTTTGTTCTTACATTCAAATCTAAATTTTTGTACGGGACTTGTAAGTAAGGCCAGCAGATTACAATCTTTTATTGGTAATTTTGTTAAAAACATTACTTTTGCTTTTCTTGCCTTTTTGCTCTCAATGAGCTATTCTTCTCTACTTTACAATCAATTCCTGCATATCATTGTTTTAGTATATACTTTACATATAATTTTTTGTGAGAAGTATAAAAAAATATATCTTTTTATGAATTTTTGATTAATTTTCCTTTATCTGTTCATATTTATTCATGATGATCCTTTATCTGTTCATATTTATTCATGTTTTATAACCTAATTAAATAACAGAGTCAAACAAGTAATATAAAAATAAAAAAATTTAAAGTCAATTCCTACTTTTTTTTTCACTATATTGCAGAAAGTCCTTTATAAATTATTTTCATTCATTTTTTTAAGTTTATCTGGCGCCATCTATTGATAGATATATTCAACTTAAATCTAAAAAAAAACTGAAATTAATTAATTAATTAATATTTGAAAAACTGTATTAACATCCAGTGTCGTCCACTACAAGTTAAAAAAATACATTTGAACTTGAATGGATGAATAAAAAGTATTTTATGAACGATTGAAAATTTGAACAAGATATATATAGGGAGAGTGTGAGCTAATAGAAGGAATTGAAAAATGTGCATGAAACATTATTTAAAAGTTTTGGTTCCGAAAGTGGTCCATTACCTGAAGAAAAATAAACAATTCAATGCGTGAATTTCTTATTATTATGTATGAATATGATGCTCTCCTGTCTAAATTCTGTATAATTTTGCTGTTATACATATTGTTCTTACATTAAATTCTAAATTTTATGGGTATCCTATATATCGACCCAGCTGATTACAGTTTTTGTTTATTTTTCTATAAAAAGCAAGATATTTGTCTGTATGTCTTTTTAATTGCCGATATAACTTAAAATTAAAAATTTTTCTTTTCTCTAAATTAATGATTAATTATAAAACAATAAAAATGCATTAATATTGTTGATAAAGATTCGTTTGTTTATAACTTAATATACTATACAATGTTAAACATCATTAAAGATTCATTAAGATACATTATTAAAGATAAGAGGCATCATTAAAGATTCATTAAGATACATTATTAAAGATAAGAGGCATCATTAAAGATTCATTAAGACTTGACAAAAAATAATTTTAATATACAATATTTAATATACACCAAACTTCTAAATTGCAATAATTGCTGATATTTAAATGATCTTAGAGTTTTAAAATATGCGATTTTAAATGTGCAATAATATAATTTCGTGTTTCTAATTATTAATAGACATTTCCTCTTTCTGCATCTAATTATATCATCAGAAAGGTATATCTAATTGACAAGTCTCTATAGTATATACGATAAAGTACACTGTAAAACTTGTAGTTCTTACATACAATCGCCAGCTTTTATGTGCTGTTGTTGATAAGCGCTAGTTTTACTAGTTCTCTATATGGTTAAACACATGCAGTTGCTACAGTGCGGGACGGTTCAGCAATCGGTTTCATTTCTTGAGCTTTACAGCACTTTGGCAAGAACAGGTATGAAAACGTGTCCCGGAATTGCCTACTCATTGAACAATATATAATAAAATTTATGGCACTGTTAATCAAGGCCAGTGCATCCATAGTTTCACCAAAATTGAGATACACGTTGTTGAAGAAGTCTGTTCCCAATATTCCGCTCAGCAAAGCTAACAGACCGGCCGGAAACTCTGTCAACAGAAACAGCAGAAGAACAGCCAGTAACATCCGCGTGGTGCGGTCATGTGATCTGTCAGTGTCGACCCTGTTTTTCAATCTCTGCCTTCTCAAATTGGTTTCGTAAAGCACCCGTATGAGACCCAAGCTCAGAGCTGTGAGAGCCACACACGGCACCAGCTTGGTGATGACGCTGAAGAGCCAGAAGTTGATCTTCTCCAGAAGTTTGTCGTGCCTCTGGGCAATCTCACTGAAGTCCACTCTATACATCACCTCTCCGTCGGTGCCCCGGAATTCTGAAACTGTAAAAGTGATGTACACTGGGATACAGAAGATGGTACATGCAGAGTATGTGGCCATGATGGCAGTCTTGGCACGAGGCATCGAGCACAAGTTGGCGCTACTGGCCGGAAAGCTGACGGCCATGAATCGCCAAATGGCCACTGTAACAGTCAGCCAAATGGATATGGTGTGATTCACCACCGTGAAATGAGCATGGAAGAGTGTGAAAACTGCCCATGCATATGAGAATTTCTCTTTTTCACTGAGATCATTACGAATGTAATTGTGGAATGTGAAAGGTAGGTAGGAAAACATGACAAGCATGTCAGCCACGGCGAGACCAGTAAGAATGGCGTTGGTAGGTGACACCATGTTCTTGCGCGTCAGAACAATGATATTGAGAATATTGGCTGTTATTCCAAACATGCAGACGTTGAAGCTCAGATATCCATGTATGGAACCATAGCTATTGCGGAAGATTGTCAGGTATTCTCCGTAATATGGCGAATGTTCTTGGGATTCAAGGCCCACTCCTGTCGAATTCCAGAAACTGAAATTTCTCTCCAGAAAGTCAGATGAACCATTGAGAAAAAGACTCGTATAATTCATTATTTCCATTAGGGCTTCCATGTTTTCTATATATCTTTCACGAAGAAATATAGTACCGAAGAAATATACGATTAATATTTAATTGAAATATACATGTGCTATTTTTCTTTGTCTAGGCACAAACATAAATTGTAATTCGCATCAGTCGTTTCTTTTTATTTATCAAATACATCATCTTTTAGAAAACGAGATGATACTACTAGTATAAGAAGAAAAACAAATGATCTTTCCCTGAAATAACTAGTATACACTATAAAAATACAAAGGTAACAGTAGTACCGCAGATATGAGGTGATTTATGATGGTAATCAAGAAAAATCGCCATTCTGCGACTCATTTTTCAAGCCTGAAGCGACAAATGTGTCAAATATACAAGTTTTCTTCTCTTGAGATAAGTCATTTATCCAAAATATTCAGTCAGTTGAATATTTTCTTCAATTTTTATCTGGAAAACAAAAATAAATATTTACGTAAATATATGTTTATGTTTATTTAAATGCCCATAATTTATTATTGTTACATTTATCAAAATGCATTAAACATGTTAAATGCATGTTAGACTTCACTTTCAAACAGATAAAACAATAAAAGAAATGTAGAATATATAAAATGGTAAATTGTTATTCACCTGACATTTATAATTAATTCAGTGTTTAGGAAGTTAGTATCTCTAAACAAAACTTCTTTTTGAGACATGATTTTCACTATTTTATTATAAAGTGAAAGTAAACAAAACTGAACTTCAAACGCATCATAGAACAAAAACAAAAAAACAATATTTAAATCAGCTTCGAAGTTGATGGGTTTTCTTTGGGTATGTGTTTTCAATAAGTAGAATAAAAATATTTTCCTCCTGTTCTTGTTGAAAGTGAAACACCATACAAAATATCCTGTAAACTTTCGCTAATAAAAGGAGAACGTGATGTCAAATAATTTTTCATAGCTTCACGAAGCTCCTATAGTCTTGTAAACAATGTTCTGTAAGGCTTGAAATTGACTTCGATCGTAAAACTGTAGCATGTTTCAATAAATAAGATTAAACTGGGTTTCAGGCTGGGATAACTTTTTAAGTTTATCAGGCGCTTGCAAGATCCTCTTGAACAATACGTGTCCGTACGGATGGCGAATGGCAGTAAAAGGAAATTTCACCGGCAAAAAGGTATGTGGAATAAAACTAAAAAATGTTTAAAATAACTTCTTATACACATAAATAAAGTTGGTTTTTTTACAAATATTTTCAAGCCTTTTTTTTCCAGAATAAAATATTATTCTCGTGTATGCAAACTTAATAGGACGAATTTTGAAATAGTTTATGTTAAACATTGTAAATTATTTATATAAAAAAAATCAGAAATATCATATGTATTACTTAACTATAAATGTCGTATTTTTAAAGAGATGTTTAACATTACTGAGTTATATTTCAGTTTACTTTTATGACATAATATATAATTAAAATTATTACAGTAATAAAATTAAAAAAATATTTGAAATAATATATATTATTCAATGAAAGGTGTGTTTTCTTTAATTATATCTTCTTTTATCACTAAAATACTTTTCAATATATTTATAAAATTTTCTGCTTTTGATGTTACTTGAAGGATCTTAAAATAAGATTAATTTAATTACGATGAATAAGAGAAACAAGGAATCTGAGATTGAGCAAGGTAACGACTGTAGTTATAAGGGCTATTCAAGTAGACCAAATTCATGAATTCCGCAATAAAGAAAGATTGTAGCGTGCAGGTTGTAATTGCAACAGTGATTATAATTAGTAAGAAATATTACCAATATATAAGTTTAATTAAAAACCATTTATTTTTGCTTTTCCATATATATATATATCGAAAAGCAAAAATAAATGGTTTTTGATTAAACTTAAAATAATTTTGTTCTTCAAAACAATTTCTGAAAATATGGCGAAAAAGGAAATAAAAGAAATATTTTTTAAAGTTTCATCATGAGCGTCCATGATATTTCCATAAATAGCAATTTGTAATTATTTTTTCTTTCATAGAAATAAAAAATAGTTACAAATTGAAAAGTTATATATATCAAAACAAAAAAGGAAAATATATAAAAGTTATATGAAAATTATACACTAATGGTCATTAAAATTGCTACACCAGGTAGAAATGCAGATAACAAAATGATATTTATCGAACAAATATATTATACTGGAAATAACAAGTGGTTAAATTTTCAAGAAAATTTGGGTGCACTGATCCTGAGAAATCAGTACCCAGAACAACCACCTCTGGCAGTAATAACAGCACTTACACGCCTGGGCATTGAGTCGAATAGATATTGGAAGGCATGTACAGGTACAGATGCCCATGCAGCTTCAACACGATGCCACAATTCATCAACCGTAGTGACTGGTGTATGGCGACGAGCCAGTCGCTCGGCTACCTCGGACCAGACGTTTTCTATTGGCGTCAGATCTGGTGAACGTGCAGGTCAGGGCAACAGCCGAACATTTTCCGTATCAAGAAAGGTCCGCACAATACCGGCAACATACGGTCGTGCATTATCCTGCTGAAACGTAGGGTTTCGCAGGTCTCGAATAAAGGGTAGTGCCACATGTCGTAACACACCAGAAATGTAACGTGCACTGTTCAAACTGCCGTCAATGCCAACATGAGGTGACCGAGATGCGTATCCAATAGCACCCCATACCATCACGCCAGGTGATGGTCCAGTATGACGATGACGAATGCACGCTGCCAATGTTCGTTCACCAAGATGCCGTCAAACGCCGATGCGATCTTGATGCTGTAAACGGAATCTGTATTCATCTGAAAAAATGACGTCTTGCCAATATGACAAATGACAAATGACAAATGATTATAATACTTAAAAAAATTATTGTAGTATTGTCGATTGCGCAGCTGGATTGTAACTGGGTGTGGTTGGGTTGAGACTTGGGGCACAGGTTTGAGAACTGCCAGGTTTATTGAATAGAGATCCCAGATTTTAAGAAATACCACATTAACAATTAACTAGAGACAATATTTAACACATTTAAAGACAGATAATTATAGACTCGTGAAAGGATTCCACTTCTAATCCTAAAACCCGATATTTATTTTTGCGTGGGATGCGCGGAATATAGTATTGTCTCTCTAGATGAGAAATTACAAACTAAACATTTCTCAACAGAAGAGCGTGATTGCGCTGTGCTAAATGATTCTCAGCAGCAGAGTCCGTTGCGCTGTACTTCCTCTCGGGTGAGAGTCTCAAGGCCTACCAACTATTTCTCCTCAACGCCACAGGGGCGTTCTTGCAGTGCGTAGGAGGAAGCACGGTTACAGTATTATTTATTGAAATGTTTTATCCTATTCTGAATTTTTTTTTTAATTTTAGTAAATTTCAAAAAAAAAAAAAAATTTTAATTTAAATTTACCGGGCTTATGGAATTTCAATTTTTTTTTTCGTTTTTAGGCGTTATTTTATTCGTTGCTGGCCCTGTACTTGACATCTGTGGGAAATTTGACGTCAAAATATTCATTAATGTTTGAGTTACGCTTGGCTTTGTGAGACGCTAACAGTGATTTCGGCGATTTTTGAAATGTCTGAATTAGTTGAGCAACGAATTTGCATTAAATTTTGTTTGCTGAAACGTATAGAATGTTGCAGAAGGCATTCGGTGAGCATTCCTATATCGGAAAGAAATGTTTACAAGTGGTATAAACAGTTCAAAAAAGGCAGAGAAAGCGTTGAAGACGAAGAGTCCTCTGGTCGACCCTCAACCTCAACCGACGAGGCGCACGTCCAAAAAATTAAAGATTTGGTGCTTGAAAACCGTCGATTTGCAATTAGAGGCCTTGCTGATGATGTTGGAATTTCAAAAGGATTGGTCAATTCCCTTTTGGGCCTCAAACGCGTCAAATCTCGATTGGTACCGAAAACACTGAATTTTTTGGAAAAACATCGTCACGTTGAAGTGTGTGAAACAATGCTTTCTGACTATCAGGAGAGGTTGAAATACATCATAACTGGAGATGAGACTTGGATTTATGCTTACGACCTGGAAACAACCGATCAATCGAGAGAATATCGTGACAAAAGTGAAGCAAGACCGAAAAGAGAGCGCCATAGTCGCTCAAAAATTAAGGTCATGTTGACTGTTTTCTTCGATCACCGTGGTGTGGTGCATTATGAATTCCTTCCTCCGGGCCAAACTGTCAACAAGGAATTTTATTTGAATATTATGCCTACTAGTAGCCTATCTTCAAGCTACACATGCCCCCTGGGTAGTGCTAAATGACTAACAGCCATTGCTTATGACATAAATATTAACTGTCTCTGTATTGCCACCTGCATTAGAATAACAGTATCCAAAAATTACTTCAGAAATAGTTTATACAACAAAGATTAATTATTGAAACTAAAAGATCTTGTCCAGAAAAAAAATTTAAATTTCAGTAAATTTTTACTGATCGAACTATAAATTAAAGCGAAATTTTTTCAAATTGTCAATACTTTTACAGGTTTACTAAAATTAACTAAAAGTTAATCCGGATTATATCCATAAGAGCAGCATTGTGTGTAAGCTACCCTTTCAATCTAATAGACTTAAGCCATCGCAGAATCTTAATCAATTAAAGAACCTTACGCTCCTTGAATTCTATCGACATTCTTTCTCTAATCTGTAAAGATTTTTCGAAGTGATTTTTCCTACAGATTCACCCTTTCTTCTTTCTTCCACCATTTCACAATCAAGAGAAATCCCGACCACTTTTCACTTCAATGGATAACGGCCTCGACTTTTAATTATATCGAGAATCTTTTAATTATATTGAGAATCTTTTAATTAATTTGGAGAATCTTTTTCAAGAGAACTTAAGTGGGAAGTAAATGAATTGGGGAGAGAGTGTGCTAGAACATTTTAAGATAATTAACGTAAAGTTCAAGAGATTAACAATAAGAAAGATTAACAATAACTCATGTGAAAATTATTGAAAAATGATTAATGCAGATTTTGCGATATAATTGTAAGAATATCCGTGATTGTAAATGCTCGAATAATCTTCGTATTTAGTTAATAACCTTGTATTAAAAATTAAAAATCATGAAATGTCTGATGAATTTTTATTTTGGATTAAAATGAAAACTGGAAACAATATGAATATGAAATACACTTGTTAGATCAAAAATAATTCTGGAGTTTTTTGGATAGTTGTGATTCTTTAAAGTGGTTGACACTGGGTTGGTCTGGCGCTAGGGGCTATAAGTTTCAGCTTCGAGTCTCGACGATGCCATGGATTTGATAGATGCATGCGTTGGGTATGAATATTAAAAAAACTATAAGACGAAAATTTTTTTCCACTTAATTCAAGAGTAGGGTCATCTAAGGTTTGGTTTGGTTGGTCGCTCTACGGTCATCTTGTGCACACTTTAGGCTAAACCGACCGGGACCTACAGTTTAACGTGGATTCCGAACCACTCACAAACATCCATGCCACCGCCAGGATTCGAACCTGGAGCCTGGGATACCAAAGACCAAAGCGCTAGCCACTTGGTCATCTAAGGAGACTCAGTTTATCTAAGAGAGTTAAGAGGAATCTCATCTGAAGATAACATTCTTGAAAGATTTAGTTCAAATATGTTGTGTCAAAATTTCGATGAAGCTTAATAATTTTCGATTTAAGCTCCCTTTGGTGAACCCTGGGTAATGCTGAATTTGTTACATATCCATCGTTCTAAAGTAGAATGGTTTAGGCCAAAGTACCTGGCATTTGAGAGTTATAAAATAGGTTAAGCCTCTTTATATTATTTATTAAAAAAATTCGATGCCTTATATGCACTTTATCAATTTATAGTAATTCAAAAACCAATTTTAAAATAGCTTTAAATCTATTTTTTTTATTAATGTTTATATGTTGGTATCCGTAGGCTACATATATTTATATGCACTTGTAGATCGAAATTTCAGTTCTTGAATCCCATAAGGAATAGATCGAACAGAGTGATATTTAGAGAATTCTTCGAAACCCATATCTGAAAGACTAGCCATTAATCTTAATGTTACAGGATATCCCTTACTCTCGCAGGAATACTCGGTGACGAAACATCGAACAAAACAGAAAATATTTCAGTGAGAAAAGACTGTATGGCAGTGTATAAATAGACCAGAAGGGAATAGATCCTTTTAACTTCATTTACTTTCTAAATATCCCCGGAAAGAAACTTTCAGGAAAATGTAACAGGATTTTATGCGTAACACGAGAAACTTTTTAATGGATCATGTTGATGCAAGTTTTGTTACTTGCCTTCTTAAAAATAATTTACCATAAGAAGGATTGTCTGGGTAAAGATCTAGCGTTTTAAGCCTATTTATTATTTACGATGAAGAATAATGCAGTGTTGGCAATAATATAACAAAAATGAGAAAAGTAATCAATTTTGAAACTTTAGCTTATTTATGTGATTGATTAACGAACTGTCTTTCCTAGTAGAAAAAATCCACGAGGTTTATGTCAAGTAAATGGATGGAGCAAATGTTTTATTTGCAAGTGCTAATAAAATTAGGTTTAACCATGGGGTATTCATCCTTACCTTTTATTTATTTTTTTTTTTCAATTCCTACTATTAACTCACACTCTCCCTATATATATCTTGTTCAAATTTTCGATCGTTCATAAAACCCTTTTTATTCTTCCACTCAAGTTCAGATACATTTTTTTGAACTTGTAGTGGATGATACTGGATGTTAATACAGTTTCTTCAAATATTAATTCCGTAATTACGTCTTATATGGGAGAAAAAGATTTCTCTTATATAAAATATTTAGAAGGATATAAATTTAGGAATAAATACCGTCAGTGGCGAAGCATGTAGATATCTGGAAAAAAAATTTCTTTTTTCATTCTGGGTTCTAGTCTGAGTCAAGGAGGAAACAAAATGGAAAATGAAACATGTGAATGAATTAGTGTGAGAGAAAGGAAAAGTGTGTATGTGAGAGAGAGAGAAAGTTTGTGAAAGAGATAATTTTTTCTAACTTAAAAAAATGAATGAAAATTATTTATAAGGGACTTTCTGCAATACAGTGAAAAAAAAGTAGGAAGTAGGTATTTCCTACAAATTCCATTTGATATTTTTTTTATTATTTTAATTAATTTTTACAAGCATTTTGTATTTCTTTTATTCTATCAATATTTATAATTCTTTACAATAGCCATACTATTTTTATTATATATGAAAAAATACATGTTATTATCGAAAACAATACGTAAAATTAGGTAAAATAAAAAGGTTAAGTGCGGGGAATTATTTGTATTGATTTATTTGAGTTTTAATACATGATTGCTATTTCCAAACTTATATATTTATTAAGATAAAACTGGTTCATAAAACCGGTTAATTTCACAATATAAGTTAAGTTTTCCTCCATGCACGTCCTTGAGAGACCGAATTGTGATTCATCTTAACTGAAATAATCCCTTTTGATGAGACTACCCTCTTCTACTCAGTGCATGATTAATATTAACAAAATTGTACACAGGAACGTCCTCTCATACTACTTAAATTGTGGGTAAATATGTGGGATGTAAATCATGAGAATGTTCGTTCCGCCGGGAGATGAGCCCAAAATCTGTGGCACTGAGTGACAGAGCCTCGACCATTAAGACCCCGATTCCGAACCACTAATAAACAACCATGGCACCCCCAGAATTCTAACCTGATGCCTGTGATACCAAAAGCCAGAGCACTAGCCAATTTTTGTCATCAGGCCGCTATTTGGAAAGGAGAAAGTACGTCCTGTGGTGATGCAATGGTCATTTTAATAGTTATTTGGTTCATTGATATGAACCCACACTTAAAATTTAGTGATCATTTTAATGGAACTTAAAATGAAAATTTTTAAGTTCAGCATGCAGTAAATACAAAGAAATCCGAAATTATGAAGAAAAAATGTTTAGTCATTTTTTCACTTGTGTTATGGAAGAAATGTAAGCTTTGCTGCCTGTATTGGAAGAAAATAAATAGAAATATTCTAAACAAGATCTGTTGACACACACACACACATGCACACACCACACATATATACATACATGCAAACACACACACCACACATATATACTTACATACACACACACACACACACATTTATATACATATATATATATATATATATATATATATATATATATATATACACTCAAGAGCCAAAACATTATGACCACTCCTACATTTTGCAATGAACTCGCCTGGATGACGTGGAAGGCACGTGATCAGGTGGAAGTCGTATTTAACTGCTGCTGGAGAGTCTGAAGAATCATTCTTTCACTTAATTCTGTGTGTGATGGAAAAGGCTGTGGATCTAAGCGACTTTGATAGAGGGCAGATTGTAATGGCTCGAAAGCTCGGAACAAGCATTTCCGAAACTGCACGACTCGTGGGTTGTTCGTGATCTACAGTTGTCAGTACTTATGCAAAGTGGATGAATGACGGTGAAACCAGCAGTAGACGACACGGTGTTGGACGTCCATACGCTATCAAAGAAAAAGGTCGTCGGAGACTGTCTTCCATGGTGAAGCAAAACCGGAGCCAGACAGTGGCTCAGCTGACAGCTCAATACAATACAGGGCCAGGTAGAATAGTATCGGAGCGCATTGTTCAGAGGATACTGTTGGATATGGGGCTACGCAGCAAACGTCCCACTCGTGTGCCTTTCCCACTCGTCATCGCCAACTGCGCTTGCGCTGGGCCTGGGAACATCGTGACTGGTCCATGGATCAGTGGGAGAGAGTTGCCTGGTCAGATGAATCACGAGCCAATATTACACACACACCACACCAATTAATACCAGTCATTCATCACGCCGATGGTCGTGTCAGGATACGCCGTCTTCCAGGCGAACAGTTGCTCCCTCAATGTACAGTAGGTCATACACAGGCCGGTGGTGGCGGTATTATGTTTTGGGGGACGTTCTCTTGGGCGTCTCTGGGACCTGTGGTTGTGGTAGAGCAGACCATGAATGCTACAGGGTATCTGAACATCATTGCGGACCAGTTGAACTCTTACATGGCCTCTGTTTTTCCAGCTGGAAATGGAATGTTCCAACAGGACAACGTCCCTTGACACAGGGCTAAAATTGTGTTGTAGTGGTTCCAGGATCATGATGCTGAATTCCAGTTAATGTCCTGGACCGGATCCGATAGAACACATTTGGGATGTCCTGGGACGGCAGCTCAGAGTTCAAAGACCACCAATTCGCAATATCTCGGATTTGAGTGACCGTTGCTTAAACATCTGGTACAGTCTGTCTCCGGCCATCTACCAAGGACTTGTGTCATCCATGCCAAGGCGGGTTGAAGCTGTGTTGCGCGCCAAAGGTGGGCCAACTCGTTATTGACAGGTGGTCATAATGTTTTGGCTCTTGAGTGTATATATATATATATATATATATATTATATATACTTCAGTTTAAGATGATCGAAAATGCTAAATTTCAAGACACCTATTTCTTCTAGACGATATATATACATCTATGTATAAAATTGATTGGTTTTTTGATGTTTTGAATGCACTACTCCTTGAAACAATTCAATCGAATAATGTAGTGTAAAGTATTTGACTCCAACTATGTGGAAATAAAACACCTGGAGTTTAGCAACTGTACTCTCGAGACCTAAGTATTGCGTTGTTGAATTCAGGCGCTACGCTCAAATAACTCTGAATGGAAAAGTTGAGAGTATACGCCTCAGATACTTTTCTCTGTTCCTGAACGAGTGTCGAGTTACTTTGCGCTTTTTTTTTATCTCCATATGATACCAGCTCATAGCTGTAAGCACTTGAAACTCTTTTTTAAGGGATTTTTTGGTATTTGAGAGGTTTTTCCCTTTATATTCCTTCTATTTTTACTGGAACACAGAATGTAATCCTCTTTCTAAGCTAGACTTTCCAACTGCTTGAGAACAATTCTTTGTAGAAAAAGAGTTTCAACGGATTTGGTTTTATTTTCTTCTGGGTGTATTGCGTTTTTCTGGAGGGGATTACTTTACTCAAGTTGTGTGGATATTAAGTTTCAGGATAAATAACCACCCGCAAGAAATTTGTCTCTTAGAAGTATCTTGAATTTTCGAGTCATGTTTCCATACTCGGATGTTTGAAAAAATTGTTGATTCATGTTTATGAAAATATCAATACTGAGCTTTAGTGTTTTAAACCTAGATGGTCTGAAAAAGATAATAATAAAACCCTTACAACAAGAGTTTGTTGACTCAAATGATATGGAATTATATTTTTAAAATCAAATTCAGAAATAACATATTAATTATAAGCAAACCAAACGTCAAAGGATAAGGAATAGTTTGATATTTTCCATTACAGTTCAAATAATCATTCCTGATTTTTATTGTGATATCTCACTACAAAATGAATGTTTCATTGTTGGTCTAATAGTATTTGTTTATTTTCTTGCATGAAAGAGAATAAGGTATGATACGTGCTACAGTTTCTTTTATGGAAATTTGCGATCACTTCGACTTGGAATTTTCTAGAATCTTATCTAATACATCATACAAAACATGGTACACTGCCCTTTAAAATCCTTCCGGATTTGAACTTCCACATCATTCTGAGTGATGATATTAAAATATCGAAATTACATCCATTATGAGAATAATGTAAACAACTGACGATTTTGACAATCATTGGCGAAATAGGAGCACCTTTCTGTTAAATGCCGGGGTCTCCAATTAAAACACATAAACTCCAGTGGACTGTAAAGGGCACAACTCTTTTATTCAAAAGCCCAAAAGTATTCACATTTCTTGCTCGTTAAAAGAAGCTCACGCCCACGCAGAAGAGGAAGCTATAAGTCTTCTGGCGTCAGATTACATTTCCATTTTTTTATAATAAATCACGCTCGTGGAACCATTTATATTCATGAGGCCACACAGATTCCTCTGGAATTTTTCTAAGATATCCTGAATAAAGAGGCATAATGAAAGCTATAAAGAACATTGAATTTGTTTTGTTAGAGAATTCTACAATCGTAAATAAAATTCTTAAAATTTAACTATTTGTATTTGTTTGAAAGAATGTTTAAAATTATCTCAAATTTTCAGTGATAACAATTAAAAAGCGGAACTTTTAATTTGAAAACAAGTTTATTTAAATGACAGAGTTTTAATACTTTTCAAACTTTAAAATTTAAACACAAAGTAAATTTTTTCAAATAATTTAACTGGAATAATATAATTTGTAGTTAAAAAAATACTAATTAAATAAAATTTAAAATTCTTTTGAATTACAAAATTGAGAAATTTTAATTTTTTGAAACACAATATACTTAGGAAAATTAATATAATTACTGGTATTTATGGTATTGAAATTTTTATGAATTGAATATACAGAGTTGAAATTTTAATTGAATATACGGTGTTGAAATTTTTATGTATTGAGTATATGGTATTGAAATATTTATGTATTGAATATATGGTATTGAATATTTTTATGTATCGAATATATGGTATTGAAATATTTATGTATTGAATATATATAGTTGAAATTTTTATGTATTGAGTATATGGTATTAAAATTTTTAATATATTGATTATATGACACTGAAATTTTTATATTGAGTATATGGTGTTGAAATTTTAATATTGGAAAAATATTAAAACACGACCTTTAAATTAGATTTAATTTAAGTTTTCAAATTAAAATTTCCGTAATTTAATTTTTTTCACTGAAAATTTCAAATCTTTTAAACACCCTTTCAAACAAATACAAATAATTCAGTTATTTTATATTCTAAGTGAAACAAATCTGATAAATTCAGTTATTTTATATTCTAAGTGAAACAAATCTGATAAATTCAGTTATTTTATATTCTAAGTGAAACAAATCTGGTAAATTCAATTAAAATGTTTGTTAAATAAAAAAACCATGAAATCACCAACTAAAAATTAAATAAAATAAACAAATTTTTAATTCAACTTTTTATTAATTTTTTTTTGTAGAAAATTATATATATTTTTTAATTTTAACGTACCTGCAAAAGCTCTGCTATAGAACAAAACAAAACATAGCACTCTTTAGATATTTACCATTATGGTTTGTATTCCTTTTATTTCTCACGATAATTGAAACACGTGATAAAAATTGAAATCCATACCAGAATTTCAATACCCAGAAAGAGCAAGTTGATAGTTTCAGTTTTGAAATTGAAATGTCTTTGAATAAAAATGACTCTGATTTTAAAGAAGAAAAATTTGCTGCTTTGAAATGCGAAATTAATGAGTCGTATCCCTGTGGAATTGCAACTGTCAATGGAAGGCAGGTCTCTAAAAGAAGCAATTTAATCTTCTATTGAAGGAATGTCTCTTTTAGGGATGGAAGAGAAATTTTCTTGAATGGAAAAATAATAGCGATGGAGGAATAAATAAGTATTTTAAACATTTTCTATGTTGTAATTTGAATATATTGATTATATATATATATATAATTGTCGAGACACGCTGACTTTCAGCTTTCTCCTGTGTTTATTTTTCAAGAATTTCAAAATAATGAATTATGTTATATTTACTAAAATGAAGCAGTTAAACATCAGTTAATAAAATATGTAAAGAAATGGCTAAAAGTATTCATGGAATAATACTTTTAGACTTTCATTTGAAGTTCTTTAGTTTAAAGGTATATTTAAAACATGTATTTCCTACGTGCAATATCGATTTTATATCTATATTTACTAAAGTAAAACTGTTAAACATTAAAAAATATAATATTTAAAGAAATAGCTAAAAGTATTTACAGAATAATACTTTTAGACTTTCATTTGAAGTTCTTTAGTTTAAAGGAATGTCTAAACGTATATGTATTTATGTGTGTGTGTGTGTTTTTATGTCAATTAAAGTGATTAAGATTAAACAGCCCAACTCGTGGCTCAGTGGCCATACGCGCTCGTGTGCGAATTAGGCGGGAGGTTCAATCCGCTGGCGGCTTTGTTGTAGACATTGTTTCAAAAAACGAGGTGACTCGATGGCGTTTAAGATGTTCCGCTTCTTGCCTCGTGAGTCGGACTACCTGGTGGGAGTTTTCTCCCATACGATACTTAAATGATGAGTAGTTCCCCTTAACAATGTCCTCTCGGAAGGCACTACCCTCTTTTTTGAAGTCATACTTCTGTCTTGAAGTATGACTTCAAGAAAGAGGTACTATAAGCTAAGTCACACTTCTGCCTACGGGTGCCCATCGCAAAGATGCTGCACCCCTGTTACTCTCCATCCATGAGACCACACTGGTTCTTGGACTGGGTCTGGATGTTGCTGTCTACTAAGTGGATAAGAAAAAAACATATGGACAAAAATATCTTCCGAGCAAAATGCATTTCATTGGTAAAAAATAAAATTAATATTAATAATATCTTGTTCAAATTAGTAGTTGAATCAAAGTCTGCCAAAAAGAAAGGGTTTACTGCCTGAACCTTAGTTGAATATATGAATATAGGAAATATATATTATGAACCAAAGTAAATTTTGTTTTTTAAGGGGCAGATTGAAACGAATATACCCAAGAAGGCCACTGAAGGAATTTCATTATAATGAAATTAAATAAATCCATAAGCCGTAATGTCCTTTCATTGCATTAGAGAAAACCAGCAGTAGAAAGGACATTATGGTTTATGGATTTATCGTACTCATGTCATGCAAAGATGCAATTTTAAGCTCAGAATCCCTTACTTTGTTTTTGATTGAGTTTCCCTTTTCGCAATCCAGCAGGTTTCTCATATAATATAAACTTATTCAGGGGAAAACAAAGTTTCTTGATTACGCCACTGAAATACTCTTTTTGCATAGGTATCCCTGACAGTGATAGGGATGTTTTATGATAAGAAAACTTATTTTCTTGGTTTTGAGGTTATTGCCTCACACCAGGTAGTTCAATCTTTTGAATTTTATAACACCAACAAATAAACTATGATATAACTCTCAGCTTGTCCCTGACAGTGATAGGGGATGCTTTATGATAAGAAAACTTATTTTCTTGGTTTTGAGGTTATTGCCTCACACCAGGTAGTTCAATCTTTTGAATTTTATAACACCAACAAATAAACTATGATATAATCTCAGCTTGTCCCTGACAGTGATATGGATGCTTTATGATAAGAAAACTTATTTTCTTGGTTTTGAGGTTATTGCCTCACACCAGGTAGTTCAATCTTTTGAATTTTATAACACCAACAAATAAACTATGATATAACTCTCAGCTTGTCCCTGACAGTGATAGGGATGCTTTATGATAAGAAAACTTATTTTCTTGGTTTTGAGGTTATTGCCTAACACCAGGTAGTTCAATCTTTTGAATTTTATAACACCAACAAATAAACTATGATATAACTCTCAGCTTGTCCCTGACAGTGATAGGGATGCTCAGCTTGTTTATGATAAGAAAACTTATTTTCTTGGTTTTGAGGTTATTGCCTAACACCAGGTAGTTCAATCTTTTGAATTTTATAACACCAACAAATAAACTATGATATAACTCTCAGCTTGTCCCTGACAGTGATAGGGATGCTTTATGATAAGAAAACTTATTTTCTTGGTTTTGAGGTTATTGCCTAACACCAGGTAGTTCAATCTTTTGAATTTTATAACACCAACAAATAAATTATGATATAACTCTCAGCTTGTCCCTGACAGTGATAGGGATGCTTTATGATAAGAAAACTTATTTTCTTGGTTTTGAGGTTATTGCCTCACACCAGGTAGTTCAATCTTTTGAATTTTATAACACCAACAAATAAACTATGATATAACTCTCAGCTTGTCCCTGACAGTGATAGGGATGCTTTATGATAAGAAAACTTATTTTCTTGGTTTTGAGGTTATTGCCTAACACCAGGTAGTTCAATCTTTTGAATTTTATAACACCAACAAATAAACTATGATATAACTCTCAGCTTGATTTAGGTATCCCTGACAGTGATAGGGATGTTTTATGATAAAAAAACTTATTTTCTTGGTTTTGAGGTTATTGCCTAACAACAGGTAGTTCAATCTTTTGAATTTTATAACACCAACAAATAAACTATGATATAACTCTCAGCTTGATTTAGGTATCCCTGACAGTGATAGGGATGTTTTATGATAAAAAAACTTATTTTCTTGGTTTTGAGGTTATTGCCTCACACCAGGTAGTTCAATCTTTTGAATTTTATAACACCAACAAATAAACTATGATATAACTCTCAGCTTGTCCCTGACAGTGATAGGGATGCCTTATGATAAGAAAACTTATTTTCTTGGTTTTGAGGTTATTGCCTAACACCAGGTAGTTCAATCTTTTGAATTTTATAACACCAACAAATAAACTATGATATAACTCTCAGCTTGATTTTTTTTCCCCAGAAGTATGGATTTATGGAGTATGGATCTTTTTAGTTGTATGGATTAATATCAAAACGCTCAACTAATTTTTTTCTGCTTGATTTCCGAATACTTCCAAAAATGTTATTAAGTGCTTATTTCAAATATGTGTGAAGAATTCAGTATTTCATGTTCAGGAAGTGTGTTTGCCAGCTGCATTAAAAAAATGTTCAGAAAGTAATTTATGTTTTCTTTAAAACAAAGAAATATTCCTCGATATCTTTCGCGGAATTCAATAATATTCAAATGAGATAAAGAAAATGATAATGCGTATTTGTTTTAATAAAAAAGAATTTTTTAATAATCCAATAATAAAAAATGCATCTTTAATGCGTATTTGATTCTTGCAAATAGGACAAATTCCACTGGTGTGTTTTACCCAGTATAATTCTGGAAAATAACCAACAAAACACATTTTGTTGAAACCTTTTGTTTAGAAAAAATAGAGTAAATGGATTGGAGAAGAAAAATAATACTGTAGCTTACAAAAAATATTTTGATAGAATTTTGGTTTTGTTTTAACCACAACTTTTTTTCTTTTGTTTTCCTGTCACTGGAGAAGATAAAAATAATTGGCTGTTGTTAAAAACATAGATAATTATATTTGGCTGACAAGCAAAGGGATTTTTTTTCAATTTTTTGAATTTGTATTTTTATTTCTTCAATGTTTTGATGATTAAATTTTGAAACAAAAGTTGTTCCCAAAAAAATGGACAATATATAAAAAAAAATATTAAGCAACGATGCATAATTCTATTCTTTTTACTTTGTTAGATGAAAATGATATTCTGTGTTCTGAAAAGAAGGCTTTTTTTTGTTCTAATCAATGATTTTAATTTTTTTCTAGAACAATATCATCTATCTACGCCTTGTTTAAGAAAAGTATTACAGAAAGATAAATCTAGAAGAAAAAGGTACTATGTGATAAATATAAAAGAATTTTATTAGGAAAAGAATGTATCTCTCTATTTTTTACTTTTATATTAAACTTCCTGTATTGAGAAAATGCATTTTTGCAACAAGAGAAATTATCCTCATATTTTCAATTAAAAATATCCTCACAACTGTGGAATCTGTGGATGGTTAGAAAATTTTGCTACAAACAGAGACGCAAAAATGGGCTATGAAAGAGAAGTAAAATATAAAAATAGTTTATAAAGTAAAATATAAAAAAGTTGACTACTCTGATCTAGAGCATCGATGTGCACTTGAAGATAGTGTATAGTGAAGAAATAGATAACCTGTTGAATAATCTTTCTTTTAAATTTCTTGCATCATGTGAACAATGGAGTAGCTTGTTTATTACCACTTACTTAATTAATTTATATCATAACCATCCACCATGTCATCATATGATTCTGATAAAAAGGACAAGGAAATCGTCGCTTTGCATTTTTACAGGAACATAATATTTTCTTTTCTGCTTTAGAAAAGAAAATATTCTGTTCCTGTAAAAACGCCATCTTTACAAACATTTTGTTCAAAAAACCAAACCGATTTCAATGGGACGTATTTGTGAGCATCTCCACTGGAGCTTCTGTGGCAAGTAATCAATGAAATATGGAAGGCCATGAATTAAAAATTGATAAATATGCTTTTAGAGGACACTTTTGAGTTAGGGTAAGAATCGTTCTTGCAGTTTAGTGCTTTACTATATTCTTATCTCATGGTTTACAATAAAGTAGAAGATATTGAACAAATCTTTCTAAATTTTAAAGAATTATTTTTGTATTAATAAAAATAAGGATTAAATTATTACTTTTATACTATAAACTATCGCCACATATTTAAGCATTTCATAAAAATCTGAAAGTACTAAAAAAAACAACATATTATATATACACTCAAGAGACAAAACATTATGACCACCCCTACATTTTGCAATGAACTCGCCTGGATGACGTGGAAGGCACGTGATCAGGTGGAAGTGGTATTTAACTGCTGCTGGAGAGTCTGAAGAATCATTCTTTCACTTACTTCTGTGTGTGATGGGAAAGGCTGCGGATCTAAGCGAATTTGATAGAGATCAGATTGTAATGGCTCGAAGGATCGGAACTGCACGACTCGTGGGTTGTTCGCGATCTACAGTTGTTAGTACTTATGCAAAGTGGATGAATGACGGTGAAACCAGCAGTAGACGACATGGTGTTGGACGTCCACACGCTATCAAAGAAAAAGGTCGTCGGAGACTGTCCCGCATGGTGAAGAAAAACCGGAGCCAGACAGTGGCTCAGCTGACAGCCCAATACAATGCAGGGCCAAGTAGAATAGTATCGGAGCACACTGTTGGATATTGGGCTACGCAGCAAACGTCCCACTCGTGTGCCTTTGCTGACCAAGCGTCATCGCCAACTGCGCCTGCGCTGGGCCCGGGAACATCGTGACTGGTCCATGGATCAGTGGGAGAGAGTTGCCTGGTCAGATGAATCACGCTTTGTCATTCATCACGCCGATGGCCGTGCCAGGATACTCCGTCTTCCAGGCGAACAGTTGCTCCCTCAATGTACAATAGGTCATACACAGGCCGGTGGTGGCGGTATTATGCTTTGGCGGACGTTCTCTTGGGCGTCTCTGGGACCCGTGGTTGGGATAGAGCAGGTCATGAATGCTGCAGGGTATCTGAACATCATTGCGGGCCAGTTGCATCCTTACATGTCCTCTGTTTTTCCAGCTGGAAATGGAATGTTCCAACAGGACAACGCCCCTTGTCACAAGGCTAAAATTGTGTTGGAGTGGTTCCAGGAACATGATGCTGAATTCCAGTTAATGTCCTGGCCGCCTAACTCACCGGATCTTAATCCGATAGAACACATATGAGGTGTCCTGGGACGGCAGCTCAGAGTTCAAAGACCACCAATTCGCAATATCTCGGATTTACGTGACCGTTGCTTAAACATCTGGTACAATCTGTCTCCGGCCACCAAGAACTTGTGTCATCCATGCCAAGGCGGGTTGAAGCTGTTTTGCGCGCCAAAGGTGGGCCAACTCGTTAATGACAGGTGGTCATAATGTTTTGGCTCTTGAGTGTATATTATGATGTAACCGTGATGCCTCCTACGCACTGGCAAGAGCGCCCTTGGTGGCGTTCGGGAGAAATGGTAAGTAGGCATCGAGACTCTTACCCGAGAGGAAATACAGCGCAACAGACGCTGTCTGAGAGACGTTTAGCTTACAATCTCTCATCCCGAGATAAAATATCTTTATTTTTGAGCCTAGAAGTGAAATCCTTGCACGTATCTTTAATTAGTTGTCTTTAAATGTGTTACATATTGTATGTTTTAATTGTGTGTATATGATGATTTTGTTCATGTAAATAAAGTTGTGAGTTCTTAAACCTATGTCTGAAGTCTCAACCTAATCATTCCCAATTACAATTCAGCTGCGCAAACAATGACAACACTACAATATATATATTCAAGCAGAGTTGACTCACGATGGATCAGGATGCTAGAAAAGCAAAGGTTGGCCACTATCACTCCAGATAATCTGATTATTATCAATGCAGTAAATCATGGCTCAACTTTCATCAAAGTTGTAATTGAACGAACCAGAATTGTGCATAAATATATGTTAACGCCGATTTGCTTATTCAGACTTGTATGTTGATAACCATATTCAATTCACTCATTTCGCTTCCATATTTAGGCTAATGATAATGATATTTGAGATAATTTACCTTCAGGTTCATCCTCAGATCAAGATATGTAATAATTGGTTTGAATAGCAATACAACCATAATAGGATTTAGTAATTAAAATAATTACTACACAATCGATGTCATGCAAACGCGAATCTCAGAAATCATTATTGTGGTATCTTATAGTGACATCATTATTTTGGCTAATTGACATGGTGATGTTCAGAAGAAATATCAGATATGAATAATTAAAAAAAAAAATTTCACTTAATTTTAATATTCAATTAAATTTGCCTTAATTTCAATTAAATTTTAAAATGCGTTATGAATAAAACTCTTACAAATAAATTTGAATCGTATAAAACATGATTTAAAACACAAGCGTTTTTGGCACATACTTTAAAAAAAAATGTAATTCACACTCGATATTAAATTATAGATTCAATGAAACGTTATCTATTGATGTCTATTCTAGCACAGGGGTAGCCAACTCGCTGCCCTCCTTGAACATTTTTTTGACCCGTGAGATTTATCACACTTTTATAAAATATATTTATTTCATAATGGTCAACGTAGTGAAGACTAATGTATTAAAAAATCCATTATATGTGTATCCATATATTCAAAATATAACTGTCGAAATTATGAGAAAAAAAATAAACTTTGATTTTAAACTAATATTTTTGCGAATATATGACAGATATTGCCTGTTTCATTGATGAGTTTATACTTATGAGTTCGCAGGATAATTAAATTGTAAACACCAATTACGATGATCAAATATCAAAATTGAGATCGATTTGCAAAAACCAAGTGAAAAAGTGGAGAAACAAATATCGCACGAGTAAAATAAATATTTTTGAATGATTTCATTTTTTTATATATTTTTATATTTCATTTTGAGTGTAATATATTTCTTTACAATGTGCGTTTAGTGTCCTTATTATTATGTTATCTATGTTTACATGTAAGATTAATAGTAAAGGTAATAATAATAACTCATTATGTTTCAATTTTTCACACAATAAAAATATCTGTAGTAGTTCTAAATCCAATTTGGGGATATATAATTTTATACGCGGCCCGCGGAGTTAGGATTTGCCACCCCTTATCTAGCAAGATACACTGCTGGCTATTAATAGTTTTGAGTATCATTTGTCGAATGCTTCTTCCATTAGCCATGTTAATTGTTGACGTGCTTCGAATATGAAACATCACTATCAAAAAATTATCTTTTTATTATTATATAAACTAATTTAGGGCTTATACTTAATATTATAAGTATAATCCCACCTGGTATTTGCCAGAAATTTTATTAGCTTGGGAACATCTCGGCAGCGACATTATGTGCGATTCTGCCTACAACATGTTTTGCATCTAGGAAAAAATAAATAAATAAAAAGACTATCCTGTTTTTACGACGATATCCTGGAGATAAAATCTGCAAAAAGGACTCTTTTTTTAGATAACGGTAATCGTTGTGTTTGGTAATAAACATATACTTTTTACGATAGTTGGAAAACTAGCGATCCATTACGGAATGGATATTTTAGCCTGCAAGAGTTTCCAAGCCAGAGTGCCTAAAAGATATTTTTCATACCCATTACCTATTTTACATTAGAATAGCGTGTATTTAACGGCTTTTGTTAATGGAAATTTATGGATTGGGAAGTGTGTTGGCCAAGTTCATTTTTAAACATCAGTTTATTTCTCTCTTTTTTTAAGGCATATATTACTTAATAAAGCAATAGGCTTTATAAAAAGAGACTAATAGGATATGAATGTATTAATATTTAAAATTTTTTTAATTGAATTAATGTGGTAAAATACAGTAATTTTAATTTAAAAGAAAAATTAGTGATGGAGAATTATTATACATTATTTATTTTCAGAGATAGGTTATGTCTTTAATTTTAATAAGTTTAAAAATTCTTAAACATTTTATAAAGTTTTTTAACTTGGAATTCATGAAAAAAAAAAATCCAATTTATAATTATGTATATATATAATATGTATATATTTGTTTTTTGCAATAAGGTAAATTATATTATTATTTAAGAAATGGATTAGATTTTAAACATAATTATAATTAAAAATATGGATATTTATTTTACGTTTAAAATAAATCTAATCCATTTCTTACATAATAATAATAATAATTTACCTTATTGCAAAAAACAAATAGTATAAAATGACTGCGAAACTCATTATTGCTATTAAAAAACTATACAAATTGGCATTCCCAAGCAATAAACCCTTCCTTTTACTACCTAAATCATTAAATTTCACATAACAACAAAAATGAAATGGTGGAATATAATCCATTATCCTCAAAAGAACATAAAAGCTGAGTTACAATTGCTCCATTTGCTGTAACATACTTCGAAAACAATCAGTTCGGGAAATTGCATTGACAACTTGATCCTGACAAAAACAACAATTTTCCTCTTTGTCAACAAGGAAGACCCCTTTTTTATGTCCTGAATTTAGTGAAGGAAGGATCAGGGCTGACCAGCGTCTCGAGAAGCCCCAGGGCCATGCATCCTGGATAAGAATTTAGGTGTCTTCAAATAGGGTTGGGGAGGCCATTAGGGAGATGAGTCCATTTCCTCGATGCTCTCCCGTAAATTATTGAAACGGGACTCGTACTTTTATTTTACCACACTTGACGAGACTCTCTATCAGCATCAGTCTTATAAAAGAACTATTTTTGTAGATTTAATGTGGGAACACAACATCATCTGGCGTATTGTCCATTCAAATAAACAGTACATTGTCTCAAAGGAGATACAAAAGTCCCCCTTAGAGTTGTTGTATGAAGCTTGTTGACAATTTTTTCTAAGTTCATGAGTTTTTTATCATTTATATAAGATGTAATTCAAAGAAAATAATGGCTTTGTTTAAAAATTCGTTGATGAAAATAAATTAAATTTTAGAAATTTGCGTTTTCTGTTCAATAAAATTTTAGATTCTGATATACATTCGTTCAAGTTGAACACATATAAACAATGAAATATTAATACTATATTTACGTATGGAAAGGGATACATTCTTACTTTAAATCTTCTTATATCTAAAATAGATTTTATAAAATAATTAGTTAAAATAGTTTCTTTAAGTAAATTTTAAAAGCACATCCATTACTTTAAATGTACATTTGTTTTATGAAATAAAATATAAAAGTGTTAATTATATGTCGGAGAGATCAAAACTATTTGCATGAAAGTAAATTACCAAATTAAATTATTTAAAAAAAACACTACTATATTGCTAAACAAAGCTCTATAATTAAATATGTTGTTAAACACTGTAATACATCAATTAACCATATTTAATTTATTACATATTGATAATAAATTTTATTTATTTTTTATAATTTACACAAATTTATTTAATAAATTGTTTGAAACTGTTAAAATTTTAAAATTATGCTTACAATTTATAGAGAGAAGTATTATAATTTTATTTCCTTAAATGTGAATCTATCAATTTAGATATTTAATGGTAATGGAGTAAAACTCAAGTAAAATTTATTTTAAAGACATACTATGATGTGCAATTAATTTCAGTTATTGTTCTATTTCAATTTTTTATATAGCACATTGCGTTACTAATTTGTTATGTTATCGAAAAAGAGTAAGTAATGTCTTAATTAATATCACTGTTAAAATTATTTATTGCTTTTATCACTAAATTTAAACGCTTATATTAAAGTCATTATTTAGAACCAAATAATTTTATACACAACTGAAAATCAAACAATAAATTAAGCGTACAGATAAAATAAAATATGGAGAGTGCAATAAGCGAGTACAATAAATTTTTAAGCGCTGAGCTTAAAATTCTTCTGTGTGATGGGCCAACAAAAAATAAAGTTACCATGAAATACCTATGGCAGATGGTCATTTAAGTGTTTTTTTCACGAGACATTCATAGAAGTTCAGCTCAAATTTCTGCTGTTCATAAAGATTTCTATGAGAAGAGATTATATTGTTCAAATGGATACTGGTTTCGAAATGTATTTTTATTTCAAGAATGAGAGGTTTTACGATGAAAAGTTGATACAGTTCTAAAAAGCTTTTTCTGAGTAGTTTAACTGAAAAATTCTTTTATAAAAATGTTCAACATTTATTCCACAAATGTAGTTTCGGGAAGCTTTTAATGACAAAGTTATATTTTGTTTGAAAGAATTTTAGATTCGAGGACGAAAAGTTTTAAACCTTACCTTTTCAATTTTTAAACTCGAGAAAAATTTTTACGTGAAAAATAATCTGCAATCCATCAAGAAAAAAAAATGTTTAAGAAATTTTCAATTCTTACAGATTTGTCTAAAATATTAAAACATTTTTTTTTTCGTTCTTCTAGCAATGTATATTCCATTCTTTTTTTCATTAATAATGAAAGATTTCAGTTGAAACTCTTTAAAATATTTTTAAACATTCAATGAGATTAAAAATAAAAATGTAATATTTTTTTTTATCTTAAATGATTAAGAAATGTAACGTTTTTTAAAATCTTTTCCTTACTTAAAAAACTTTAAAAACGAGTTCAAAAGATATACTTCTAAAAATTCAAATCTAATAAAAAGAAAGATATTAAAGAATTCCGAATTGAAAGCATTTTCTTTTTAGTTTATACCTCTTAACAATTTTCTTGCAAAAGTAAATTATTTTTTCTACGTAATACTTTATTTGAAGAATTTCTAAAATTTTGTATAGCATTATTGAATTAATATTATTTCATACTAGAACCCGTTTAAAAATGTAGGTTATTAAAAATCATCAATAGTTTACTGTTAATCAATTAATATTTAAAATAAAAATAAATTTCAATTGAGCAATTTATTTATTGCTATATATTTATAAATAAAGTATACATGTTTTTGAAATAAAATTTTCATATTTATAGCAGTTCTTCCAGGAATCTTGTATTGCAAATATGACAATGATTTAATATTCTTAAAATATAATTTTTAATCTGCATAGAGTTTTTTTTATTTTTCTTAATTATTTTAAAATGAATTATTAATAATATTATAATTAATCAATGATAAATAATGTTCCCTCTATAAAAATTTCAAACATTAAATACATATAAATAAAATTTAATAATCTTAAACTTTTAATCCCCGTTTTGAATTAATTTTTTTTAAATTTTATTTAAACCCCAAAATTTTCAGAAAATTATACACGGTGATTATACGCTATCTGGAAGAAAGTGACGGGACACCCCTCGAAAAGTAGAAAAGTCGACAATACAGCTGACACACGCGCAATAATAGGTATCACGTGTCAGCCATATCCTATAAATACTCTGTGGAGTCGACTAGAGTTGTTTTTTGTCAAGATGCCGCCAAGGGAAGAGTTGTCTGAGTTCGAGAAAGGTGTGTTGGTTGGATTGCATCTTGCCAAGGTGTCAATTAGGGAGATATCCCGTCTCCGTAACTGCTCAAAATCAACTGCAGCACGTGTTGTGTGTCGCTACAAGACTGAGGGACACTGTCAGAACAAACCCCGAAATGGACGACCTACAGTTCTCACCAGCAGGGACCGGCGGGTGCTCGGCAGGGAGATTCGAAGTAACCGTCAAACATCCATGGATAACATCGCTAATGAGTTTAGACAAGCCACAGGTGTGACCGTTTCGACCAAGACTCTTCGTATCGAGGCCCATAAGTTAGGTTACACTGGACGTTCGGAGGCCCATAAGCCTTTGATTACGAAAACCAACAAGAAAGTGCGCCTTCGATGGGCCAAAGACCACCGTACTTGGACTCTGGATGACTGGAAACGCGTCCTTTGGAGTGACGAGTCACGATTTACCCTTTTCCGTACCAATGGACGTGTTTGGCTATGGCGTTTACCAGGAGAACGCCTTTTGCCCGAATGTGTCGTCCCAACTGTAAAGTTTGGTGGAGGAGGATTGATGGTATGGGCCTGTTTCTCCTGGTATGGGGCTGGCCCACTGGTGAAGGTTGATGGTGCGATGAATGCCGATAGATACTGTGATATTCTCGACAATCGTGTCCTTCCTACCTTGTGGACAACGTACGGTATGGATGATTGCTGGTATCAAGACGACAACGCAACATGCCATGTTGCAAGGAGGACTCTTGATTGGTATGTGAACAACAACGTTAAACGCATGGTCAGGCCGGCATCTTAACCCAATTGAACATCTCTGGGACGAATTGGACCGTCGGTTGAGGGCCTGCACCCCACTCCCCAAAAGCAAGCCTGAACTATGGAACTTCCTGTTAAACATTTGGAAGGAAATTCCTCTTGCCACTATGGCTAATTTAGTGGAAAGCATGCCCAGAAGGGTTGCAGCTGTGATCGCAGCCAAAGGAGGCCCTACCTCCTATTAATTTTAATAAATATCGGCTTATGTCGTTATAGTGTCGTGTCCCGTCACTTTCTTCCACATAGTGTAATTAAATTCCCACTTTCAAAATGTTGTCAAAAAAGAACCACTCGTCAAAATGATTTCAAATTTGAACTGCAGATACTTGAAGAAGGGAAAAACAGTACGGTATAAAAAAAATTCTAAAGTATATTCATAGATGGCGTTTTAAGCGGCATGAAGAAAGTGAATTCGGTTGCCAGGGATATTTTGAATCGAAATGACAACGTATTTGGCAGGAGTTGCCCATTAAATTAACTATCCTTGATTGTTTCTTTCTTTCTTTTTTTTTTTTTTTTTTTGACGAAAAAAAAATGATTTTCAAATCATTCAACAATTGTGGCATTGTTAGTGGAGAGGCCACCCACCACAGCAAAGCCATATCAAATTGGATGGGAAAAATTGGTGGAATTTTTTTTTTGTAACTTTGTTTTTGATGCCATACCGTTTCCCCCTTCTTCGAGTGTCTTCAGTTCACATTTGAAATCAGTGTGACAAGTGGTTCTTTTTTACAACATTTTGAGAGTGGGACTTTAATTATAATCACCCTGTATATAACAAAACGAGTGCGTGTATAAAAATTGAAATAATTTATGAATTGTTATGTATTTCATTATTTTTCTTAATTTATTATCAATACATTTAATATAAAAATAAATATTTATTAATTAATAAATTATTGTAGATATTCTTTATATTTTACATGATGTGAATTATTTTTTATTTAAATGTAAAATACTATATTGCCGTTTTCAGAACATAATTTAATTACTAGGAAAAACGCTTAAAAATTCGTTGTATTTTAATCAAGCCTAGTATATATTCCAAAGACTCCACGATAACATCAGAAAAGCAATGTTCCCCCTTTAAAAACAAACAAATGAAAAGGAAAATGAATGCTCAAATTGGAAGAAAGCGAAAACCTTTGTATTTTTGCTTTATTCCCTCAAGATTGTTTGCAGTTGAGAAATTACTTTCTAACTCAGAATAGCTTTTGGTGGTTTTTTTTAGAGCTGCATCGGGATTTTATATCAACTTTTTAAAAAAAATAATAAAAAAAAAAAAAGCAGTGTATGAATTAATGTATTTTGGTTGCAGTTGCAAGTTTAACAGGATAACCATGCATGGCTTTGAAGTATAATCCCATTTCTCAAAATTGTCACGTTTTTTCGTAAACAGTGAGATATTTTAAGATATAAGAGTGAGATACAATATTAGTACTGAAAAATTTTTTATGTTAATTTGTCAATTATATACTTCTGTGACAACATTCATTTCAGTATATATGAAAAATGTCACATTTCTGATGGCCGAATGGCTAGCTCTCTGGCGTTCGGTATCACAGGTATCGGGTTCAAATCCCGGCGGTGGCATGGATGTTTATAGTGGTTCGGAATCCCCTTTAAGCCGTAGGTCCCGGTCCTAATAGGATCGTAGAGCGTTGCGGGGGCGCGCGTAGCTTACCATCAAGTTACGCGCGCCCCCTGGGTAATGCAAAGTGAGTAACATCGGTGCAGCCCTTATTGGCATCCAAAGACGTCCATGTCTGTTTGCCAGCTGCATAGGAAAAAAAATCTATAATTAAATTGAATTGCTATTTATATAAAAAAAAAATTTATTGAGTTATTTCATTGTTCAAGTTAATAACAGCTGATTTTAGAGGCCTTATTGGGCATGTTTCAGCCGGAACAGGATGTTGGTGCTGAGTGCAAGACCTGGTACCTGTTAGTTTTCTTAGTTATCTCACGGATGGAATTGATAAGTTTGTAGGTTGTAGTATCCTTCCACTAGCCTCTTTCGGTTTATTTTGTAGCTCTACTGACATTTTGTGCACACTTTAGGTTAATTATTCCGGGGCCTACAGTTTAATGTGGATTCCGAACCACCACTACTACACAACACTGTGCCTAGAACTGAGTTAACCCTTTACAGTTTGGGAATGACGTGGGTGAGAAGTCTGACTGGGCTCCGTGACTCGCCACAGTCGTATGAGACCGGGGCCTACAGCTTAAAGGAGATTCCGAACCCCTACAAACATCCATGGCATCCCCAGGACTCGAATCCGAAACCTGTGGCACAGAGTGCTAGACACTCAGCCATTCAGGCCCCGATTCCGAAACGCTAGCAAACATCCATAACACCACCAGGATTCGACCTGAAGCTTGTGGTACCAAAAGCCAGACCGCTAGCCAATTGGTAATCAGGTCGCCCTCTTGAAGGAGAAGAGACAGATGTCCCCCATGGGAGTGCTTATTTAAAAACGTAATGGCAACGCAGATGTATAGTTTCACCACTGATTGTGTGGGAAATTAGCAAATGGTCAAGTCGGACCAATTTAAACAGAGCGGCGTAATAGGGGTGAAAGTTACTTTCAAAAGGTGTTTTAATTATAATAAGAATAATTTTAAATTCGAACAAATAAATTTTAATTTACACAAAAGTAAAAGAAAAATAAAAAAAAAATACAATAAGTATTGAACTTTTCCGCTCGAAGTTTTCTTTCACGCCACATATATCTGACTGTATCCTTAACAAGAAATCGATTAATCCATTTCCGTTTTTAAACCGGATGTTTACATTTCCACACAATCGATGTTTGGACAATAGTGCATTAGTTCCACAGTAATGCGCATTTAATAACACAGAATCTGCTAGTTCTCTGCTGTTCTAGTGGCGAATATTAAAGTACCTGGCATTCAAAAACACATTTTCTCATGATGTATTTAAAAAAGGTAACTCAAAAAACCATTTTGATAAATCTTTTCTTTACAAATCTTTTATTTAATGCCCTTTATGTTTATTATTTAAAGATTTGAAAATTTGCAAACAAAGAGCGAACGATTTTGTATTCGCATCACACTACTCCATCTCAAAAGGTAGTCACGTAATTCTTTTGTTGAATTATAAACTCTTTGTTAAGGTTAAAATCGCATTTGTTGGTACTGTCAGTATATAACTTAAAATACATTAAATAATTGTTACACAAATTAGACCCATCATAATTCACCCTTTCAGAGTTAACATTTGATGTGTGCCCTTATACAACTTAAAATATAATAAATAAATGTTACTTAATTTGAGCCTTACATAATTTATTCTATTTCTCTATTTTACAACTTAAAAAAAAATTTTTTTATAGTCCCACTCCTTTATAAATTAAAAATGCCGATCCCTCCTTTTAATATCATTTTCTGACAACTGGTACACTGCCTCATGTTTCTATTAAAACTTACTAAACGTAACATTGTTGTCCTTGGCCCTAATATTAGAGTCTAGAGAAAACTGCCATCAGCTCATTAAAATGTGAAGAATTTTGTTCATATTCTCCAATATGACATGGTTCAAATTAACTCATAATGAGGACTGAGGGAAAGAAAGAAAGTTGTGCTGACTACATTTTTAAGGCGCTACTTTTGATAAATATGTTTTAGTACTTTAATATTTGGCAGGTAAGGAGCTATTGGTTACATTACAAAACTAACTTGTATGAAAAATTGTTCAAATTAATTAAAAAATATTTTTAATTCCTTTTATATTGTAGGTAGTATTTTTTTTTTGTTCCAATGCAGCTGGCAAACACTTTAGACAGCTTGGTCTTGGATGCTTTAAGGCAAGCTCACTTACTCACTTTGCATTACCCAGGGGGCGCGTGTAACTTGAAGATACGGACGCGGAGTAACAATGCCCCCACAACGCTCTACGATCCTATTAGGACCAGAACCTACGGTTTAAAGTGGATTCCGTACCACTACAAACATCCATGGCCCCGCTGGGACTTGAACCCTGTGGTAACGAGCGACAGAGCGCTAGCCACTCGGCCATTCAGGCCCCATTGTAGGTAGTATTGTGGGTGGTTACATTACATGCAATTTGTGTTTTGTACTAATATGAACAATCTGTCACTCCAATCGGATAGCAGATATTCGTTATCATGTATAATGAGACTCAGGAAATTAACGAATGTCTGTGCGACCTTCACAGGTCGAAAGAATAAACAATACCATGAATTGTTCCGTCCTGATTGGTGGTCGACGACGAGCTGAGAAAGGTCTGAGAAGTGAAGAAAGCTAACCCGCCCATCTTGACGAATTGCCTTAAAAGGAGGTTTTTGGTGAAGAAGATAGTTCAGCGATGAGTCGACCAGAAGTGTTGTTTACTTGTTTTCTCTGCTTTAGTGACTTGAATAGGCCGGAGCTACCACCTGTTTTTCAAAGTGAACCCCTTGTGGTTTCATGAATCACGCTGTGTGATAATTAATGTCCACCGCAGACCAGGCAATTAGATTTGACGTAGACTCGAGAACTCTGAAATCTCCGAACTTGGAGAGAACTGTACTTGTGATAAAATTTTATTTCTAATTCCTTCATTTCTTTATATAATAAAAAAAAAAAATATATATATATATATATATATATATATATATATTGTTATTATACAAAGAAATGAAGGAATATATATATATATATATATTCTCTGACAGGCCGAAATTCCCGCCTGTTTTAAAAGTGAGTTTCGTGTATTACACAGTGTGATATTTAAGGTTTGCCGCATACCATTTATTTTGACGAAGACGTGAGAGCTATGGAAATCTCAGACGTTGCAGTGAACTGTACTTGTGATTTAATCGTGCTCTTGTGATCAAAGTTTTTAAATATTTATTTCTTTGTATAATAACCCAGAGTCCTATATTTGTATATATATATATATATACTTAGTGCTTGTAAATAATAGTGTTCCCATAAAACTGAAAGTGGCGCTCTTCTTGAAGAAGTTATAGGTCTAATATAGGCCGAGACATTACAATAGCTTAAAATTAACGATACACTTATTTTTATTAACCATTTGATTGGCGAGACGTGAGGATGAGTTGATAGTTATTACTCCACGCTCTCAGAAGGAGCTGCACTTTTTATAACGAATAGAATTGAGAGGTGGTAATAAAACGTTATTATGTGCATAGTATTATTGATTACTAAGTAATATTTCGACTTCTCCAGATAGAATATTTTGACTAAGCTCCAGTTCGTGATAGGTACTAGAGGCGCAATTATTTTCTAAAGGCTGCATTACCGTTGGCGCGTGATGAGTAAAAATGTAATAAAACAATGAAAATAGGTGGTCAAAATGCAATACTTCTTTATGATGCTTTATTACTAACCAATATTCAATATAAATGAATTATTATAAATTGGTTGCAATGATATTATTACTGCAAACTTTGGGGAATTGTGAGATCTTCATCGTCAGACTGTTTTTATTATCGGTGTTATTATCGGAATACAACTTGGCTTGTCAACGTCTTCTTTATACGACTGGGGGAAAAAGCTTCAGTGAATAGATTTAATGATAAATACAAGAATAAAAGTGCATGTATTCAAGGGTTAATATAAAGGTTGAAGTGGATGTATACAAAGGTAAATATAGTGAATGTTTTCAAGGGTAAACATGAAGGTTAAAGTGCATTTATTCAAGGGTTAATATAAAGGTTAAAGTGGATGTATTCAAGGATTAATATAAAGGTTGAATTTAATTTATTCAAGGAGTATATATGAAGTAATGAATGTATTCAAATATATGTAAAGTAATGAATGTATTCAAAGTATATGTAGAGTAACGAATGTATTCAAAGGCTTTTTTTTTCTAATGCAGCAGACAAATACTTAGACCGTGACCTTTTTATGCCATAGTCAAGGCTGCACCGACGTTCTCACTCAGCGCTACACAGGGGGCGCAGGTAGCTTGAAGATAAGCTACGGACGCTGCGTAACAATGCCCCCCGCAACCCTCTACGATCCTATTAGACCGAAACCTACAGTTTAAAGTGGATTCCGAACCACTACAAACATCCATGGCACCGCTGGGACTCGCAACCTGTGGTGCCAAGGGCCAGAACGCTAGCCACTCGACCATCAGTACCCTTATGTATTCAAACATAAATATAGTGAATGTATTCAAGGGTATATGTAAAGTAGTGAATGTATTCAAGGGTATATGTAAAGTAATGAATGTATTCAAGGGTATATGTAAAGTAATGAATGTATTCAAAGGTAAATATAGCGAATGTATTCAAGGATAAATACAAAGGTTAAGCTGAATAAATTCAAGGTTAAATAAAAGGGTTAAAGGTAATGTATTTAAGGGTTAAAGGTTAAAGTAAAAGTAAAAAGTAAACTCAGTAAATGTGTTCAAGTGTTACTGGTAATTTTGCAACCTTTGAGACAAAAGTCGGAAAACTTATCGTGGTGTCAGTCTGGGATACAAAACTGTCAGACACAATCTGAATTAATATAACTAGTTTTAAAGGAGTAATTCAATACATACTACAATAGGATATAGAATTTCCAATCTCTCGTACATCAGTTTGTGCACGCTATTAAGACAATTATTGGCAATCTGCATACTCGAGTTGATAATTTGTTGATGTAACGTCATAACTAATAACGAATGTTTTCAAAAAGCAATGTTACCTGTCAGAATCGAACATCAGTAAATTCTGATGGAAAACAACTGTGTGTGTTTCTTTTTAATGAATTGGCATTATATTCCATAAGGCTGGAAATTCATTGTATGAGTACTGTTTGTATGTTCATTGTGGAAAAAATTTCACTTATTTTTAAAAAGAAATTAATTTTATTTAAATAATAAATAAACACAAAATATTTTTATACTAATAAAAATACTTTTTAAATTTTCCACTCTTATATTTAATATTCTGCATAAGTTATAGCAACATGTTATTCAAAAATTATAAATTAATTGTAATCTAATTGCCGCCTTTATTATTCAGTTTATTTAAGAAAATTTAATTTAAAACTACAAAAGTAAAGAAATCCTTAAATTAATGGTCTTCTGTTGCATTTTCCGATGGTCCGATGATACTATTAAGGTAAACTATTTGAGTCGTTATCTCTAATACTAATGTTATGATGTCTTTACAGTTTGACTTAAAACTCTAGTACAATAATTCATACATGGCCACTCAGATTTAGACTAGGTCATCTACAAGTTTGTCCAATAGTCAATGCCTGTCAGCTTCTCATTGCAGTTTATATTTCAGTCGGAATAAATAGCCAGCAACAGAATAGCAGTCAGCAGAAGAATAAATAGCCAACCGAATTCACGGGTCCAAATACCAAGCTTATGGAATCGAGATTATTTTAATTACATGTGAGTGGAAAGGAACACAATCATTTCTGCAGGACGATGAATAACATAGATGGAGAATGTTGTGAAATGAAGGGATCATTTCGGCGATGGTTTGATTAAAATTGTTCTGTTTCGCCGGATCACTTTCGAGATTTCCTTAATTAGCATCCTTCATTAGCCATTGTTCACGCATCCGATACTCAAGAAGTCGATGTTTCGAGATGACTGGAACTCGTTATACATTTCCTGTCGCCTGAAATTATATGAGGATTTGGGATGCAAGTTGCATTACAATAGTAATTTGCACCCGAGCAATCTTTAAATCACGCTCGTTAAGGAAAGAAAGATAAAGCACGATGCAATGGATTTACGTTCTAATGCTAGTTATATATTTAAAAGTGCTTATTATGAATTATAAAATGGAAATTGAAGGAAAAGGATATCCATTAGCAAAATTATAAGCTTATCATTACTCTTACCATCTGTAGATTATTTTGTTTTATATGAAGCCTACTCTATTGTAGCTGTCAAACTAGAATCATAAAGTAATAATAAAATGGAGAGCGCATAGGATTGTTATGGTTTGAGGCAAACATAATCGTCACATGACCATACACCTCACAGGACTTTTACTTTGTAGTTTAACATTTGCGATGGTAGTTTGACGATTACTGGTAACAAACTTTATTGTTGACTATTAATGTTCTACGTTATTGGCGCAAAGGGAAGAAAAGGTCTTCTGTCACACAGCGACTTTTCAAAAGAAAGGGTTCGTCAATTTATCTGCAAATAAATATACACTTTTCTAAATATTTGGCATTTATATTCTATTAAAAAGTTTTCTAGTATAATATTTTCCCTTCAAAAGGAATAAAAAAATATTATATTCATTTATTTGAACTTTTTTCTAATATTTATATTTCATATAAATGATCAAAGCTATAAACAAAATAACTTTTGTTGCATCTACTTATCTTTAGTAAGCACATAGTTCAATAAATGTATGATTTGAGAAGAAGAATTTTAGACATTTCTCGGTATGTCCAGAATCGTTTCGTTATATTTTTACGTTTTCTAAATGAATGCACGCAGGGAAAAAAACCCAATGGGAGATAGTACAGCGGTCATTCTAGTACGAAAAGGATGGAAGATGTGTGCACCAACTTTTTGCTCCTTTAGAACAAGGGAACGCGTTCTATGTTATCACTACTCTGTGACTAGAACGTTCCGTACATGGGAAAATGACCTCTTAAGTGGCTCGCTGGAGAAGAAACTTCCGAACCAAGAGAAGTCGAACCTCAATGGTAAAAACACTGACAGTGAAAAGGGAGACGGGGAAAGTGCGTTTCGCTGTAGAGCCTGTTTTAGTGCCCTGTGGAGAGGGCTCTCCAGGACCTGAAGTTTGAAAACAGCGTTGATGTTCTCCAGGTGTTATAATCAAGGATTTTGAATCATCTGCAACAGTAGTTCATTGTTTAAGTCTGAGATGGGTTATACAGACGTTCTTTAGTCATATTGTACATTATTTTATACAATATGAAGCTTACTGCACATTATATTATACTATGTAAAAATGCTGTGCATTATTTTATGCTTTGTGAAACCTATTGTACATTATTTTACACTATGTGAAGCTTACTGTACATTATTTTATAATATGTATAGCTTACTGCAAATTATTTCATGCTATTTGAATGTTATAGAGCATTATTTTGTAATATGCATAGCTTACTGCACATTATTTCATGTGCATTTCATTTAGTGTAATTTATTTTATGCTTTTTTGTGCATTATTTTATACTTTCTAATGTCTACTGTACATTACTATGTGAAGCCTATTGTGCATTATTTTATACTTTGTGAAGCCTACTGTACATTATTTAATACTATGTGACGACTATTGGTTATCTTATGAGTAGTATGAGTGAAGCTTACTGTACATTATTTTATGCTATGTGAAGTCTATTGTGCATTATTTTATACTTTGTGAAGCCTACAGAACATTATTTTATAATACGTGAAACTCAGTGTTTATTATTTGAAACTATGTGAAAATTAAAGTACATTATTTTACATTTTGTTTAAGCCTACTATACAGTATTTTATACTAAATGATTATTTTAAGAAGACTTTTTATATGTGTATATTATTTCATATTATCTAGTGTGGATTATTTTATATTAAATTAAAAAACCTCAATGTTGTACATCAGTGAACCTCGTGTTCTTCTTGAATATACTTCTCGATGTATCTTAAATTGGTGTTAAGAAACCATAACCTTCTGAGAGTTCTCTTAAGATACCTGTACGTACAACCTGTTTCTCATTGCAGATGCTCATATAGGTCGTCACAGTTACCATCAAGTTTCCTTGTTTCTAAAAGCAACGACTGCAACGCGATTCAAACCCGAGCCTTCCTGCACTCCAGCCGGGAAATTTATTATTAAAACTAAAGTACTCTTAGTGTAGAATTTTTTCATGCAAAAAGCACGCCACATCTGGGAATGCACATGAAATAATTCTATTTAAGTTTTTTTTTTAATTTAATAATGAGCAGTTAAGAGTTAATGAAAAAACAATGTATAAGCCACTATTATTTTGGTCATGTAAATATCGTCAAATATCATGTTTGTAATGTTTGCATATCATCAAATGTAATAATTGGTCAGATTAAATATCTTTTCAAAATGGTTCAAATCAAGTTTTGGTCGCAAAAAGCTTTTCTGTTGACTGACATAGATTTTAAATTTTAAAATGTTTACTCTGGGCTCGGAATAGATTAGATTTCCAATTTTAAAATGTTTGGTTTGAAACTCAACCACAAGTTGCCTGCGGGTATGCCGCGGATAAATGGGTTTACTGGAAAGACGTTTTATTGAAATCTAGCAGGAAAATAATATATTATAGACGTCCACATATCGCTTCTGGAATTGCTATAGAAATAAAGGTAGAAGTCCCCTCATGGTACACCCTAAGGGACCCTACACCATGACATTCAAGTCAAAGCGTAAGGTATTTGATTTTCTTTTTATTAGCTCCATATCATACATTATGCTCTTTTTTTATTAGCCTGAGCAGTCTGATTCATAATGTGCCTGTCTTCGATTTTTTTTTCCTGTGACAACAAAATGCATCTCTAGAAAGGTAGTGGATTAATACTATGGAGGAGTGTTACTACAACCGCACCCAAATTTTGTAGTTGCTGAGGCAGCAATGTCATAAATGTTCAAACCTTTTGAACCACAAATTAGTGCATTGGAAAGTCATTTTCTAATGGGCTCTGTAGGAAGAAAAGTGTATGCAAACCCTCCAGCTGTCATCTTTTTCGTAGGATAATTCTCAACTGCGATCTCAAAATCCGTGTGAGTTATAGCAAAACCCCTCATAGCACGGATACATCATTAATAACACGATGATGTATCCGTCCCATGTTTGTCTTTCAAGAGAGGAAATTTGAAACATTTGCATTATCAACAGTTGCACAGAATTATCTGCTATATATCTGTCTTTCTAGAGACGAATTACCACCTCAAATTCGCAGAATTGTTTTCGTTGTAGCGAAACCTCTTCATGGCATTAATGATGTATCCTCTACATATAAAGAGACGAATATAATAGAGATGAAAAATCTAGAGACGAATCTAGAGACAGATTACCATCTCAAATTGTAATCGCTAGAGACAGATTACCATCTCAAATTGCAATCGCTAGAGACAGATTACCATCTCAAATTGTAATCGCTAGAGACAGATTACCATCTCAAATTGCAATCGCTAGAGACAGATTACCATCTCAAATTGCAATCGCTAGAGACAGATTACCATCTCAAATTGCAATCGCTAGAGACAGATTACCCTCTCAAATTGTAATCGCTAGAGACAGATTACCATCTCAAATTGCAATCGCAAAATTTCTGTGCAATGTAACAAAACCCCTCCATGATCTATCCACTACGTAACAATCTTTGTACAGATGAATTACCATATTAGATTTAAAAATTCCAAAATTCAAATGCAGAACTTCGAATACGTTTTATGCGTAGTAAAATGGAATGATCTAAAATCTAAGAAATAATACGTAGAAAATTTTGTATTTATATAGCTATTTCATAAAACAGTAATTACAAAAAAAACCATTAACCTATATCTTATAGAGTCAAATAATTTGTTGAATACAGTCAGAACATATTATAATTAAATTATTTATCATGAAACCTGAGCTTAGAAACCATTTCCATTTCCTATACGAATTTGTACATTCGTACGCATAAAAACTCCATTGAGATTGGGAAATCTCCTACAAAATCAAGACAAATCCGAACACAGCAGCTTAATCTTCGAGGGGGAAAACTCTTCCAAGAACTTGGAAAAGTCTTTTTCAATAGAAGTGATTCTCCAGGAAAAAGATTCAGAATAAAAAAGGGAGCGAGAGTGAGATACAATAAAAAAAATACAAAATTGTATTGCAGTCAATAGAATCGAAACCACCAGACACTTTCTGTAATAAAATAGGTCACTGCATCAAATATTGAAACTCTAAAGCAAAAAAGTTTTGCTCTTATCTCTTCGCTGTTCAACAACCCAGAAAAGAAACTTCCTAATGAACTGTGGTATCAGAAATGCGATTTCTTAAGAAATTGCAATGAATTATGGTCGCAAACAAACATTTATTGGATCAGAAAAACATTTCCAGACACCATTACCAGTCAGAATAAAAAAATGATAGTTTGAAAAAAAAAAAAAAAAAAAAAAAAAAGATCACTTAATAATGCTTTTGATAACATCATTTCTGTCCAGAATTCTGCAGAACATGTAATTAAGTACAATAATGCTTTTTAGAAATAAATCCTTTTTTCTAGTTTGGTTAGTAAAATTTTTAAACAAGTGGTAAATTTATTTTAAAAAACGGAAAGTCAAGTGTGTTTATTTGCTTATACGCTAATTTCACCGTACCACAATAGAGAGAAAAAATATTACATTAACATTATAGACAAATATCCTTTTTATACAAATAATTTCATATTTTTAAATAGCATAATTTCATCTATACTAGAACCATCGTAAAATCGGCCGGTCTAATGTTCGACCCGAGAAAAAGCACGAAATATATAATTATGATGAATGAATTATGGGATTATGATAAATGAATTATGAGATTATGATGAATAAATTATGGGTTTATGATGAATGAATTATGCGGTTGGTTGTTTGTGGAAAAATTCGCCCAGCTATCATCGCGTATGCTAAACTACAAAACTGGAAATACAGTAGAACCTCTTTAAGTCGAACCTTGATAAGTCGAAAATCTCCAAAATTCAAAAAAAAAATTTGTTCCCTTCCCTTCAAGCCCCAAACCCTCCATTACTCAACATTTCAACCCTCTATTAGTCGAAATAATTAGTCAATCCCCACAAGCCTTTTGGTATATATTTTCCCTCCATAACTCGAAAACAAAATTGGACCTCTGTATCTCGAACATTAGCAATGTTTGATTTTACAAACTCGATCATTTGAAACTAATTACCTCTATAGCTCGAAAAAAAATAAGTTACCGACTTTGCCGACAATGCACGTCATTGTTTCTTAGAAAACAAGGTATGAGTATATAGTAAATAGAATAACCAATTCTATGAAATATTCTTATTATGATTCTTATTCTTATCATTCTTGTTACTGCTATTGATTTCATTTGAACTCTAGCGAAGCAAATCTTTTATTGTCGATTGCAAAAATATCAGAAGTAGTTTGGTTTTACTGCAATACACATCTATTTTAACAACAGTATACGAATAATATTGCTAAAAAAATGAGTGCTGTGAAACGTAAGCTGAAAATTTTAAATTTTTATTTATTTTACCTCTTTAACTCGAAATAAGTTAGAAAGAATCTAAACCTCTACAAATCGAATATTTCCTTACAAAAATCCGCGGAAGTCGAAAACTCTATAACTCAAATTATTTGGCGTCTTCCTTGAAGTTCGACTTACGGAGGTTCTACTGTTTATGCCCTAAAATTAATTCTAAATGAGGGCATTGTATTCCACATTGTCAATATAAGTTCATTTTTTTTTGTAACGCAAGTAAACAAAGTGACCAATCCAGTGCAAATGAATAGCAGAGTGATCACGATAGAGACCATCTATCCTGTCACTCCTGAGAGTGTGCAGTGGTGATTATAAGTCACATGATCACTTGAGAATTATGTTTGCCCCAATGTGACAACCTCAATGCGCACTAAATTTTATTGCTACTCTATTTAATTACTACTCTATATGAGGTCCATATATGTTTCACCCTCATAACTCCAACTGATACGGGCAAGATATCTCTATATACTGGGATGCGATGTGGAGAACAGAAAAGAAGATATAAATAGTATGCGTTCTAGATAGGGCTATGTAGGCACTACTGTAGGTTAGAAAGGAGCGGGTGAAACATCAGTGGGCATCATGTGTATCCCGAACAGCCCGCTGTAGTGTGATGGGCCCATTCGCGTGAAGTATGAGAGAAATCCCGGAAAACTTCCACCAGGCAGCTTCCCTATCGTTGCAAGACGGTTTTATATTGATTGTCCCAATAACCATCGAATCTCCTCGTTTTCGAAAGCAGTGACTACAACAATGCCCCCAGTGGATTCGAACTCAGCCCTTCTGCTCACTAGTTCCGCACGTTGATGCTGGACCATGAGTCAGGCACACTATTAATACTCTTGCTCAGAGTTATTTCTCAGATTTATCGGAAGACATGTAAATACAAGGAAGTTTCACTCTCCTGGTTAAATAATTTTATCATCTTTCAAGATTGTAGTGTTACAGCCATCAAGTGATACAACTTTGGTAATGTCACAACAAATACAATTTCTCCATCTCATGTGAAAAAAGTCAAAGTACTCGGCTAATTATATAAGCAAATTTTTAAGCGATACTAAGAAAATATTTTTTTTAACGAACAAAATGTGTTTTACTATAAAAACCTAGTTAGGAGCCACTCATTTAATTCTACAAATGCATTTAAATTTAAATATTCATCCTCATCAGTGGTGCAACAGCCCCATGGTGGGCAAAGGCCGTCTGACTACAGGCAGATTTCTAGACAGAAGATGTTTTCTTTTTAAGGGTTACGGATGCCAGCATTACTCTACATTCAAATTAGACCAGGACCTACGGTTTAAAGTGGATTCCGAATCACTACAAACATCCATGGCACCGCTGCGACTCGAACCCGAAGCCTGTGGCACCGAGTGCCAGAGCGCTAGAAATTAAATATTATCATACAATAAATTGTATATTGTTGAACTCAAAGGTAACATTAATAATATTTGCTGTTTTTGTAAGGATTTATATATTCTTAATAATCTACTTTCTCTTAAAAAATCTAATTTTTAATAAAAAAAAATGTATCTCTAAAATGATTTTTATTGTATTTTAAATTATTTAAGCATTAAAAATGTAATTAATATAAAGAGAATTTTCTTTATAATATTTATATAAAATCAATTTTGTGCAAGTAAGAAATTGTTTCATGCAACACTTCTTAGCTAATTATAAAAATAAATTATCTTTAAATCGACCCAATAAAGGCTAATTCATTACATCATATTTATATTGTTGAATTTTAAGACAAAGCATTGAATAATATGCATGATAACAGAAGGAACTACATTTTTGGAGTTGGATCACATCTGTTAATCAATCCCTAGCTCCAACGATTGCAGTTACTGTTATCAGAGAACATGTCTGTAAATTATAGAGTGTCTGTAAACTATAGAGTGGAAATTCTTCGCAATATATAGTTTATGCATTATTAATAGTTAACCGAGAATATAACTATGCTATTTTGTATTTTATTCTGGGTAATAGTTTAAGCAATATTAGTTTACGTAAAATATTTCTCGTTTACTCTGGTTTTGGGCTTTAATTTAATACGATTGATTTAATAATATTTGATTTAATTTTCATTAAATACGTATAACTATATTTTGATTCAATAATTAATACTATAATAATAATTATTAATATATATCCTCAATAATTAATTATTATTACTATTATTAATAATAAATATTCTTAATAATTAATTATTATTAATACCTATCACTGTATACAAAAACTCTGCATCAATGCCATTTTTAACTTCCTCTTAACTACTTTAAAAGATAACAAACCATTCCTGCTTTAACGTTACAGTGTTTATTCTTTTGATGTTATTTATTACACACGAACATGGCTGAAGAAAAAAATAAAATATAATAATTCTGTAATTTCAATGTAGGAATTTTTTTCAATAAAATGAAAACTTTATTTTCTTAGTTTGTTAATGTAAATATTCATTCAATACTTTATATAAAAAAGATGTTATGTTACTTTTCATGAAAATTATTATTCTAATAAGGATTTAAATTTATGTATTCGTCTCCATCGTCATCCTCAATGACGCAACAGCCCCATGGTGGGCCAAGGCCGTCTGCCAGCTGGCAGATTTCGAGACGAGAGAGGTTTTCTTTTTACGGGGTAGGGTTGTCAACCCTACACTCTACAGTCATATTAGACCGAGACCTACAGTTTAATGGGGATTTCGAACCACTACAAGCATCCATGGCACCACCGGGATTTGAAGCCGAAACCTGTGGCACCGAGCGCAGTTATGAATTCCTAATAAACTAATTTCTCTGTAAAAAATTTACTTTTTATTGAAAAACATAATTACCTCTAAACTAATGCTTATAATAAGATTTTATTTTAAATTATTTCAAACTTTTAAAAGTATTTTTGACAAGGAATGTTTATATGAAATAAATTTTGTGCAAATCAGAGATTGTTTTATACATAGAAATGTAATACATATTATATTTATACATTGTTACTTAATTAACATTTTAATTATCAAAATATTCTCTTTATACTCAAACCAATAAAAAATTTATTACATCTATTTTTACATTTAGTTTATTTACATTTATTATATTTTCGTTGTTATATTTTATTTTCCATTTCTCATGTAAATTTATTAAGGATATTTACCGTTTAGTTAAGCATATTTAGCATTTTTTTTAAAATTATTATTTAAAAATGCAATTGTGAGTTATTATTATTAAATATTATTTTTAAACTTAATTTTAAATTATAAAAGATTTGTATTAAAAAAATTGTTTTAGAAAAATTATTAAAATAAATTCATGAGCTCACCTTTTTTTTCCTTTGTTACATACTTTTTAACATTCGTAACAAAATGAATATCGTCATTTTCAATTTTTTTTTCTCAATTGTCCTTAAAAAATGTTTTCATTTTTGCAAGGTTTTTTTTTTCTTCCTGAAAACGATCTTCAAAACGAGAAATGAACTTTTTCAATTCTTCGAAACCTTCTCACAAACTCTATCTTCTTCTAACAGTAGTTAAAAATTTAAATATTGCAAGTCCATATCAAGTCAATACATGTCTTTACAATAAATCATATTTAATAGTCAAATTTTTTTTTTTTTTTTTAAAGTCTATTTGTTTGTCATTTTTATCAGAGGATTTACATTTTTATCAGAGAGTATCTCTCACTATGAGATGATCTTCCCATGTGATGTCAAGAGAGTGCCTTTTAGGCGAAAGGTGAAATTTTCCTTTTAGCTATGATGTTGCTCCAATCAGGTTGCGATGGTTTGGTATAGCTCACTACGAGCGCTATCCGTCAGAGGGCGCTGCTGCTCAACACCTTGACCAATAAGGCGCGAGTGTCGAATCGGATTATAGTCGCACAATTATTCTTCCGGTTTTCTTCTTCAGGCATCCCATGATCTTTGATGCGGAGGACATTTCCGGTTTCTAAGCAGTAATCGTAGGTAAACAAGGCTGAAAATTCTTCAGTTTCCCGTGAATATTGAGTGAACTGATTGTGTTAAGAAAGATTTAGCTAAATTAATATTGAATGGCAAATTTGACAAATAATTAAACGCCATTTTGTGAAAATTAACAAATACCTACGCATAATTCTAAATAAAGAATAGAACATACAAAAATGGTGTATAACAGAAAGGGTTACTTGTTATTTATTAAAATAACAAGTAACCCTTTCTGAAGCAACCCTTTCTCAAGTAACCCTTTTTTAAGTAACCCTTTCCCTTCAAGTAACCCTTTTGTTCATTGTTTAAAAATATTAAAATAGTCTTTTATTAAAATTCTTACAAATCTGTAAATTTATGTATAAAAATAATTTTTTATACAGCTGAAATCTATACCAATCTATCCCTATTACAATCTATGGCAATAGTCATCTTTTGCATATCTGTTAGGATATGCAAAAGATAACAATGCAATCCTTTCAAATGAAAGAATTGATTACTCTCGGGTGGTAAATAAATTGTGGAATGTGCTTATTGAAAGCATAAGTAGAAATAATGCTGTAAATTTCCACATCATAAAATAGAATTTAAAAAAAAATAATTCTTCTTTTAACTGAGTATCTTCGTCTTCACTAGCGCAACAGCCCCGTGGTGGGCCAACGCCCTCTGTCTTCTGGCAGATTTCATGACGGGAGAAGTTTTCTTTTTACTGGGCAGAGTTGTCATCCCTACGCTCTACAGTCCTATGGTTTAAAGTGGATTCTGAACCAATACAAGCATCTATGGCAACGGCGAGACTCGAACCCGAAAGCTGTGGCACCGAGTACCAGAACGCTGGTTGCTTGGCCATCAGGCCAAATGTTAACTAACATTTTGAGTATTAACTATCTTATTTTACTTTGTTAGTGCACAAAAAAATACAATTATTAAATTATAATTTGGAAAATGGGATAATTACCATAAAAAACTTTGAAATGATGCCATTATTAGGATTTAACAATTTTATCAAATAAATAATAAATGCAGATAATATTTTTCTAAGTAAAGGTTATGTAATTTATTGAAATGATCATGAAATCTTAGAAATTTTGAATATTTTTTCTGCAAATGATTAAATACACATAGCAATATATTTTGTAGCAGTCTTTTATTTACCCAAGTTAGCAGTTAAATAGCAAAAACATATATTTATGAAGATAAGAATGTAAATAAATAAAGGGAAATATTCCCGTTTACATTTGTAAGCCACAACTAACAGCAATTTATTAACGAAACATTCTATTTCATTCCATGTTGCCTTATTCCATCACAAAGTTATAAGTGCGATAGCAAACACCACATCAGACAATTTCTTGGCTGCAAACTAATTATCTTGTCACGCAAAAATTGATGCATTTCTCTTTTATTGTATTTCTATTCTCCTTCCAGTGTTTATTTATCTCTCAGGTACTTGATGACACCTCCAGCGAAGTACCACTCAAAGTACCACTCAAAGCTGCTTACATTCTCCAACAATAAAAAAAGTTCCAAGTAGTTGCCAATTATTTATTCGCAATTTTTTATCAAATAATTTCTTTTTGTTGGAATCAAAAGTAGTACCGAATTAATTACGTCTTTCTACGGTTAATGAAGGCAATAAGTAACAAATACTTTATTTAGTTGTGGAATTTGAAAAGAAATAATGTTAAGGAAAAGGCATTTTCAAGAATATTTAATTCATTCACTCCGATTCAGATTAAGGAATTTTATTAATTTTCGTATCGTTTTTGGAGACATCAATTTCGTGGTGAAACTCCGATTTAGTTCAACAACGTATTTCTTTTTCTTTCATAGAATTTCATACATTTTTTTGTTTCTTCTAGAATCTTTGTTCTCTTGGAATTTGTTAAGAATCTTTATCACGACTTTAAATTTAAATGGAGTTGCTACAATTAGCTTATCTGAATTGAATTCTACAGTAAATTAAGAAACTTAACTGACGTTTATATAAGTTATAAGAATTAATTACATAAAGAAGCAATTCAATTTATGTAATCTAAATGAAATCTCTAACTCCATTTTATCACGATCTCTGTAATTCATAGTAAAGGAGTTGCCAATTATTTATTCGAAATTTTTTATCAAATAATTTCTTTTTGTTGGAATCAAAAGTGGTACCGAATTAATTACGTCTTTCTACGGTTAATGAGGAAAAATGTAAGATATACTGCATTCAATTGCGGAATTTGAAAAGATTTAAGTTTAAGGCAAAGGAATTTTTAAGAACACTTAACTCATTCTCTCTGATTTACTTTAAGGAATTTTATTAATCTTCTTATCGTTTTTGAAGACATCAGTTTCATGGTGTTAAGACTGCAATTTAATTCAACAATGTATTTCTTTTTCTTTTATAGAATTTCGGAAATTTCTTAATTTCTCTGGCAATCTTTGTTCTCTTGGAATTGTTAGAATCTTTATCAGGACTTTAAATTGAAAGGGGATTGTTACAATTAACTTAAATGAATTCTAGAGTTAATTAAGAAACTTTCCAAGTACTTGCATAAGTTATAGGAATTAAATACTTAATGACGCAATTCAATTTATGTAATCTAAACAAGATCTCTAATACCATTTTATCACGATCTCTGCAATTCATGCCACATTATTTTATTTTAGTTCTTTTTAAAATTTCCTCATAAAATAGTTTACAATAAAATAACCTTCAGAATAAACGAAATATTTAATTATAATACTTTAGCCAAAACGTTCTTTTAGATAAATTAATTTATTGTTTGTTCATTAACAGAAAATTTATTATAAAAAATTGATTTCATTAGGAAAGTAAAACAGTAAAATATGTCAGAGTTAATTCCCAACTTTTTTTATTATTCGTCATTAAACAATTTTTTAATCTTTACTTTTAATTAATTTATTGGGGTAAATGAAGAAAATTTTTAATGCAAAGGATTCAATTAGCATCGTTTGAAAAGTGGAAATAGTTTAACGTTTTATTTTTTGTTTCCTTCTAGTTATTTTTTCTCTTAAAAGAAAAAAGTAAGAAAGGTGCAAATGCAATCAATAATTATCTCTTAATTTGATTAAACATTTTCGAATTAAAAAAAATGCTGATTTTATACTTAGGAGCCGGTGGATTTAATACAAATTCTATTCGAATAATACGAGTTATTGATTCAATTCCTATTCTATTTGTATGAAAAACATCCATTTACACACGCAGGGAATAATCTTCAACATCTGTAAGCTGTAAACAAATTGAAATAAATAATATATAATATAGGAAATATATGTCATCCTGCTGCATTTTTATAGTGTTAAAAAACAATTTATATTTTAGTTAGTTTTTTTAACTGATTTTTAGTTTCTGTCATTTAACTGGTTTAGTTGTTTTAAGGGAGGGCAAACTGGATGGTGGGTTCGCATTCATCTCCCTTCCTCTTCAAGCTCCAAAAAAGGTATTTCAACCAAGAGATTTACTTTGATCGTCCTTGGTTAAAGAAATAGAAGGTTTCCGTTTGGCATTGTTTGTCTGGTTTCGAACCTAACCCCTGTAGTTTGAAAATTAAATCCCAATATTTTTCTTACACCCCAATATTTTTTACATCATCCTTCTACATCACACTAGTAGTTTATTTACAGAATCCATGTAGTATGCATAGTATTACATCATCCCAATATCTTTCTTACTTCATCCTAATTGTTTTCTTACATAATCCTAAAACTTTTCTTATGCCATTACAATAATTTTCTTGCATCACTCCAATAGTTTCTTACCTCATTCTAATAGTTTTCTTATTCCTCCTAGTAGTTTTTTTTTTCATCATTCCAACAGTTTTCTTATTTCATCCCAATAGTTTTCTTATATTATCCCAATAGCTTTCTTCCATCGACCTAATAGTTTTTTTTATATCATCCCAATAATTTTCTAACATTGTCCGAGCAGTTTCTGGCATCATCCTAATAGTTTTCTTACATCATAATAATAGTTCTCTTACACCGTTTCAAAAAAATAATTCCAATAGTTTTCTTAAACCATACCAATAGTATTTAATACGCATCGGTTTGGTTCATTTTGGCATCGCTTATCGGGTTTTGAACCAAGCACCTTTGGTTCGAAAATATCGCTTAGCTATTCGCCGTTTCGGTTTTTAGTTCAAGTTTAAAAATAAGACATTTTCACCACATTATTTATCATTAAATAACTGTTGGTGGCTGAAAAATGAAATGTATTTTATCTTTGTTTCTATATTTTTTCAAGACGCCTTAACCATCACCTATCTCCTTAATATTATTTGGGGTTGTTGTAGTCAGTTGATTTATTATGGCCAGTGGATACACGGCTTATTTGGTTTAGCGGGAAAGTCCATCAGCCTACAGGACGGCAAAGAAGTTGTGTACACATAATACAATAAGACAGGATGGTAAAGCAACACCGTGAAGCCGGAGCTCTGTATTGGTGAGTCGTGTAAAAGGCATTATCGGTTGTTATGTGAACAGAACGTGATAAGATGTGGCAAACATTCGTGTCTCTGGAAATGGCTTCATGATTTATTTCGTATTTATGTTGGTAGAAAGTAATTCGCTGTAAATATTAACCAACTATTACGTTTGCTTCTTTAATTTTGTTACAATTTTCCTTGTTGAGTTAAAATACACTATTCTTCAATTTTGTTGTTATTTTCTTTGTTGGCTTGTTTACTAATTTTATGGTAGTATATAAAAAATAATTTATTTGCTTTATACTTCTCTTATCCCACTTGGTAGACAGCATCATCTAGACCAAGTCGATGAACCTGTGTGGTCTCATGGAAGCAGGGAAAGGGGGATTAGCTTCTATTGTGATGGAGAAAACTTAGGTAAAAGTCTGAATTGGATCCATGATGCTGAAAAAGGAGGGCGTGCCTTCTGGGAAGACGTTTAAGGTAGAACTAACCCGCATTTGTTTATCATTTGGGAGAAAACCCGGAAAACTCCCACCAGGTAGTCCGAGGCAAAATGTTGTACATCACAAACGAAAGCGAGCCTACTCGTTTTTTGAAGTGTCTACAACCACGCCGCCAGCGGTTTGAACCTCAGCCCTACTGCTCACCAGCGGCAAGTGTTGTCACTGAGCCACGAGTCAGGCGTTTTAATTCTTCTAATAGCATTAATTTAAATTTTATTATGGATTTTCAAATTGATTCTTTTTGCTTGATTTTTCTTTATTCTTGTCGAGGGTGGGAATTAAAAAAAATTTTTCTTGAAAAATAAATCTATTTTTTTACGACAATATGAAAAATATATTTATTATTTTGATGAAGAGTCGGGAATGGCTGGTAAATAGGACTTTGGATCACCGAATTAGATCCTGAAATGTAGAAAGTAAACCTGAGACGAAAACAATGTGCAGCAAAAGGGGTGGGCACAATAAATCTATAGGGTGGAAAGGCCTACCGTTAGGCTCAAAGAAGAAGAGTGGAGTATACGAGATCTTAAGCTGCAACCATTTGAAGTCACAGTTTTGGTGGCACAATATAGTGCAGTATGTCAATCTGAAACAAGCTGAATTTGTTACATATCTACAGATTTAGAAACATCAACATGTTTAAATGACGATATAAATGCATACTTTCATTAAATAAAAATAAAAAATTAATAAAGCAAAAAAAATATATAAATAAATAAAATAAAAATAAAAAATAAATCAAATAAAAATATAAATAAATAAATTAAAAATTAATAAATAAAAATGAAAAATAAAAAAAAATAAATAAATAAATAAATAAAATTAAAATATATAAATTAATTAAAAATAAATAAAATGAATATATAAAAATAAATAAAATAAGAATTAATAAAAATTGTATACAAATTTTGTGTACAATTGTATGTATTTTTACATATATATAATTATTTATTGTATGCATTTTATATATACAGTATTTATTTTTACGTATATACAGTATTTATTTTATACGTATATATTTTTATATATACAATATTATACAATTTTTATCTAAATTTTTTGTATAAAATTATGTATTATTATTTTTTTGTATGAATTTTTATCTACTTGTTTGTTTAATAATAATAAATTTTTCCTTGGAGTGTCAAATGCAAGGCTAGATAACGAATTTTATTTCATTAAGTAATTAATTTGTAAATCAAGCGACTAATTCATTTTCACGCCGAAAATTAATTCGAAGTTCATCCCGGAAAAGGAGATTGTTTGTCAGAAGTTAACGGCTTTGTTTTCTCCAGTTTGATCTCATATGAGCTAAATGAGATCCTAAAGAGCTTCAATTATCAATAAAATTGAGCGATCGATAGTTCTGTTTCGCTGATAAGACTTGGAAATAAAGGACCTTGATTTTAATTTCTCTCCCTAGGTCGTTTCTTCACAAATAAGACAAATATTTTCGCAGAAATTCATGAATCAATAGGTGACTTTAAAATAATTTTCATGGCAGACACATTAATAACCTATATCTTTATCAATTGCTATTGTATTTTTTCTGTAATTTAATTTTATTTGCATTTTTTCGCATATCAAGGTCATTTTTTAAATATTGTAATGCAATAAAATAGAGAATATATTTACCATAACTGCAATTGGTTTTAAAAATGAGAATTTTTTTTAAGTAATGAAATAATTAAACAATTTTTAAATCATTACAAATTAATATGTAAAATCGAAATTATTTATACATTTTAAAATTCAAGTATCATAAAAAGTAGAAAATATTTCAAAACTTGAAAGGCAAAATTTAATTTAATTGAGAGAAGATTAAATTAAAAAAAATAATATTTCATTTTATTATGCATAATATAAAGGTTTCAAATACAAATAAATAATTGAAAATTTTATAAACAAATATTTGAATTGACAGTTTCTGTAGAAGTTCAAAGGCATTTAATATGCGATTTCATAGCAGATTTAACCTTACTAAGGTCAACCAACAACCGCTCTCTCGGCCATCAAACCCCATTCTCTCTTTTACTTCTAGAAAATAAAATCAGTTCTCTGGCTATTTTAGATGAAACAAACACTTTTTTAAAAATAATAAAATTATGCATTATAAAATCCTGAAAAATTAATTCACACGCGTGAAACATACATTTAATTGTTTTTTCTTCTTCTAAATTTGAATTCAATCATTTAATGCTTACATCTTTGGTTGGTTATTAAAATATTTTCTGAAATTTTATACTAAGCAAGTGAAGAAAACACGGTAAAGACATTTAATACAAACACATTTTAAAATTATATGATTTTAGGTATAGGAACGGTAGAAATTTATTATTATTGAAAACAAACAACTTTTAACAAATGATATCGGCATTACAGACTATTCATTTTTCTAGTGACTTGAAGGACATATTTCAGTCACATAATTCCATAAATTTTTCAATTCATTTCAATCATAAGGATGTAATACAATACGAATGCATCCGAAAAAGCAATTGCCTAAACACACCAAAAACTACCTAAAAGCTAGCTTAAGGCGAAAACAAATATCGTCAAACAAACAGCGCCACCTCCAGCAAACCTGAGAAATCATTTCATGATTTCTTCATTTTGGATATTTATTTACACTTCACAGAAATGGTGGAAAGAAGAGTTATGTTTCATGCCTGTAAATAAAAGCAATGAAATCACTGTGTACTACAGTGGCAATTTTTTTTTTTCAAAAACTCTTTATATATCCTTCCAAATTTATTTCATCGCCTTCAAAGTAATCCTCTCCGGACACAATGCCCTTACGCCAACTTTTTTTCCAATCCTCAATGCATGCTAAAAAGTCATCGGCAGGGATGGCCTTCAAAGCGCTCGCCGATTCGCGTTGAATCTCTTCAATCGATTCAAAACGTTGTCTCCTGAGTGGTCTTTTGAGTTTAGGGAATAGCCACAAGTTGCACTGTGGGAATACGCTGGTTGTGGAACGATATGGGCTTCATTTTTCGCAAAAAAATCACGAAGAATCAATGCAATGTGAGCTGGTGCATTCAGTGATTTCGGTACCCATCGAGATTTGACGCGTTTGAGGCCCAAAATGGAATTGAACGATCCTTTTGAAATTCCAACATCATCAGCAAGGTCTGTAATTATAACACCAAATCTTTAATTTTTTTGGACGTGAGTTTCGTCGGTTGATGTTGATGATCGACCAGAAGTCTCTTCGTCTTCAACGCGTTCTCTGCCTTCTTTGAACTGTTTACACCACTTCTAAACATTTCTTTTCGATATAGGAATGCTCACCTATTGCCTTCTGCAACGTTCTATACGTTTCCGCAAACAAAATTGAATGCAAGTTCTTTGCTCACTTAATTCAGATATTTCAAAAATCGCCGGAATCAGTTTTAGCGCCTCCAAAGCCAAGCTAACTCAAACATTAATAAACATTTTGACGTCAAATTTCACACAGATGTCAAGGACAGTGCCAGCGACCTAAAGAAGAAAAAAAAATTGAAATTCCATAAGGCCCGGGAATTTGAAAATTGGTCTTACTCTTTGGACACATTAGTATTGATCTTAGTGTATTGATTGATTAACTCTATATTTGGAATTGGTACAAAATGTGGAAATATTTTCCGTCCAATCTCTGGAATTGGCTCAATGTTTTCAATTATCCTGTTCACTTTTGAAAAGAGGATCTTTTAACAAGACACTTGAGATTGTTGGACACCTAATTTTCCCATTGCATACTTATTAATATTATATTAATGGTATTTTCAAGAATTTATATCATTTATGAGTATATGTATCACGTATATATATATATATATATATATATATATATATATATATATATATGTATACGTGAATATTATTATATTATATATAATATATATATATATACATGAAAATTATTATATTATATAATATATATATATATATATACTCTGGATCTCGGTGACACAGGTTTTGGGTTCGAATCCCTGAGATGCCATGGAAATTTATAATGGTTCAGGATCCACTTTAATCCATAGTTCACAGTCTAATACGGGTACATAGCGTTGAGTGTAGAGCTGGTAACCCTACTCATAAAAAAAGCAACTCATGTTTCGGAATCTGTCAGTAGGCAGAAGATCTTGGCCCACCATGGGGCTGTGTGTGTGTATCGAATAACATTTAAATTATATTTTACAAATTGTTGAAAAGTATTAAATCGTATGTAAAAACAATGTAAACTTTAAAAAGTTGACTTCCTATTGTTTTCAAATATTATTTAAACATATAATATAGGGTTGTGTTAATGTAATCCAATTAAATAGTACTACATACTCTATATGCATTTGGTATCTCGAAATCAAATCTTTTGCCATTAAGTTCAATTAAGGCTAATGCCAAAAAAATTGCACAACAAACATAATAAGGAACTAAAGAAGAAAGCAAATTAGGCTTTTATTTTATCTAGTCTAATATCCGAACTGATATGAATCAAGACATTTTGAAAACTTGTCTTTAATTACATAAGTTTCCTTGTCCAGCACATCTGGATCTTTTTATTAAATAAATAGTTTTAGCATATCAACACACAGTTGGAATTTATGCTTTGAGTTAAGTAAATTAATTTTCGTTTTTACAAATATCACTTGAACGGTTAGATAATGAGAATAAAGTTCATTGTATTTGTTATTCCTATTATTTTGCTAAAATGAACGGATTCAAGCAATACCGAGGAGGACTTTACATATAAAATATTCATAAGTTTTACATATCTTCATTATTTCAACTAATATCTCCTAATATTTTTAATTTTTTCGATGGTTATTCTCCCATCTCCAAATAAAATAGCTGAATTTTGTTCAAACATTTTCTCGTGTCTTCAAAAAGAATTAAATGATGAACATTTTCTTCAGTATCAAGACAAACAGTTATTTAGGAGAGCTTTTGTTTCTGTGATGCTTATTGGTAATAATTTGCAACAGCATTTATATTATAAAGCTGGAAATATTGTTGGGAATGATTTTAATTAAATCTGCCTGATTCAAGTACTTTTGTGTTGGACATAGAATGTTAAAATGTTTTATATTAAATCAATGAAACAGCTTCTGCATTTTATTAACTCAAAATTAAAATCCTTGAAAGAATCTCGAAAATAAATATATTTTTTTATTATAACAATTACATTTCTTATCTTGTTTTTTCCTCCAAAACAATATGACTTTCAGACATTTTGAATGAGGGTCTGAAACATGCTATCTTCACTGTGTAATCCCTTTTCAGAAGTGCGAATGCTTACTTTGTACTTAACTCTCTTGGAAATAGTTAGAAATAAATATTTCAAAGTTTCTCTCAAAGATTTTAATTCTGAATTAATAAATTGCCGAAACTGTTTCATTAATTTGATATAAAGTATTTTTAACATTCTATTCCAACACAAAAGCACTTCAAACAGACAGATTTAATGAAAATCATTCCCAACAATATTTCTTGATTTTTAATCTAAAGTGTGTTGCAAATTAATATCATTAAGCATTATAGAAACAAAAGCCTTTTAAATGAAGAAAACGTGAAAAGAAAAAAAAAACACGTTAAAGCAATCTTTAATATACAGATTGTATAAATCTTTATGTCAATCATTTGCATAAATCTTAGAGTACATTTGTATTTTTGTATAAAGATAGTATAAAGGATTTTACAAATCTTTATGTATATTTGCATTTATGTATAAAAATTGTATAAATGATCCTATAAGTCTTTGTATAATTTTGATATAAATAGTGTAAAATCAGATAGTATAAATAACTTTCCACCTCAAGATAATTTTTTTCACACCTCATGATAATATGCAATAAAATTTTAATTGTAATTGTGGCTTTCCATACTTAACACTGAATTAAAACGATGACACACAGAATACAAAACATATCATTAAATAAAAGAGTGTTTTCTTTTTAATATAATTTAGTTTAATATTCTAACTACATCATTCTATAGTTACACTGAATCTACATTCTTCTTTACATAAAATGAAAAATTTATAGGTACAAAATGAAATAAACATTTTGATAAAAAAAAGTCTATGCATTGAAAACAATTAACAATTTAACTATTTTAATTTAGCGTATAATAACCCAAAGAAATAGCCACTTCAGTTAATAAGCTATCACAAAATCATCAAGTGCTTTGTAGAGAGGATTCCTAATCCAGCAATAGTCCATAATTCAGAATTTCCTAAACTAAAGGAAAGAGAGAGAGAGTGAGCAGAACACAATGCTAATTTTTTTTCGTCCCTGTTGAAAGTTCAAGATAAAGAGCTCTTCTAAAATGTCTTTTCAGAAGAAAACAAGAGACAAGAAAGGGGATGAAGCTGTGAAAGCTTTCCACAATGAACTTTGAAGAAAGTACTATAAAAATTCTTTTTTTTTTTTTTTTTAGCTTCTTTATTGCATTCACTTCACTTCTTTCTTTATAATATTCTTGCTAAGACGACAACTTATAAAACTAAAAAAAATAGTGCAGAAATGTGTAAAAAAGAATAAAGCTTTACTTTCTTAAAATGGCAATGTGATTGTTTCTATTTTCCTCCCGTAACTGAAATTTTTATATTACTATTTAGAGAAGGATAGTAAATATATCTATTTTAAAAGCCGATTGTACAAAAAAAAAATTTTCCGAACTATTCATTTTTGGTATTTAATATATCTTTATGCCCAACTTAACTCCGTGGTAGCATGTGCCTAATGTTCGGTAACGTGCGCCACTAATGAACATTAGGGCAGAGGTTCAATCCGCTGTCGGTTTTGTTGTAGATACTGTTTCAAAAACGAGGACCCCCGACGGCGTTTGTGATGTTCTGCATTTTGTCTCGTTACCTGGTAGGAGGTTTCCGGATTTTCTCCCACAAGATTTGCAAATGAGATGTATTTCACCCTGAAAGTCCTCCCGGAAGACCATTCCCTCCTTCTTCAGCGATGCGGAACAGAAGTCAGAATTCTACCTACAAGTGCTCCATCAAAACAGAAGCTGTCCCCCTCTTTCCTGCTTTCATGTGTGATACGACGACAACAACAGCGTTATTCTATAGTTACATTTACTCTACATTCTTATTTGCTTAAAATGTTAAATTCATAAGCACGAAAGAAAATAAACATTTTGATAAAAAACATCTATGCATTTCTTTGATTGAAAATAACTAACTGTTTTCAAAATTGATATCTTAATTTAAAGTACAAAATACCCAAAGAAACAGACATTTAAGTTAATAAGTTATCACAAAATTGTCAAGTGCTTTTTGGAAAGAAAACCTAATCCAGCAACAGCCATGTTTTTGGAAGAAAACAACCTATCTAAAGAATCTCCTAGAGAAAAAAAAAGAAAAGGAAAGAGATAGAGAGAAAACGAGCAGAAAGACAATGCTAATTTTTCTTTCGTCCCTGTTGAAAGTTCAAAATAAAGAACTCTTCTAAAGTGTCTTTCCAGAAGAAAACAAGAGACAAAAAAAGGGGATGAAGCTATGAAAGCTTCCACAATGAACTTTCAAGAAAGTACTGAAAAAAATTGTTTTTTTTTTTACTTCTTTATTGCATTCACTTCAGTTTATTACTTTATAGTGTTTCTTGCTAAGACGACAGTTTTTAAAACTAAAAAGAAATTGCCCATAAATGTGTAAAAAAGAATAAAGTTATATTTTCTTAAAATGGCAGCAGTATTGTTTCTATTTTCCTCACGTAACTGAAATTTTTATTTTACCATTCAGAGAAGGATAGCTAAATATATATCCTCTGAACGCCGAATGCACAAAAAAAAATTCCGAATTATTCCTTTATTATTATTATTATTATTATTCATTTATTATTTTTACTATTATTACTTCATTTATTTATTATTAGTATTATTATTACTTTATTCCTTTATTATTTATTCCATTATTTGGTATTTAATAGTTCCTGATGCCGAACCTAACTCACCTCCGCTGGTAAGCATTAGAGGAGAGGTTCAATCCCCTGGCGACATTGTTGTAGACACTGTTTTAAAAACGAGGACACTCGATGGCGTATGTTATATTCAACATTTTACCTTGTTACCTGGTTATTTGCAACATCTGTCTTGTTATGATAAATGCATGTTTTTTTCGGTATCTGGTTGTCATTTCCCCACATCTTATCAAGAATGATACTTTAGATTTTTCAGTCTGGCCGAGGAAGTTCCTCTTCAAATTTTTTTTTCATTCAAGTCGTTTCTTATGATAAATTAATAATTTAACTTTGCTTTCTCGAAACAATTGACTGTCTTTTCAGTAATAGATTGTTATTTACTAATTTAAATCTGTAAATATCATAATGCATTAGTACACTTTTAAATATTTCATATAGACGTAAAGTAATGTATGTACATTTAAAATAATTTGTACAAATTAAATTCAGCTACAAATATTGAGAATGATTATTTTATTACTGTACAACAGAAGGAAGTAAATTACATAAAAAAGGATTTCATTTATAAAAAAATTTATATAAATTAAACACTGATACAAATATACACAAATATTTATAAATTAAACACTGATTGCTTTATTATTGTAGAACAAAATAGTTTTAAAACTATAAAATTGGAAAAAAAATTATTTCATTTATTAAAAATATAGTAATAATTAAATATATATAAAAAGTACATAATTATTTCTTCAATATATTTCCCCTATTTTCCCTAATTGTGCCACAAGAAAGCAAAATCATATTTATATTTTGCCTGATTTTACTTTATCATGAACAAAGACTGTTTTTCACGATTATTGTTGTATGCATTTTCTGCAAAATATAAATTTAATTTTTCTTTCTTGTGATACGTTAGAGAAAATAGAGAAACTAGATTGTTAAGTTTCTATTCTTCTTAAATGGCCAAAGTATTGTAATATATGTCGCAAATTATTTTCTTGATTTTCCTTTATCATGAGCAAAGACTGATTTTCCCGATTATTGTTGTATGCATTTTATGCAAAATAAAAATATGATTTTGCTTTCTTTTGACACGATTAGGGAAAATATATTGAAGAAATAATTATGTACTTGTCATATACATTTAATTATTACTATATTTTTAATAAATTAAATTCATTTTTTATGAAATTTTATAGTTTTAAAACTATTCTGTTGTACAAGAATAAAATAATCATTATTTAGTCGTCGTAACAATACCTCAGCATTGCTTACAAATAGCTCTAAAAATACATTTTCGACATTGAAAATAATCCAACATCATTAATAAACCTGCCTCATCCGAAAGCAATAAGCTGTCAAAAAAAGTCATCCACATTTATTGTTGTCGAGTGACTAAAACTACTTTATCATCTATTCTTTTTTTTCTCCACATTCCATTGTATTAAATAAAATGGATATTGTCCATCCAGGAACACTGAAGAAATTGTGGGGACAGAGTGACCACTGGATCATTTGCAACATCCGTCTGATAAATCCATCAGTCCGTCATCCGAAATGATAAATGGATCTTTTTCAGATAGCTGGTGTCGATTCCCCGCATCTTCTGAAGAGAGATTCTTTAGATTCTGCAGCCTGGCTTAGATAGTTCACCTTCAATTTTTTTCGTTCAAGTCATTCTTTAAGACGAGTTATCAATTTGAGTTTGCTTTCTTGTAAAAAAATGCCAAACTCTTTTATATGAGATTGTAGTGTTCGTCGTTTGTTGCTCAGGATGCACGAAATAGCTGGATCTGGATGTAGTCGGGTTGAGACACAAGTTTAAGAACACATAGCTTTATTTACAAGCACGTAAATACGACATCAACACCACAATAAAAGATACACAATATTTAACTCATTCAAAGCATCTAATTAAAGATTCGAAGAAGAATTCCACTTCTAAGCTGTAAATAAAGTTACACAGGTACACGCTGGATAACGAACTATACTTTCTCTCTGTTTGAGAGTCTGTAGTCCAATGTATGCACAGGATTCTGCTAACTATATCTTCACTCGGGGTGAAAGACTGTAAATGAAACGTCTCTGAGACAGCAGTCACAAATCAATCACAAATTATGGATTCCATTTTACTCTCTCATAATATTCATATCATTCATTAGTTATATTTTATTTATTTATTTTCATTCTCTCTTGAAAAACGCAATTTTCTGTAATAATTTTTTAGTTTCTCTCTCTCTCTCTCTCTATATATATATATATATAATACTGTATAATTTTTATAAATGAAAACATTTTTTATTCCTCTTTATAGTTTTATAACTCTTCTATTGTACAATAATAAAATAATTATTGATTAATCTTCGGAACAATATCTCAGCATTGCTTAGAAATAGCTCTAAAAATACATTTTAGACATTGAAAAGAATCCATCATCATTAATAACCCTGTCTGATCTTCCACATTCACTGTAACTAAAAATACTTTATTCATCTATTACTATACTAATACTAACAGACGAATACTTATTACTACTTCATACTAATACTATTATCAGCTATTCTTTTTTTTCTCCCCATTTCATTGTATTAAATAAAATGGATATTGTCCATCCATGAACATTGAAGGAATTGTGTGGATAGAGCGGCCATTAGATTATTTGCAACGTCCGTCTGATAAATCCATCAGTCCGTCGTCCGAAATGAAAAATGAATGTTTTTCAGATAGCTGGTGTCGATTCCCTACGTCTTCTGAAGAGAGATTCTTTAGATTCTGCAGTCCGCCCGAGATAGGTCATCTTCTAATTTTTTCATTCAATTTATTCTCTATGACAAGTTACCAATTTGAGTTTGCTTTCTCGTAAAAAAGAGATGAAATGCAAATACAATGGTTTTATTGGGTTTTTATTCCTCTTAAATGACAAAAGTACTGTAATTTGTTGCAAATCATTAGCTTGATTTTACTTAAAATAGAGAGTGTATGTGTCGAAAGTTTTGTTGAAAGTTGTAGAATGCGCTGATTTATATATATCATTAATTAATATAATAAAAAATTAAAATATTAAATAATTAATATCATTAATTAATGTATATTAATATTTAAATTAATATATATTAATTAAAATATTAAATAATTAATATCATTAATTAATCTATATTAATATTTAAATTAATATATATTAATTAATATATTAAATAATTAATATCATTAATTAATATATATTAATATTTAAATTAATATATATTAATATTTTCATTCAATCAATATTCATAACAATCTCGCCAGAATCGTTTATTGCTTATTTTTATAATTATTGTTTATTAAATAATAATTATTTTTAATAATCACCGTTATAAATATAATCTTCCTTAATAATTAATAAGTAACATAATTAGTTATTAATTATTTCATAATTCTTAGTTAATAATTAATTTATACTCCTTAATAATTTTCTTAATAATAAGAGTTATCCTTAATTTTTAATTAATAGCAATAGATATCTTATTGTTATTCGATAGATATTTCAGTTCAAGGGAATAAATTTTCTCACTTATGGGCTGTCGTCAAAATAGAGAGTGGATGCATGGAAGGTTTGACTCAAAATTATTATTTAAATTAATAATTTTTTTTTTTTAATGCCGTCCAACTAACAACAATCTTGTAAAAATTATTTAACGCCTATTTTTATAATTAGTGCTTATTAAATAATAATTATCTGTAATAATATAGCTTTCCTTAACTAATAATTAATAATTAATTTACACTACTTAATAATAAGTGTTTTAGTTGTTATAATTAATAAAAATAATTATCCTATTGTAATTCGATAAATATTTCATTTCTTGGAAAGAATTTTTTTCGCTTATGTGTTGCCGTCAAAAGGCTGATTTATTTAACTTAATAATTATAATCTAAATTAATATTTTTTTATGTCGTCTAATCAATGGTCATAATAATCACGCAAGAATCATTTAACGCTTATTGTTATAATTATTGTTTATAATTATTAATTATTTTTAATTATAGTTATAAATAACAATAATTTCCCTTAATAAATAATTAACTTATAATTAATAATATTAATTATTAATAATTAATTTATAATTATTAATTAATTCTTAAGAGTTTTCTTAATTTTTAATTAATAACAATAGCTATCTTATTGATATTCGATAGATATTTCAGTTCTTGGAAAGAAATTTTCTCACTTCTGTATTTTGTCAAAATAGAGTGTGTATGTGTTGAAGGGTTCACTTACTATTATTATTTAAATTAATAATTTTGGTTTTTAATAATATTGTAGAAGACATCCATAAAAGAAACATTTTTCTCTTTCTATTAAAGTTGTTAAATGTGAAATTCTGTTGAATAAACGCATTGGTATTGTAATTTATTCATCATCTATTAAGTTTCCAAAAGTAAAATATTTTTTAACTTCTCTGTGATTCAAATACAACGCACCATTTAATTTTACAAAAGGATGATTAAGGTTTCTATAGATTAAAGGATATTTTACCAACTATCATTATTCGTTGCAGCAAAGCCTGATCTCGCAGCTGTTTTCCTAAAATAGACAATTTCATGATATGCCTTGACGAGGAAGATGGCGAAGCCTGCATTGTGCTGTTTATATGCAAATTGGATAACAAGTTTCTTACAGGAGAAAAGCAGAACTTTAAATGCACTTTTTCAAGATGAGAATCGGAAGTTGTGATGCATGATTCCCTGTCAGAAACTATCGTTGCATACACTGAGTGAGAAAGTTTTCAAAAGAATCAAATGATTCACAAGAAGCCAGAAGTGCTAATGATCTGTCATTTACAGCTTCTAAGTTAGATGTTGGATGGAATGAATAAGTTTGTTAAAAGGTTAATTTTTACCAAGAGTAAATTGTTTTTTCAATATGAGATATTTACAAAAAAATTATAGAGGTCAATTTATTACAAGTCAACTAATATTTTTATGATTTTAAGAGATTACTAATATAAAGTATTTGATATTTGTTAGAGTATAAACGTAAAACCAAAAAAAAATATGTCTTCACTTTTAAAATAAAAATATTATGTAAATAAAATTTTTAACTTTATATATTTTCCATTATTTTTTTTAGAAATATTAAAATGACATTCATTATACATTTATTCAGAAATTTTTTCTGTGCACATTATCATGCATTTAAAATATAACAGATGTTTGTAAAGTCTTTTTTCAATTCCTTCTATTAGCTCACACTCTCCCTATATATCTTGTTCAAATTTTCAATCGTTCATAAAATATTTTCTATTTATCCACTTAAGTTCAAATAGATTTTTTTCAACTTGTAGTGGAGGACACTGGATGTTAATACAGTTTTTTCAAATTTTAATTCAGTAATTAAATTTAATTAATTCATTTTAGTTTTTGTTTAGATTTAAGTTGCATATATCTACCATTAGATGGCGCCACATAAACTTAAAAAAATGAATGAAAATTATTTATAAAGGACTTTCTGCAATAGAGTGAAAAAAAAACTAGGAATTGACTTAAAAATTGGTTTTATATATAACTTGTTTTTAGTTAAGAGAGATATTAAATTTAGGATAATAGGATCCTAATAGGATCGTAGAGCGTTGCGGGTGCATTGTTACTCCGCGTCCGTGGCTTATCTTCAAGTTACACGCGCTCCCTGGGTAATGCAAATTGAGTAACATCTGTGAAGCGCTTACCTTAAGGCATCCAAGACCAAGCTGTCTAAGTGTTTGCCAGCTGCATCAGAACAAAATATATATATATATACAGCGAGAGAGAGAGAGAGATATGTATTTAATTAATTGCATTATCTGTATTTCATAATTTATTGATGTTTTTATGTGGCATTCCCATATACATGCATCCTTGATTTGGAGCAGATTTTTTTTATTTATATTCGCAATCATTTGTTGGTCCATAATAGAACAAGCAAACAATATCAAGGGTAAAAACAATTATCCACAGAAAACCTGAACAGAGTTTTTTTCGCCAGTTTGAATCCGTAATGAATAAGGCATATAGCTCCCTGGTGCTCTCCCTAACACTACAGGAAAAGAACACCAATATCAAATATTCATTAATTGCCCGAATGACGAACCCTTTTCCCCGATGGCCTGTCACCCACTAACGTGCTCTCGGCCAGATGTCTCTCCACTCTGATTCGATTTCCGGAAACCTTAGCTGAGGGCAGCAGATGGAGATAAAAGAGAGCAATTCCTCCTGGCGTACGTCAGATTGCTTTCAAACTCAACATTTATTCTTCTTCGAATTTTTATTCTCAAATTCATGAATGAAGGTTGTTTTTTCTTTTAGGGAACATCACATTTGTTTAATTCTTATTACATCTTAGATCAGGGCTGGCCAACTCAGATGATCTTGCGAGCCGCTTTGGAAGTGAATCCTAACTCCGCGGGCCGTATACAAAATTATATGTTCCCAGATTAGATTTAGACCCACTGTAGACATTTTTTGGAGTAAAAAATTGAAACATAATGAGTTATTATTTTTTTGTTTACTATTATTCTTACATGTAAACATAGATAATATGATAATAATGACACTAAACCCCACTGTAAAGAAATATATAATACTAAAAATGAATTATAAAAAATATATACATATAAATGAAATCATTAAAAATATTTATTTTAATAGTGCGATATTTGTTTCTCCACTCTTTCACTTAGCTTTTGCAAATCGATCTCAGTTTGTGTATTTGCACATCATAATGGATGTTGCTTCCGTTATGTTTGAGCGTGTTCTGTGTTGGGTCAATTTCATTTTCTAAACACACAATTAGCAGGTGTAAGTTAAACCAAACACTCTAACTACTTGAAATAAGAGTCTGGTTTACTCTGCTATCAACAAAATATGCGTCAATAACATGTGCGCATCTAGGGATGGTCACTGCGTCCCTGAGGTCACTTAAAGTGAAACATAGAACCTGTAATATTAGATATTCCAAGATGCGCACGCACATGTGTTCGTAGAAAATAGTTTAATTATTTTGCGAACTTATACATGTAAACTCATAAATAAAATAGGCAAATATCTGTCCTATATTCGCGGGAATATTATTTTAAAATCAAAGCTCATTTTTTCTCATAATTTCATTAACTAGTTTTTGAATATATGTATGCACATATAATGTATTTTTTAATACATTGGATTTCACTATTTTGGAAATTATAAGATAAATATATTTTGTGAAAGTGTGATAAATCTCAGGGGCCGCAAAAATATTCAAGGTTGCGGGTCGGATGGCCGCGGGTTGCCCCCCCCCCCTAGATGTTTCGTGAAACACAAATTAGCGCCGTTAACGTGGAAATAATGAATGCCAGCAGCTTTAGAGCTTAAAGTGTTTGTGAATGATTGTCTTTTATAGCAAGCCTTCGTTTAATGCGATTCATTTTAACTTACTTAAATAACCGATACCCACTGTGATGCGTTGTGTTTTAAAGATTTCCTGAAATAATAAATTGCATTTTGTAAATTTTGGAAAGTAAAATTTACAGATTGCAAAAATTATTTAAGAGCTAAAGCACCTTGCAAATCTAATTTTTAAATAATAGTTACTAACCCATTCTTTTTTATCAAGATTTTTTTTAAAAATTAGGTTTTTTAAAAATTATTTTTGAAATCCTAATAGTAGCAAAATTAATTCAAAATTTTTAGCAGTAATCATTTCCTTTTATGTCTTATAAATTATTAAAAAAAAAATATTTTAATTATTATCGCGTTACTTTTACATAATTAGTTATATGTTAATGGATTTGTTCATACCATCATATAACATATTATTACTAATATTCTAAAAAGTGACGGTATTATTATTTTTAAATTAATCCTGTAAATGTTTAAAATATTAAAAAATCAATTTAGGCAAAAGTAAAATTATTATATCCGAGTTATATTTGAAAGATTAATTTTTTTTAATTATTTCTAAATCTAAAATAAGTATAGAAAATACAGTGTTTTTATTCTTCATTTTTTCGATTTTAGTCTTGTTGGTGAAAGTATAAGATCAGAAAATAATATTTATTTATTTTGACATAGATGTTTTCACACTAAGTTTCAAGTGACTGCTGTAAGCATACTTTTTTTATTATTGAAGAAAATATTATCCATAAAAAGATTTATATAAAATTATTTACTTTTGAAATTTACATCCCACGTAAATATACCTTCAGAGTAAAAAGTTTATTTTATTCCATAAATATTTATTTTGCATTTGGGACAGCATATATCCAATTTCTTGTATTTTGAAATACAAATCCTCTTCTTTATGGAAACCTAGACAACAGCTTTAGAGACATATGTATAATACTTAAAGAAATGTCAACTTTCTTTGAATACTCCCAATTTCAGAAATAAACGATCTACACTCTCAAAAGGAAACAGACCCTATCAAATTCTCTTCGAGTCTTGTTTTTGAAAATATCCCACAGTAAAAATATATATTTTATAATACTCCCACACAACAATACGACACTTTTATGGATTAAGGTGAAGATTCATAACTTTCATAACTACTGATTTCGAAAATATAACGCAAACAAATATATATATATATATATATATATTTCTACTTTTACATTTTACGTGTTAGTGATGTACATTGTCCTTATTTGACAATAATTGTGTTTAAATTTAATATTTAAATGCTTCAAATATAATTTAACTGTTAACTATACTACTGTTACACTCTTTGAAGTTGTTATTTTTTCAATGCAGCGGGAAATACAGAGACAGTTAATTCCTGTTTGAAGTTATATTTTGGTACTGAGGGGGCATGATGGCCAAGTGACCAGCGTTCTGGCGCTCGATACCACAGATTTCGGGTTCAAGTCCCGGCGATGCCATGGATGTTTATAGTGGTTCTGAATCCCCTTGAAACGGTACAGCGTATAGCGTAAGATCGTATAGTGTTGTGTGGGTAGTGTTACTGGCGTCCGTAGCATATTTTGTAGATACACGCATTTCCTGGATGGTACTGAGCAAAAATGTAGTCTTGTTGTTGTTGTGACTAATCATCAGTGTCCGGTAATGCGGGATGGACAACGAGTGATCTACTCATGAATGGATGGATGAAAAGGGGGTAGCTTCTGTTGTGATGGAACACCCTAAGTAGAAGTCTGACTTGGCTTCGTGTCGCTTTTACTGTCATATTTTACTGTCATATGAGGCTTAAAGTGGATTCCGAACCACCGCAAACATCCCTGGTCTCACCGGGATTCAAAACCGAAACCTGTGGTGCAAAGCGCCAGAGAGCTAACATGTCTTGTAGATATAGTCAACAGTTGTTAGGATACAGAAAATATTATTTTTTGAATTTCCATATGAAATAACTAGCATTTCATTATCATTATGGTAAAAACCATGATGACAATGAAATGCATTTGTCTTTGTATGCAATTCAGCACACGAATATCAAAACCACACATTTAAAAACAATCACTATCCATTAGCGGTTAAAAGTAAAAACAAACTGAAGTAAAGTATCAAAATGGAACCATATAGAAAATATCAGTCTGGACAAAATTTTGAAGGCTACAACTTCATTCTTCCATTTATAATACTTTTTTTTACATAGTGAAAAGACAGAGGTGGAGATTTTCATATAATACAAAAGGGACTAATTTTTTTTGTACACAATAATAATAATAATCATAATAAACTTAAAGAAAAAATTGGATTTTGAAGTGACTCGTCGCCAGACTCTTGGCTCAATAGTTAGGATGGATATGGTTGTGGTTCAGTTTGCCGGCGGCTCTGTTGTAGACACTCTCTCAAAACAAGAGAAGACTCGATGATGTTTGGCATGTTCAGCCTCTTGCCTCGTGAGACAGACAACCTGCTGTGTAGTTTTCTGGGTTTTCTCCCATACGATAAGCAAATGTGGAGTAGTTTTCCCTAAGATACTTTCCGGAAAATGTTGCCCTCCTTCTTCAGCGACTCGGAGCCAAGTCAGACTTCTATCTAAGGGTGTTCTATCACAACAGAAGCTGCCCCATTTCCCTCCATCCATGAGTAGACTATTCAAGGCGTGTGTAGAGCAGACTATTCCCCCGCTGCCGGACACAGGATTGATCACAACAACAGCAAAATCAAAAGTTCCATACGGCGGTAGGCATTACAGATCTGTAAGTTGAAATACCCTTCTTCGGACTGGAGGAAAAATGGAAGGGATACGAACTTTTTTGGTTGAGCTGATTCAAAATTGGCAAAAAATGGATAATTTGCTATGCTGCTCGATTGAATATGCTACACATCTGACAAGCTGAGCTCAGATTAATGTCGCCTGATTTATAGAACAACACAATTTTCCACACTGTGCAACTACATTACTACATTACTACTGTACTACATCAGAACTACGTTAATTACTTGCTGTAATATTTCTATTTACTACAAAAAGATATGGCAATTCCTTAAAAATCCTTTACTGCAATAAATTAACTGGCTAACTAACTCCCTGCCACTACAGCCCATAGTGAGCTAAGACCCTCTGCCTATTGACCCATTTCGAGACAAGGGAACGTATCTTTTTTACGGAAACCATGGTAGGCTGTCAGCCCTATGAACCATTGCAAACACCATGGTGCAGCCGGGACTCAAACACGTAGCTTTTGGCAGCGAACGCCAGAACACTAGTTAATCAGCCATTATGCGCCACTTAAATAAATTCATTAAGGGAAAAACATATGATAAGTGCGTTAAAAACATTCCGGGCTAATAAAATTGACATGGACAATACAACATCTGATTTCTACTTCGAAGCTTTCCCTTCCAAAATCGTTATGCAACTCACATCAAATTCATGTCAAAGTTTCCTTTTAAGCTGTTCTTCTGAAATTTTCATCAAAAGTAATCGGACTAATGTGATCAGTAGGGCATCGAAAAGACATGAAAAAGAAAGAGAGAAAATTGAGATGAAAGAGTGCGTTCCTTTCAAGTTGCGAACGCGGCTTTGCTCTCGGGTTGATGTCCTTCGAAGGAAAGTATTTTTAAGATTGTGTTGGAATCTTTACTGCCATTTCCAGAACTCCTTAGAATTCTTTATTCCTTTACCATCTTTGATCAAAGAATCTTTCTTTGCTTCCCATTATTATTCCTAGTTTCATTAAGGCACTATGTGATTAAAAGTGCCAGTCAGGTGAAGTAGATGCAGTCCATTTATCGATTTTCAATTTCTTTTTAAAGGAAAATAAGTATTTGTATATTAACAGGAACTCACTTTTAAAATCTCTAAATAACACATATTACACGACATTGCCGTCAGAATCGTTTCTTTTGTTTTGAAAATGACAAAATCTAGCTTTCATTCTTTTCACGATTCTAAGACTTTAGATTTCATTTCGAAGCACGTTTCATTGGTTGGAAACAGAAATAACAAGTCCAGACTTCATAATCAAGTTCATGTTTCACACTTTTAAAAATTGCAGTTCATTTTTGACAGGTACTATTTTCCCCTTCTACTTCATTAAAATGTGTTGCATTTATCTCTCATGACATTTTGCGAATGTTTCGCACGCTTTTGGAGCTAAATTCCATTCTCGAATTTATGATAAATGTTTTGAGAACTGATAAATGTACTTATGGCGTGAGATTAGTAAATTATAATTTTTCCCCAGATGTACTTTAAAACCACACAAAGTAAATTATTTTAATTAAATAAAATGTGTACTTGTAATATAAAATTCGATAATTATTGCATGCATGTATCAATCCCCCTCAATATGGATTTAACTCCTAGGTTTTATATATAATGATTTAGAGCTTCTTTGTTGGCGTTTTTGTTAAAAACATACTTTTTTTCTTGTACTTTTGCTCTAAATCATTCGATTGACTTTCACTTAGATGTGCTTTATCATTTATCAATCTTATACTTATGTCGATAAGAATATATATATAGCTATTCTTCATAAGTATAAAGAATAGGTGTCTACATTCATTTAAGTAAATGTGACATTATTCTTTTAATTATGAGTGTTTATTAAAATAAAAAAATACACTTTTTAGTTGTCAGTTTTTGCTACATTTTCACAAAAAAATTTTTCATTTATATACACTCACTGTCAAAAGTTAAGCCCGTAAGGGTTAAATGAGGAAAACACTTTTTTGATTGACGCGAAATGCGTCAGGAAAGTAGCAAATACGCTTATGCATGGTACGAAACAAAAAATTACTTCGTAGTTGAAAACAATGCTGAATTTGTGTAAGTTATAAGAGGAAGCCGTATTGGAATCATTAAAAAAATAATGTTTAGTGTAAAAATACACTTACAAAATACACTTAAATTAACATTTTCCTCTGCGTGCCTAACTTTTGGCAATGGTAGTATTTTAATTTTCAATTTTGGTCCTATATTATAAGTTAATTTAACAATAACCTATTGAAAATTCCATTAAACATTATTTAAAATTTTTGGTTTTGAACATGATTGTTTACCTTAAGTACTACATAAAGTGCGATTAAAAGCTGTATAAATCATTAAGATGTTCGGTTGATATAATTAAAGATAATTGAATTATTATCATTTTCTATCATTATTAAAAAATCTAAAAAATATTTAAGTAAAAAAGCATACAATTACACAAAATATCCAAGATTGCTACGTTTTCATTCAATTACAAAAACAACAACATTTTTTAATAAGAGTTATTTGAAATACTTTTTTAAAGCATGAAATGGAAAATAAGGCTTTTTTGTTTTGTTTTTTACTTAAAAAACATAATTGTGGTTAGTCATGCAAAATAATGCTGAAACAGTTTAAACAGATAATTGAAACAATTAATTGCTACTAAGCCCATCTTAAGTACCATAGCTTTAAAAAGTTAATTATCCTAAAAAGTAAAAAAAAATGTAGGTTTTTCTTTTGAATTTTCTTGATCATGAAATGGAAATTGACCTTTTTTAGGAGTAGTTTTTTTTTTATATAGAATTATAATTTCGCTTGAGAAAGCTTTCTCTCAAATCGAAAGAAACTAAGTTAGTTTTATAAAAATTGCTTTCGAAATATATTAAAATGTATTATATTTTTTTTTTGAAAACAAAATTTGTTTAAGTCCTATATCTGTATTGCTATAAGCCAGTTCTTAGCCATAAATAATATTTTTGATATATGTATGTGTAGCAATGTGTTTGTGTAGACCAGTGTAGCAATTTGTTTTTCTCTCAAGAAGAGTTTTGGCAGAGTTCATTACCAGGAGAGACGAATGTATGCTATTCGAAAAATACATAATAATCCCACACTCAAATTTGGCAGCAGACGAGCTGTATTAAGGGTAGTTATATTACATGCAATTAATGTTTTGTACGAATGAGAGTAACTTGTCACTCAAATCTGATGGCAGATATTCGGTATCATGTATAATGAGATTCAGGAAATTAGCGAATGTCAGTGCGACCTTCACAAGTCGAAACAAGACACAATGACATATAAAATATCCAGCAATTGAATTATTATCAATACTGAGTTTTTACATCGTGATGGATGATAGACCATGAGTTGAGAAATGTCTACTCCAATGAGAAGTGAAGGAAGCTGACCCCCTTCTTGCCGAACTGTCTTAGTAGTATTCTATTCTTTTTTCTCTGAAGTGACTGGATAGGCCGGAGTTTCCCGTTGTTTCAAAGTTAATCCCTTGTGGTTTCATGTATCACGCCGTGCGCTAATTAATGTTTGCCACAGACTAGAAAATTAGATTCGACGTAGACTCGAGAACTCTGAAAATTACCGAAATTTGAGTGAACTACACTTTACCTAATTTATATCCTTAATTTACATTTTTATTTAACTTATAATTGTTGTTAATCATATTTATAAATTATATTTTTGTATAAAATAATACATTTTATTTTATTAATGTGACCAAATAAAATTACTTCCTTGCAGAGCTCTTACCGTTTGCTGATACAATGATTCTTATATACAATGTTTTCTAATTGCCAATCTTATATACATCAGTGGAAGCAATATTCGAGGAAACGTACTTCAGAAGGTAGAGGGACGCATCCAAATAGTGATATGCAAATAGTTATTGTTGCTGTCACCAATGACTTTATTGGAATTGAACCCATACAAATTTTGTCACTTACCGCAGAAACGAAAAGAACGTATAAACAAATAAAAATTACAATGAGAAAAGACTAGACAATCTTAATAAAAACGACCAAAAGGCCTTAAAAATATTTTAAAACAAGTTAAATGTTATAAGGATAAAAATTTAAAAAGCTAAAAGCACCCTAATAAAAAGTCTGTGTGATCAGGACATGTTTTCTCTGGCTCTCCTTTAAAGAGTACACAAATCACCTTTCTGATGTAAGTTATAGTCCAGTCCTGAGCAAACAAGTAGATGGTCTGATATATCTGTTTTATTTATGACATAGAAAATGAATCTGTCATAAATAAAACACATATATCACAATCCCTATATTTGGCCAGAGGTTCAGCCAGACAGGCGTGTCCAGTTCATAATCTAAATACGAAGTCTTTAGCTAAATTTTAAACACTGGCTCATATACAATGAAGGTGGGAGAAACGTTCGATGAATCGTATTGCAGAAGGTAGGGGACAAATCCAAAAAGTCATATGCAGGACGAATACAGGGCCAGTGTTAAAATTGCGCGAGTGCGTCACTTGGCACGTCTTGAGCAATTGACGTCATTGGGCCAATGAATGTAAGTTATATGGAGCCTATTATAACTATAGAAGAACCTAGAGACATTGCTTTTAGTAGGTACCGTGTATAGGATAGTCCAGCAAATGTCCGCACCATTCATTGTTGCTTCGTTTCTTCAATTTTCTTTCTCTTGCCAATCCATTGATATAGATATTTCAACAAATCACGACTACAGTGCAGCGACTAGCGTCACAGATCAGAATAATGTACATCCTGTGTTTTTTATCTTCTTTTGTATTTTCATAATTTAAACATAAAAAAATGGCCACTCCAATTGTTGTGACAAGGAGTCGGTCTCATCAGTCTTTAGTATTCTTTGAAGGAAAGCATCAAAAATTCAAAATACCCGCAGTAAAGTAAAACTTTTTCAAATATTTTCAGTCACAGAGCTAACTTTCAGCAAATGATATAAATTATTCATCTCAAATACTGAATTCATTCTTCTCTGAACCTCATTTCGAGGACCTCATTTGAATAAAAAAGCTTTCATTATATTATATTTTAAATGTCACTCAAATCTAATAAGAAAACTCAAACGTGATTTAAATGCATTTCGAAATTCACTTTGACTTTAATAATTATGTACATAATTTAAACGGTTAAATAATTAAATTTAGCGTTCAATCAATAAACGATCAATTTGAGGTATTTTTTTCAATCGCTTAAAAGTACTGAATTAATCTAGCAAATGAATTTAAATTTAATTCATAATAAAAACTAAATGTTACCTAAAAATGTTATCTAAAAAATATAGAAATCTATCTTCTTAAGATTAAGCATAATGGATGAAGCTATTCCTTCCATGTTTCATTAACATTTTAAATAGTATCGTAAGTTTCGGATATGAAATTAAAGCTCAACAAATAACTGATTCAATAAAATCTTTGGCAAATTTTATATTGTTTGCTTACATAGAATACCTTAGTTATACTTATTATAATGTTTCCTCACATACAATTACCCTTTCTTATATGTCTTATATACAAGATTTTCTTATATACCTTAGCGGAAGCAACATTCGTGGAGACGTATTGCAGAAGGTAGAGGGACGAATCCAAAAAGTCATATGCAGATAGAATACGCGACTACAGGACTTGAGTCAAAATTGATCGAGCGCGATGCTTGGCACGCCTAGAAAAATTTATATCATTGAGTGAGATGAATTCTATAATAACTATAGTCATTACTTTTAAGAGATTTAATGTATGGGATGTTCCATCAAATGTCTGCACCATTCATTGTTGCTTCATTCCCTCAAATTTATTTTCCTTACAAATCCATTGTCGCAGATATTTCAACAAATTGAGACTAAAGTTCTGTCGGCAACAACCAACAGCATAAACCAAGGCACTGTACTTCCAACGTTTTCCCCCTTTTTTTATATTTCCATAATTTAAACATAAAAAAAGGGTCACTCCGAATGTTGTGCATTATCCTAGACAAGGAGTCGGTCCCAACAGTCTTCAGTATTCTTTGAGGGAAAGCATCAAAAATTCAAAATACCCGCAGTAAAGTAAAACTTTTTCAAACATTTTCAGTCACGGAGACGACTTTCAGCAAATGATATAAATTATTCATCTCAAATACTGAATTCATTCTTCGCTGAGCCCATTTCGGACTCCTCATTCTGAATATTTTAAATGTCACTCAAATCTAATAAGAAAACTCAAACACGATTTCCATGCATTTCAAAATTCGCTTCGACTTTAATAATTACATACATAATTGAAATTGTTAAATAATTCAATTTAGCAGGCAATTAATAAAAAATCAGTTTGAGGTATTTTTTGTCCATCGTTTAAAAGTTCTGAATTAATCTAACAAATCAATGCAGATTTAATTCATAATAAAAAACTAAATGTTCTTTAAGAAAATGTAGAAATATAGCTTCTTAAGATTAAATATATTGAATGAAGCTATTCATTCCACATTTTATTAACATTTTAAATATTATCGAAAGTTTGGGATGTAAAATTAGAGCTCAACAAATAACTGATTCAATACCAAAAACTGAATATCATGACTCATTGACCAAAAATACATGAAGAATTTGGCAAATTTTATAATGATTTCTTACATAGAATATATTAGTTATACTTATTTTAATGTTTTCTTACATAGAATATCTTAGTTATACTTATTTTAATGTTTTCTTATACAGAATATCTTAGTTATACTTATTTTAATGTTTTCTTATACAGAATATCTTAGTTATACTTATTATAATGTTTCCTCATATACAATTACCCTTTCTTATATGTCTTATGTGCAATGTTTTCTTATTACCAATCTTGTATACCTTAGTAGAAGCAATATTCGAGTTAACGTATTGCAGAAGGTAGAGGGACGAATCCAAATCATCCAATCATAATCCAATCAATCCAATCATATGCAGATAGATTACGCGAATACAAAGTTTGAACCAAAATTGATCGAGTGCGATACTTGGCACGCCTAGAACAATTGACTTCATTGAGCCAATGAATGTAAGTGATATGGAGCCTATTATAACTATAGAAGAACCTATAGACGTTGCTTTTAAAAAGTCTAATGTGTAGGATGTTCCATCAGATGTCTGCACCATTCATTGATGGTCAATCCCTCAAGCCCAAAGTGTGCACAACATGACAGTAAAACGACAAACTAAACCAAATCATTCTCTCAACTTTTCCCCCCTTCAAATCTATTGTCACAGATATTTCACCAAATTAAGACTAGAGTGCTGTCGGCAACGACCAACGGCACAGACCAGAGTGCTATACTTCCTACGTGTTTCCCCTTCTTTTGTATTTCCATAATTTAAACTTTAAAAAATGGCCACTCCAATTGTTGTGCATTATCGTAGACAAGGATTCGGTCTCAACAGTTTTTAGTATTCTGTAAAGGAAAGCATCAAAAACTCAAAATACCGGCAGTAAAGTAAAACTATCTCAAACATTTTCAGTCACGGAGCCAACTTTCAGCAATGACATCATAAATTATTCATCCCGAAAACTGAATTCATTCTTCGCTGAGCCCATTCTGGAGACCTCATTTAAATAAAAAAAGCTTTCATTATATTTTAAATGTCACTGAAATCTAATAAGAAAATTCAAATATTATTTCCATTCATTTCGAAATTCACTTCGACTTTAATAATTATGTACATAATTGAAACTGTTAAATAATTAAATTTAGCAACCAAACAATAAACAATCAATTTGAGGTACATTTTACCATCTTTCAAAAGTACTTAATTAGTCTAATAAATGAATAAAAGTTTAATTTATAATAAAAACTAAATGTTACTTAACAAAATATTGAGATATAGCTCCTTTAAGATTAAATATATTAAATGAAGCTGTCCATTCCATGTTTTATGTTTAACATTTTTAAACGTTATTATAAGTTTAGGATATTAAATTAGAGCTCAACAAATATATGATTCAATACCAGCAATTGAATATATTGACCTTTATGTGTTTCAATAGATTTTTGAATAGCTGTCTGGCCATAGAACAAAAAACTGTATCTAAAATTTCATTAATGCATTCTGCATGAATTCAAATGCCAGGCTAATTAACTCTTAACAATTATTAATTATTAAGAGTTAATTATCTGTATTAATTAACTGCATTAATTATCTCAATACAAAAATTTGTATTGTCTAAAAAATTTTTTAAAGCTTGTTCAAACGGAAGACCATGTAGATTAAAAACATGAAAATTATCTATTATATATATTTTAATTATTTATATTTTTAATTTATTACGTAGTATATATTTTTTAATTTGTTATAGTGTTAGAAAGGGTATGAATGGCCGAGTGGCTAGTGCTCTGGTGCTCGGCACCACAGGTTTCGAGTTCGAGTCCTGGTGGTGCCATGAATGTTTGTAGCAGCTCGAAATCCATTTTAAACCGTACGCCCCTGTCTAACATGATCATAGAGCGTTGCGGGGGGTATTGTTACCTAGGTAGTGCTAAGTGAATAACAGCAGGGCAGCCCTTGCCTTAAGACATCAAAAACAACTGTCTAAGTGTTTGTCAGCTGCATCTGAACAAAAAAAAACATTGTTATAAAAATATAAACATTAAACAAAGAATTCAACAAATTTCCTGGTGTTCATCATTTTAAACCGTTACTCAGAACAACAAAGTATTTTTTAATCCCTTCAAAATTTTTCTTAAAACTTTTGAAGGGATTAAAGTTTTAAGAAAAAATTTCTTTTTCTTTTTACTTTTGAAATTAGTTTATGTGCATGATACATTAAGTTTGCATAGCATAAAAACACAGAAAAATCACATTTAATAAGAAAACATACATCAGTGAATGCAATAGAACACTCTGTCGAACTAGTATTATATGACATCGCGAAGGAAAAACATAGATTTCCGAAATTCTCAAATTCCGTTCTTATTCTGGCATTTCATGAATTATTCATAACGCGAAAAAGCTATTTTCGTGAGTTATACTCCATGTTGCATGAATTTATCCATATGCAGTTTTATCAGGAAATCAAAGGTTTTTTTATTACAAGAAAGGATATTTTACATCCCAGACGTTACCATGTGTATATATATGTGATAAATTTGTTGTTTCTTATCCCAATTGGTAGACAGCAACATCTAGACCAAGTCCAAAACCCGTGTGGGTTCACAGAAGGAGCTAAAGGGGGAGCAAGTTCAGTTGTGATGGAGAACCCATAGGTAGAAGTCTTACTTGGCTCCGTGTCTCTGAAGAAGAAGGGGAGTGCCTTCCGGGTACACTTTTAGGGTGATCAACCCCGCATTTGATCATCTTACGGGAGTAAACACGTAAAATATCCACCAGGTCCCTCACGAGGCGAGATGCTGAACATCATAAACGCCCTATACTCTCCTTTTTTGTGAAACAGGATCTACAACAATAGTGCCACCTCAAGATTAAACCTCAGCCCTAATGCTCACCAGTGGCTTGTGATAAATTTTATATTACCTTTTTTTCGTATATATATATTAGGTTGGGGAAAAAGAAATCCATTATTTTTATATGAACTTCAGGACTTTATTTAACATGCTTCGGATTGTCCGATTTGGGTCAAATATGCACCGTTTTGTTGTATGATTTGTTGCCATTTTAAAGGTAACTTCATAATGCCTCTCTCATAGAAGTCCTGGTCTCTATTTGCAAAAACTCTAGTAGTCGATTTTCACAATCCTCCCTAGATGCCAATTTTTATCATTAAAGAAATTTTGCAATGCAAGAAAAAGATGATAATCGCTTGGTGCCAAGTCCGGACTGTATGGCGGATGCATTAAAACTTCCCAACCAAGCTCCCGAAGTTTCTGGCGAGTCACTGTAGATGTGTGTGGCCTAGCGTTGTCCTGGTGGAACACGACACCTCTCCTGTTGGCAAATTCTGGCCGTTTCTGGTCAATCGCTATCTTCAAACGGTCCAGTTGTTGACAGTAGAGATCAGAATTTAGCTTTTGGCCATATGGAAGCAACTCATAATAAATAATCCCCTTCCAGTCCCACCAAATGCATAACAGAACCTTCCTGGCCGTTAGTCCTGGTTTGGCCCCCGTTTGAGGTGCTTCACCGCTCTTTGACCACGATCGTTTTCGCACAGGGTTATCGTATGTGATCCATTTCTCATCTCCAGTCACCATCCGTTTAAGAAATGGGTCTATCTCATTCCGTTTGGCCAAGGCTTCGCAGATGGAAATTCGATCCATCATGTTTTTTTTCTGTTAATTGGTGTGGCACCCAAACATCGAGCTTCTTTTTGAATCCAGCTTTGTGTAAATGGTTTAAAACTGTTTTATGGTCGATTTTTAGCTCCTGGGCGATGTTACGACTGCTAACATGCCGGTCAACTTCGATCATTTCTCCGATTTTATCGACATTTTCGACGACCGGCCTACCTGTGCGAGGTGCATCTTTAACATCAAAAATTCCTGAACGGAATCTACGAAACCAAAATTGCACATAATTGGCTGTTACAGTATCGGAACCATAAACACCATTCACAATTGTAGCCGCCTGGCTTGCATTTTCGCCTTTGTCAAAGAAAACTGTAAAATGTACCAAATTTTCTCTTTGTTCACTTCCATTTTTAACACCCTGTAACTCCCAACTGAATGGACCAAACAAAAAACAGAAAAAGAATTATTTTAGTACGAAGTGCCACCTTTCTAACGAGCATAAATCTGAAATTGTTTAATTGATACTTTACGTGATATCGATCACTACAGCCATCTATCGAAAAAATAATGGATTTCTTTTTCCCCAACCTAATATATATTATAACTTTATATCTTAATTATGCGTCTATTTTGCTTAATACTTAAAATATATCGCCTGGTATATTCATATATATAGAAGTACCACAGTTGGTACAGTAATGATCTATTGGAATTTGGTGAAATATTGGATGCTTCCTAACGTAAGGAAAGTTGATGGAGGGGTCACTGACTTTAAGGAATTTGTTAAAACTGATGGGTTTTTTTACTAACCAAAGTAAAAGTTGTTTTAATAGATTTGTAAGTAGAAGAGTTCTTGGTCTAGGGCTGAAGGCTTTACCAATTGGTTTAATTATAAATTGAGATTTGTTTACTATAGTTTTTTTTTATTGCATTAGAAGATTGATGAATTGATTGGAATGTCAACTCCGGTGGAGATACTGATGTAGCTAAAGTCCAAGGTAGTTAGATGTAAGTTGTTAACTCTTAAAGTAAATGACAGGGATTCTTTTTTTAAAGGGGGGGCGGGGATTTTAACCAAAATATAGTGTTTCAATTTTTTAAAAATTTAAAACAGTTTTCCATTTCTCATATTAAATGGAGAGATCCAAAAGACGTTTGTTGATGGGCTAAAACAAGATAGTTCGAGTTTTTATTTTTACTTAAAAAGGCAGTAACATTTCTGTAAATTGCGGTGAGATGAAATGTCCGGTGAGCTCGATTCTTAATCCCTTGCCTCTGCTTGTTCCTCTTACGAAGCTGAGTGGCGTTCTTTGGAGACTTTTTGTGCAATGTCCTGCTCAACTCGCCATAAAGACACTAATATACTGAACTATAAATTTAACCTTTTATTGTACTAAAAAAAACCTACATCACACAAAAAGTATTTAAATTTTAATTCAAAGCGAAACGTTGGTTCTTAAAATTAAAATACATATTACTGTAAATAATTTCAAATGCATACAAATAAAAAAGTTAATTTTCAACAAAACACATTTTCTAAAATACCGACACAATAAATTGGAAAAAACGAGAATTTATTCTGATAAATAATTAAGGATAAACATCCTGAAAATGCATGCAGTAACAGATTATGTGTCAGAAAAGTAAAAATTGGAAGTTTTTAACACGATTCATATTTCAATTACTCTATATAAGCAAATGAGGATTCTGTTTATAATGCATAAGCAATCCTCGAAAAACTTCTCAAACTGTGAAATACGAAGTCAGTTTCTAAGCTAAAAGCCATTTTGCTTGGATGTGTAACAGTTTTTCCTTTACATTGTCACATTCTTTGGTAGTCGTCCAGATGGAGGATGCAAAGTCCATTTCTTCGAATGAAGATCCTCTTTTGCTGGAGACTGTCTTCTTTTCCTCGAGGTGTCTCGCCTTGAGACGATGTGTTTTTGCTTTACTTTTTTGATTTTCTGATGGCAAATTTTTTAAGAATTTTTTTTAAACTTATGGCGTTTTTCAAGATATTACATCGTTTAATTGGTTCGTGAGTGTTATTTAAGAAAACCTTTTATTTCTTCAATCTTGCCCAGAAGTTCTGCAACATCTAATAATATTTCTTTTCCCTTAGAGTTCGAATTCGGTTTTATTTCAGGAACAGCCTTCTGTACGTTGTTGCTATCAATGATCAGCATGGTTTCTTTAGAAACAGTGGCCTCTAGTATGACGTTGTTTTTACCAATGTTTAAATTGCTTTTGTTATCAATACCTTCATCCAGTAGGAAGTTGTTATTACCAATGTTCATGACAGTTTCGTTACTGCCGGCGGTATTCAGTTCGACGTTGTTGTTTTCAATTTCAAAAATTTTTTCTTCGTCAATAACCATATCCAATACAGTGTTATTTTCCTCAGTGTCAATGTTTTTTTCTACAAGAGCTGTGCCATCTAGTATTTTGTCATCAATGTTCGAAATAGCTCTTTCAGTATCAACAGTAGCAACTATGAAGACGTCGTTGTTAGCAGTGATCAAATTAAGTTCCCCATCAGTAGCATCGTCTAACATAACATTAGTATCCTCGGTCGTCAAAGTATCAAAGCCCTCGTCAGGTTTGTTTTCAATAATTTGGTCGTGTTTCGACGTCTTAGTGCACCTCAAGCTTTTGATAGAATCCCACACAAACACAGACCCAACGTTGGCGAACAATGATAAAACATCGTCGTGAAAAAAGTAATCCATTTTTGACAAAGACTCAAAATATGTATTCAAAATTCGCAAAAGCAGTCAATCACACGCTTTCAAAACATAAAATGAATTGCAACAGTGTATGAACAATTGATAGTGATTCATTCCCCAATATATGACATTGTTGAGAACATTGTTTCTATAACACCGTATTATTCATTTTACATAAAATTTCTTTTTAATAGAACTCGCAACAATAAGCAACAATCCAAACTTCGTTGTAGAACTGGAAGTGGGGTGGGAGATTTTCACAAGTGTACTATACTTGTGTACTATATTGTATTAGTTTATTTGTATATAAACTAGCACAATTACCTCGACGTTGGTCGATTTCAGATAATAAAAATTATATATTTTTTACCTAAAAGAAATAAGTTCTCCCCTTTTTTTTCATTGCTAATACAGATGTCAGTAAAATATATTTTAATGTGAATACTGTATTAATAGGTTGTTCATATAGTATTGCATAAATATAAAGAGAAGAAGTATATACTGTAGTATGTATATACTATAGTAGTATGTATGTACAGAAAATGTATAGATTAAAGATGCAATACTTTGTTTGTTTAATGTTTATTAACATAATTTCTATTGATAAAAATGACATAATTATCCTATGTATAAGCCTTACAGTATAAGGTTAAATTTAACTTATATACCTAACCCTTACCTAAATAGGATTTTCCTGAACAATAATAAATCAATTTTAAAAATTGAATATTTTAGGCACAATATTAAGTCTACATCAAAATAAATTTTATTTTTTGGAATTTTTTAAATTATAAACTACACTACTTTAGCTTAAATATATTTTTATGACTTGATATCGCAGAAGTATACCGATATAACACAGACTCAGACACGCCTTCAAATACTGGATTAACAAACGCTTTTATGTACTCAAAACAAAATTAAAGCATTAATTAAATATTAATACATTTTTTAAATAATAAGAAAAATTTAACTTTATTGATAAAATAATAAGCTATTCGTTGCCTCAATTTATCACTTTCAAACCATATTTTTTTATTTTCAGTCATTTAACTTGGAAATTATTAAATTATATTTACTTGTAAAATTTCCTTAAGCCAAAGTTCGGGCTGCTTTCAGTTATATTTTTATTAAGATAATTTACCACTAGATTTATAGTCATGTAGCAAATATAACGTTTTCTAGTGTGCATTAATACGGCGTTTGCTACATTGCTCTCATAGGTAGATTCTCTAGGTAGACATTTTTTCAAATTTCCTACTTCATAGGTGATTTCGGAACTGTTGGAAACGAAAAACAATCAACAATTATAATGAATGAGCATAAGAGGAATTATGGCAAGTTTCATTATAATCTTCGAATAATAAAAAAATGCACGTGCAGAAAGTAATTATAGTTTAAAAAAATAAAAAACCAGCTTTTAGAGTTAATCAAACTAAAAAGTAAGAAATAATTGTTGACATAAAAATAAAATTGTAATTGTTGTAAAAGCGTGGGGTGCTCGATATCAATCGTTATAATTTTTCACTAGTTTCATTCCGAAATGCAGAGTTAGTTTTAAAATGTCATACAAAGCAACCACGCTTTTAGAACAGTGACACTAATTTTATTGTTATGTTAACAATTATTTTTGCTTTTTAGTTTGATTAACTCTAAAAGCGTGATTTTTTATTTTTTTAAACAATTAATTTATTTTTTACTTTTTAGTTTGATTAACTCTAAAAGCGGGTTTTTAAACTATAATATTTAAATGAGGTCCCGCTACGGAGGACTGGAACTATAGTTCTTACAATAATTTAATTGTGAGTAAAACAATGGCTAAATGCGAATATGTCGAGCCAGGTTTCGAACAGGTAATCTCCTGCTCCGTAGTCAGGCGCGTCATCCGTTGTGCCACTGTAGGCCACGTAGGTTTGTATGTCTTAGGTACTTTCATTCTACATAAGTTAAATTGCTCTTCCTAAGTTAAAATAAAATTACTCATCCTGGCGATCCTAATCATGATGAGATAATAAGCTTATAAAAATATTGTAGAATCCTTGATAAGTCTACAACGTTTTAATTAAATCTGATCGCTTAAAGTAGGGCAAAATCGAGTCCAAAGAGTCAGTTACAAACAAACAAACAAACATAGAGGTGAAACTAATAAAAGCGTATTAATAAAAATAACATGAGGTTTTTAATCAATCAATATTAGGATTCGCAGGGCTATAATATCAATGCATATGGGGCCACGTGCTATGTTTTTGTCTACATTTCTTCCTGGTGTAGCAATTTAAATGGCCAGTACTGTATGATGCAGGGTTAGTAAGGTCAGCGTAGCAACTGAATTTTGATTATGTAAGGTGAAATTATCAGAGAATAAAGTAAAAAATGGATATTATCATCTATGTATGTTTTTCAAAATTTTAATTATAAATTGTATATTTCAACATGAATGGGATATAATTCGTATTTATTATTTTTGTAACATTATTTCATTTCAACAGTAGTACTTAAAATATATTTTCTAATTTCTATTCTTTTAAATAACTTAATTAAAAACCATCTTTTAATGTTTCAAAATGATAAATTGTTTTTCATTTACATTTGCTATTAATTTCACTTATAAAGTATATTTACTAATTAATTTATATTGTGTTATTTTGGTAAATTAAGAAAGCACAGTGTTTTTTCATAGAAGATCTAATTACAAAAGCGTACCATACTATAAAATCTTCAAAATAAAAAGAATGCAATTAATTTGTTACAATTTTCTGTGGTTGTTATTTAAATAATTTATGTATGAAATAGGTTTAGGATTCGCTTAGAAAACAAATTAAAACTCATTTAAGTTAGCGCTACCTTATGCCATATTTACAAATTATATTAAAGTCAAAGATTAATCAATTTTAAACGATTTAAATATTGACTGACAATAAAAAAGTAATATAAAAAAATTTTAAAGTCAATTCCTACTTTATTTTTCACTATATTGCGGAAAGTCCTTTATAAATAAAGTTGAAATTTTCCTCTTACATCTGGCGCCATCTATTGGTAGATACATGCAACTTAAATCTAAAAAAAATAAAATTAATGAATTTAATTTTATTAATGAATTAATATTTGAAATGACAGTATTAACATCAACTGTCATCCACTACAAGTTCAGAAAACTGTATTTGAACATGAGTGGAGGAATAAAAAGTATTTTATGAACGTTTGAAAATTTGTACAAGATATATATAGGAAGAGTGTGAACTAATAGAAGGAATTAAAAAAAGACTAATACATTACCATGGTTTTATACCTCAGAACAAGAGGTTAATTATAATCGACACTTCCTCTGCAAGGAATTTAAAATCCATATTTTCGCTTCACATTCTTGTCTATTGATGCAGAATTTTAATCGCTTATTTAAAAGGTTCTGGAGTTAATTTTGACATGTTAAGTTTTATCAGTACATGAATTAATAATTTATGAGCTGAAGCTGGAAAATATTGACACCTCGAGGCAATAATTCTCTCTCTTGTGTTTAAATGCCAATAGTTGAAACAAGTTTCCTTGAGTAATAAAATTTAGATTACACATTGAAAATATTTTAAACAAATAATTTATGCTGTCATTTATGAGGGTAGACACTGCCCTCAAAGTAGAATAGTTTCTTGAACATTCACTAGAAACCCTTTATAATAATAACTCTAAAATAAAAGTAATCTTAACTTAACTTAATCTTAATTATCTTAACTAAACACTTTTGAATTCTTGCTGTACGATATCGTATATTTCCATTTAGAAGCCGTTAACTTTTAAATAAAGCCAGAAGCAGTTGTTAAAAGAAAATAGGATGAAAGGTTAATAGGATTAGCTTAACAACTGAAATTTGAATGCGTCCGTTGAAAGCTCATTTGCAGGGGTTATTTACGGGCCCGACTCGTGGCTCAGTGGCAACGTGAGCCGCTGGCGTTAGTGATGTTCGACATCTTGCTTCGTTAATCAGAAGATTACCTGGCGGGAGTTTTCAGGGTTTTCTCCCATAAGATGTTCAAATGCTGCATAGATCCCCTAAAAGGCCTCCCGAAAAGCACTTTCCTTCTTCAGCGACTCGGAGCTAAGTCAGACTTCTACCTAAGAGTGTTCTATCACAACAGAAGCTGGCCCATTTCCCTCCATCCATGAGTAGACTATTCAAGTAAAAAACAATAGGTATTTTTTCGTTAACCAGTCGCAAGTGATAAATTGCCAAATAACAATAAGTGTGGCAAGCCTTTTATTTATTTACTTCACATTTCTTAAATTTATGAAGAAAAAACTAATTTTAAATGCATTAAGCAAATCGTTTAATGAAATCGCTGGTAGCCTATCTTCAAATGACACATGCTAAATGAATAACAGCCTTTGCTTGTGGCATAAACCTTAACTGTCTCTGTATTGCCAGCAACATTAAAACAACAACTTGTGTAAATATAAAGAAATTTTTCGTAATTAAACTGACATATTGTTTTTTACGAGCGATTAAATTTTTTTATATTAAAAATTTCGAATTCTATTAAACAGTTTGCTTGCAGCTTACTATTGATGAAGTTTACAAACTTATTTTTTTTATATAAGAAAGTTAATACTTTTTTTTCCGAAGCCTAACAATGCCCAGTTATAGGTGTTAGTATGTTTAAATATAAATATAAAGGCGTTATGTTTTATTTCTTTAAATAAAAGAAAGGATTATTTTGAAAATAATTTCTTTATTGAAATACAACCAACACTTTTAACTAAACGAAAATTAAGTATAGTCAATAGTAGTAAAATTCATTTATTTCAATAATAATAATATAACCGAAATAAAAGAATTATCTAAAAGTAAATAAGAAAGAAATGTCAAGAAATATCACTTGATGTGATGCTCAATATAGTTAAAAACGCCTGTATAAAAATAGTTCTTCACAAATAATTAACTTTCATTTTGAAGATATCAATAATCAAATATGCAGAATGATTCATATGAAGTGAAGTCTTCAGTTTAGACGATATAGCGTTCAGCCTAACGTAGCATCGATTGATTTAGCTTTCCGTTAGTGTGTTAGGGTATCCTGATCCATAAAGTGCAAATATGTTAACGGGGAAATTAGCAAACATCCAACAGTGTCTCGAGTGTCGCGTAGGTATTCATCTGCATCCTTTGCAAAGCATTTAGCTTGATGAGCTCAAACGCTACTCTGTTACAGGGAATTATAATTAGTGAACCCTATAGATAGAGTAGGGCCAAAGGCTGCAGTGCAATCAGATCAGCATAGCTGTGCGTTATGACGTGCTCGTAAAGTGCATAACAGGTGTGTTGCCGTTGGCACTGATATCTACTCAAAGCCTCCTACCCTCTTTTAGCGACAGTCTAAAGTTTTAAAATGTCAAAGAAAGTCATCCAATGATGTCTAATTGGTCTAATGGTAATGGTCTTCCTCACAGTTATACAATGGTCATCATTATTAAGAAAAAAATGGCTTTCGTGGTTGAAAAGATTTTTACATAGATAGAATTCATAATAACAACAAATAAATTTCAATGTTATTAAATTGTAATAATATACGTGCTTACAAATTATGCAAAACATCTAGTTAAAATAAAACTTAAGCAAAATAAATGAATCATTTTAAAATAATTTTATGGATAACTTGTATATCATCCCAGCGGATTATTGTTATTATTATTTTTTTGTACAAAACACAATTTTAGTTTTTTGTTTATAAGCATTTTCTTATCAGAATCGTATTACAACAATATATGCATAAGTTATGATTTCTTTGATTTGATTTTTTTATCTTGATAAATTATTTATGATGAATTGGCTTTCTTATCGAAGCATACTAATCTTTTGTATGCCTACACATAATTAGACCGTATTTTCCAATCTCTAATAATTAATAGGAAGAATACCGGTTTGGTTAGAATTCGTCGGAAACACGTTAAATGTCTTAATGGTTTAAAATTCTGTTCTGTTGTTTTGAGTTTTTTGGTTGTGTTGTGCCTAATCCTGAGTGTCCTGCAGTGTGGGATGGACCTCTCATGAGTAGCCTACTCATGGATGGAGGGAAAGGGGGTCAGCTTCTGTTGTGATACAGAATTCGTAGGTAGAAATCCGGCTTGGCGCCGTGACGTTGAAGGAGGTCAGTACCTTCCGGTAGGACTTCTATCCTCTTATTTGGTATGATATGGGAGAAAACCGAGAAAACTCTCACCAGATAGTTCGAATCAAGAGCCAAGATGCTGAACACCCTCGAGTCTTCTCTTTTTTTTTTAAATGAGTGTCTATCCAGCGGATTGAACCTCTGCCTTCAGTGGCACTGAGTCACGAGTAGGATCTAGAGTTTTTTATCTTTGGTATTAATGTTTAAACTACATTGACGCTCGAAATTAAGGAAAAATTGTTTGTCTGGTTAGCCGGTGTCCCGAGCGTGCTTTATTAAAGATTATTTGCTGAATATTACATAGATTATTATTATTTATTACTTAACTTACGTGGAATATTATTACTTATTACTTACTAGATTACTTAATTATGAATATATTTTTCATATTTCTGCGATATCTTTCGCCCAAAACATATAAGCATTATATAGGATTCTTAAAAATGATGCATTAAATATCATACAAAATGAAAACGAAACGATTTTTGTTTTGAAAATGGATGATCGAGTTAGAAAATCAAATGCGAAAAGTTTTTGGGTGTCTTTACAAGCGCAACTTCTTAAAATAAATTTCTTACAACAGCGATCCATACTACAAGCACCAACAAAAGTAACATAACTTGTGATTTTATGGAAGTCTTGAATATCGTCGTATGTCAAAGTGTTTTGGCAACATCTGTCTGATACTTTACGATGTTCACAGGATTTATTGGCTCTGACATTGCATATAAATGTCACTTTTACCATTTTCTGTTAAGATATATTTTTTTATTAAAGGCTACTTTTTGCATTTTGGATGGAATTTGTAATAAGTATGTTTACATTTCAAATTGAAAGTTCATTGTATGAGGAAGAGTATACAATAGAAATTTCAAAACTTTTTTTTTAATTTTTAATTTTCACCTTTTATTTTCTCACCGATCTCTTTTTAAAAATTTACTTTTTAATTTAATAATTCGGAGAGTATAGTAAATATTTATGTACACCTACAAAAACTATTTAAACTTTTACTTTTAAAGGTTAAATTTAAATCAATCTTGCAAACCTTGCTTTCTCCTACACACTGGCAAGAGCTCCTTTGCCCCCCTTTGACATTCAGGAGAAATGATCTTGAGACTCTCACCAGAGAGGAAGTGCAGTGCAACCTGCTTTGCCGCTAAAAAACGTTTTGTTTATGATCTCCCTCTGGTTAGGAAATATATTAAGTGCAAGCCGATGCATTAGTTGGCCTACAGACTCTCACCAGGAGAGAAAATATATTTCATGCATCCTGCATTGTATCAGAAAAAGACAAATCCCTAAATTTAAGATAAATTCCTAAACAAGATACTTAATTAGTTTAGTTTAGTTCGTCGCTCTACTATCATATTGCGCTCACTTTAGGCTAATTAAACAGGAATCTAAAGTTTAACGTGGATTCTGAGCCACAAACAAGCATTCATGCCACCATCAGGATTCGAACCCGAAGCCTGTAGTACCAATGGCCAGAGCGCTAAGATACTTAAAGAAAATTAAAGTGATTTTTTTTTTATGTTTGGCGAAATATTTTCGAAACTGTCTTAACTTGCATCAGACAGGGAGACACACAATAAGAAAAATAAATAAATATATGTGGTAGGCGATCAAATTCACTTTATATAGCACATCCGCTAGTGTACTAGTTAGGAAAAAACGCCTCTCCATATATCTATTCAGAATGAAAAAAATAACAAATGATTGTTGAAGTATTTAAGTATTAGATCAATTCATTTCAAAATAAATTGTGGCTAAATTAATTTCTTTTAAATAATTATTAATTTAATTTATTTATTATTAATTAATTTAATTTATTATTAAATAATTTAATTTATTTATTATTAATTATTTTAATTTATTGAATTTAATCAATTTAAAAGATTTCAAAAGAACTAGAGTAGTAAGCAATAGAGAAAAACTTTTCAAATCAGGAATCAATGTTGACGATTTTGGAATTATAATAAGAATATAAGTAAGAATAAAATTAAATAGATAGCTCCACAAGTTTTTTTTAAACCATTTAGACAATAAAAGGTAGTGTGGATTAGATAATATTAAATATTTCTTTTTTTTTAATGAAATTATAAATGTTTTTGTAGATACTTACGTCATATGCGCTCCACAAACTAAGAAAAAAGTTTTTGTTTTTGCATAATTAATATCTTTCGAAATCTTTAAATTTGATTAATGTAGTCTATTTAACATTAAAAATCGCAGAATGTCTCTTTATCATTAAATATTATTTTCATCCAAGCATCCAATCTATTTTAAGGCTACATCTGCCGCGATCTGACCACGTTCCAGTTGTTTAAAATAATTGGTGGGTTTTTTTCATTGGTTTGAAATCGGTTTCTTTTATTTCTGACAGGTTTTAGAATAATGATATGGTTTCATGAAAAAAAACCCGATTTGCTTCGTAAACTGACACATTTAGTTAGATTGATTAATTTTTAAGCCGGTGTCCCTTTTTTGCGAAAATCGATTAAGCAAAAAACTTACATTAATCATTGCATTTTTATATATTTTATGCATTATTACCTTTATTTTTTTAAGCCCATGTTCTTATTCTATTTGATTGGTAGCCAATGAATCGAGATTGTTGAATGCTTTTTAATTTGTTATTGCAGTGTTTGACGCAAGTCATTCCCAACTAGAAGTGGCTTGGTGGCCAAGTGGCTAGTGCTCTGACCTTTGCTATCCCGGGCCTCAGGTTCGAATCCTGGTGATGGCAGGGATGTTTGTGAGGGGTTCGGAATCCACTTTAAACTGTAGCTACCGGTCTGTTTAGCCCTCTTGTGGCAAAATGCAACAAACCAATCTCAGTTAGAAAGGCGTAACTATCCGAATCGGGATTTGTCATGGGACATCTACATTGCGAAGTGAAGGGGCCTGAATGGCCGAGTGGCTAGCGCTCTGGCGCTTGGCACCACAGGGTTCGAGTCCCAGCAATGCCATGGATCTTTGTAATGGTTCGGAATCCACTTTAAATCGTAGGTCCCGGGCTAACATGATCGTAGAGCGTTGCGGGGGCATTGTGACTCCGCGTCCGTGGCTTATCTTCAAGTTACACGCTCCTCCTGGGTAATGCAAAGAGAGTAACGTCTGTGCAGCGCTTACCTTAAGGCATCCAACATCAAGCTGTCTAAGTGTTTGCCAGCTGCATTACAAAGAAAAAACATCGTGCTGTGAAAATTTTGAATTCGCACTAATAGTAAAGAATTGGACTTTTTAAAGGAGTCAGAGTCGAGAGTTGGTCGAAAAATCTGACACTTTTACACAAAATAATTTTTGTATTTTAAAATCTAGAATTCATGCTAAAATTAAATTCTAAGAGGGTAATTCAATTCTCATCATCATCAGTGGCGCGACAGCCTCATGGTGGAGAAAAGGCCGTCTGCCTACTGGCAGGTTTCAAAACAGGAGATGATTTCATTCAAAGGGGAAGGTTGTCAACGCTACGTCCCCTATGTTCCCTTCCCCTCTACTTTCCCTATGTCAATCCTATGTTCTACAAGCATATTAGACCGGAACCTATAGTTTAAAGTGGATTCCGAACCACTACAAACATCCATAGCATCACAAGGATTTGAACACGAAACCTGTGATACAGAACACCAGAGAGCTAGTCACTCGGCCATTAGACTCCAATTCAATTATATCCTTCTATAATATGTTTCTTATCCCACTTGGTCAACAGCAAGATCTAGACAAAATCTATGAACCCGTGTGTTTTCATGGAAGGGGAGGAAACTTCTATTGTGAGGGAATTCCGGTAGGTAGAAGTTTGACTTGGCTCCGTGTCCCTGAAGAAGAAGGGCATTGCCTTCGGGTAAGACGTTTAGGGGAAACTACCCCGAATTTGCGTATTATATGGAAGAAAATCAGGAAGAACTACCTCCAGGTAATCCGACTCACGATGAAAGATGCTGAACATCAGCAATGACATCGAGGCTTCTCGTTTTTGAAACAGTGTCTACAACAAAGCTGCCAGCGGATGGAACCTCCACCCCAATGCTCACCAGAGGTGCATGTTACCACTGAGGCACGAGGAGTCGGGCCCTTGAATTCCAAATTAACGTTAACAAACATTTTACGAACATCATTATTTGTTGTTTTGTACAATTCACCAAATGGAATAATGTTAAATGATCAAAAGCTCTGATGACTACAGTTTCCTACTTTTTTTATCACTGCTGATCTCAATATTATTTATATATTTGAACACTTGGAGACCCAGGAAACTTGAATTCAAATAAAAACGATCATTTTCACCAAATTAAATTAGCTATTAAAGCGAAGAATTTATTCTAAAATGGAATTATTTATTTGAGTAGCTAAATATAATAACTATATAAAAGGAAAAGGTAATAAATTATATAAAATAAATAGCAGAAACTTTATTTAATGAATTATACAGTAACAAATATATTTTTTATAAAATAGCAAATTTAAAAAATTACTGCTAAATAGTTTTTTTTATTTATTAAACAATAGTTTTATGTATAAGAAGCGATTGTCATATATTTACTTATTATAAAATAAATACTTAAAGTTAATACTTATTATAAAATAAATGTGGTTTATCATTTATATGCCCAATTTTAAAAACACATGCATCTTCATTTCAATAGGTACTGAAAATTTTACACCAAAATCAGTTTTTCATTTCTTTAGTTTAAGTGCTCAAACCGCTGTGATTTTCCCCCGGGAGAACTACTTTGTATTCCATCAACGCATTTCAACTCTGGATCGAAAGCATATTTTACAGCGTTTTAGCCCGGAATGCAAATAATGAAATATAATAAGAATCGCAATGCAGCCAGAATAAAGCATCCGGATAAAAAGACTTTGTTTCTCGTGTTTGCTCGAGACTTTCAGGAGTGTTTATGCTTCTTGTTTTTCTTTCTCGGCAGGAGTACAAACTCGACGCGATTAGATGTAAGAAATATTTTCTTCTACACTATCCGTCGCTGCTCGGGACTATATGCATTGATAAGTAATAACAATTGTTGAATGCAGTTGTATTTTACTGAATTGTACAATCTGTTTGAGGAAAAAATAACTTCCAATTTATCTGTTACACACGCAGATAAGTTTCCAATAAGCCCTGGATCATTTCCTTAACACTTCTACTGCCATTACTACACCACACCACATCACTGTGTCTAGAGCTAAGTTGCCCCTTTACAATTTGGGAATGACGTGAGTAAGAAGACTGATAGGGCTCTGTGATGCTCTACGGTCATATGAGACCTCCCTTTAAGAAAATCCTTTAAGGGGGGAGAGAATCAGCTCCCCTCACTTCTCATCGGAGTAGACATTTCTAAGCTCGTGGTCTATCTCTAATAACGATTTAACAACTCATGGTGTAGTCCACATTCCATCTGTAATTGTTTCGGCCTGTGCAGGTCACCTAGACAATCGCGACCCTTTACAAATATTTTCTCTTCAAAAACCAACAATAATATATGACAAATAAAATAGCAATAAAAAACTGTAAGGCAAATAAAAAACATATGGCAAATAAAATGGCAATAAAAAACTATAAATCATAAAAATTATATGTCAAATAAAAAAAAAAACTTTAGCAATACAGGAATACTTTTATAATAAAATTCCAAACCAAAACCAAATATTCCATTCTCCTTGTCTTTTGATAGATTAGATGAAATAAATTCTTTTATTTTGACATTTTTTGATTAATGCCTGGGAAATATTTTATTGGATAATTATTCGCTTTTATAGGTCTTTTTCTTGCAAAATAAATATTCATCTTAAAATAAATTTTGCTCATCTAATTTTTTTTATGTAAAAGCGTCATCGTTGTTTGCTATACTATTCAGTGTTTAAGTATAGCATTGTTGAATTATTCATCATTTTAACGTATATTGTATTATAGGTGTTTCATTCTTACCGTAAAATGAATATTGTTTCTTACAATGTAAAATTGGAATTCCCAATAATACCGAAATCAATTGAAAAAGTGGGAATCCGGTATACATGATGCACTTGAAGTAGTTCTACCAGAATGATAGATTCTTTAAAATGTTTTCCGAAACAATATTTACGTATTATTATAAAAAACAATCAGATATAATGTAGGCTATATTTTGTGATAGATGGAGGTGAAATCCACCATCATATGAAACATTTATGCATTAAAATATATTCAAGATTCAAAGTTTTTTATGAACGGCAAAACATCAAAAGAGATTTTCCAGCAAAAATCTCTGTTGAAGAAAAAGAGGCAAAACTCTCCATGTAAATCATATAATCTTCTTTTTTCCAGAAATGTTGACTCAAGAGGCCAGTAAACAGAGCATTGGCTTCGTTCGAATGTTCTTTCCTTGGCATGTAAAAGAACGTAATACATCAAACTTAAGAACTTTTCACTACGCTGCATGAAATGTGACCCATAAATCTTGGAAAATGTTAATAAAAAAATGAGCTTTAACATTATTTTTCAACAAAATTTTTTTCTATTGTTTATTCTGATAGTAAAAGTTAGAATTTATTTCTTTGTATAATGAAAATAACATTTGCCGATATAACAAATCTTTGAAACTATTAACTTTGATGAAATGAAATTATGCAGAAGTTTATTTATTTAAAGGTTCATTCTAATTACTCCAAATATAAAGCAGAATATATAACCCTTTTTATTTTCAAAAATACTGCAAGTATTATGCGCATCTTTACTTCCATACGAATAAACATTATTTTTAAAAATTAGATTATATCAAAAAAATTCATTACATTTTTTAAAATTAAATTTTTTTAATTACAATGTTAAACATATTTTTAAAATTTCATAGAAAACTTTTCATAACTTGCGTTATCTACTTTCTAATTTTACAAGTTGTATATTCCATGTTAGAAAATACCATTTAATTCCTATACAGGCAGATCCGTTTATAAGCTGAGTGAGTGCATTTTCTTCAAAAAAATTTTCTGAAAGTTAAACAATAAGCCAAAATGTCACTCTCCCTGTCTCTTTATATATATATATAAAGATATAATTGTAGTTTTAAACTTTAACTCGTATATGATTTTCAGTTAAAATGACCAAAACTGAGATTAGCACAGTAACAGCAGATCGTATGCAAAACAATAACTGAATGGTAGCAGTGTGCTACCTTCAAATAGTGTTACTATAGACCAAACCCTCGACATTAGCTTCTGACGTTTTATATTAGCGATTTTATTGGAAAATATCCCATGAGTTTTACCTGCTTGGCAATTTTTTTGTCCTCATGTTTTGAGAAATGAGCAAATCCGTATATAAAAGCAACCCCCGTTATTTACTTTAGAAAAAAATTCTAAAGCTTATCTGCTTAGATACGAAAATATACGGTAATTCATTATAAAACTTACACGTGTAATTTAAAGCAAGATTTAAATTCCTCACCCTAATACACTGAGAGAGAATCATCTATAGAACTACCCAGAATATACTAAATAGAAATACCCAGATAACAACATCCGGGACAAGTTGGAAAACTTTCTTCTTTACTTCAAGATGAACACCAATCCTTCGGCATAAGGGAATAACTAAGGGACCCCAAGATATACTGTCTAGTCTCCTGCATAGTGCACGCGAACTCGAAGGCGAAATCTAGTTTTCCTAATTCGTTTATTTGTATGTCCAGGGCGGCACTAGCTGCTTGAATAAATTATGGGTGTCATTAGACGGTGAATGCGGTACCTCTGACACTGCTGCGTTGATCTCAGTTGGGAAGATTGGATTTTGTTTCACAGGTCAAAGTCCTGGAAATCCATTTAGTATTTGTTTTGTAGAATTTCATGATTTAGAATAAAAGAGGATAGGGTTTTCGCCATGATTTCCTCTCTCATGTATTACTGCTCTCTGCTCTGTTTATAGATCAGATGTACTGTTAGGTGGTCTTATTATTTCAGATGACCATTTTTAACATAGTACACAAAGAATTGTAATTTCGTTTTAAGGTAAATCCTAGTTGTTCTTTTTTATAAATAACAAATTACGCCATATTTAATGCCTTTCAAAGTGGAATTTGAGAAATAATTCTTGAAAAATAAGAATTTCTATTAGAAATAAATTTCTATCATTTTACACACACACATACATTATATATATATATATATTTATTTATTTATTTAATGCATGTAGTTGAAAGTACTTGTACTTTATTATATAAAGTACAGTTACTATAAATACATCCAAGTGATGCATAATATGTTATAATTATCCGGAACGTAGGTAAACAGTATTGATGTGTGTCCCCTAATTTACACGAAATGCATTACTCTGCCTTCAATCTCAATTGCTTCGTTGATGGCTGACTCCATGTGGCGGATTAACTTGAACGGCTTAATTTAAACTCAAAGCCATTAGGCTTAATGGGACATTAATGTATCCAATGCCCTCAAACACTCATTTACGTGAATCCGAACATGATCAATGAAAATTCACTCAACTGCTATCCTCCAAACGTGTAATCACTTTTCGTAAAACATGTTCCCATTCAAATACAGAGAACCGAGAAATTCATTATGAAGGCTGCTTTCCTATCCGCACGTATTACTCCAATGTAACTCAGATTTACGTTTAATCATTCAATCGCGGGTCTTTTTGTCTTTTAAACTATAAGTGGAGACTTAGAGGTATAGTCGAAAACAAGGATTCGGTTTTAAAATTTGATTTTCAACCTTTATAAAATAATTTTATCTTGAAGAAATCAAATTTTATCTCAAAGAATTGACGTTTAATTTAAATGTTGTAATTCAGTTGTATCTTTCAATAATACAACCAGCAGCAATGATAGTTACTGCCTTAGCAGCAAACTTAGTGTTGAGAGACTTTCCCATCATCGAGGCTAATGAAAAGACACTTTAGATCCACACTGAAAGAAGATCTTACAGAAGAAGCCACTCTTCCATTAAGAGCAAATAGTATTTAATGTATTGCTAATTGAGCATCTTAGTAATTACACTCATGTCCATAAATTAAGGATAATGAAGTTCAGGCAAAGAAAGAGACAGAAGCAAAACAAATTTGACTTATTTGTAAAGTCTATTTATTAAACAAAAGGTAAAGAGCAAAAAAGATGCTATGTGTTTGACATAATTAATAAAAATTGCGATTTTTACTCCCTGGAGCAAATTTTAAAAAAGAACCTATTTACAAAAAACAGTATAACATGGTTAGTATGATGGTTAATATGGAGTATGTCTCCCGGATGATGCAATACAGGCCTTACAACGCCTAGGCATGCCGAGTATCAAATTATCAATCTGATCTTGGGGAATATTACACCATCCTCCGAAGGTCCGGTTGGCAGGTGGGAGGGGGTTGACGGGCTGCAATTCGTCGGCCAAGCATATCCCACACATACTCTATTGGATTCAAGTCCGGTGAGTATGCTGGCCAATCCATACGGGTGATATCCTTCAATTGAAGCCATTCGTCTACAATGTTTGCACGGTGAGGACGGGCGTTGTCATCCATAAACAGAAATTCAGCACCCATGGCGAAACAAACGTACATGTTGTTCCAGAATGACATCCCGATAGATGTGGCCTGCCATCGTTACACTCTGAACATGCAGGTCAGTTCTGGAACCAAGAATAATTCCTCCCCAAACGAGCCATCCTGCACCACCGTAACGGTGTCGTTCAATGGTGTTCTCTTGGCGGTAACGGGTACCTGGCGCTCTCCATATGAAAGTCCGGCGAGAATCAGACTGCAAACTAAACCTGGACTCGTTGGAAAACATCACACGAGACCACCGTTGCGGTGTCCACAATGCATGCTCTCTACTCCAGATTAATCGCTTTCGACAGTGAGTTGCGGTAAGTGGAACACATCTTACAGGCCTACGAGCATATAGACCAATGTGCCCTAAGCGTCTGTACACGGTCTGCCTTGAAACTGTCGTACCGGCAGCTGAAGAGAGCTGTTGAGACAGGTCTGATGCTGTGCTCCGTCTGTTTCTTTTGGCAGTAACTGCTAAATATCTGTCCTCATTCGGCATTGTAACTCGGGGGCGACCTGTGCTGCAACATCTACTCACATTACCATCATCTTGGAATCGTTGCCAAAGACTGGAGATGACACTCTGGGCGATTCCAAGTTCCTCGGATACTTCCAGCTGGGTACGTCCACATGCCAGTCGTTCGATAATTCTACCACGTAAAAAATCATCCAAATGCTTCCTTTGCGCCATAACTATGCGGTTATTGCACTGAAAGGCTTTTAAAGCGCTTGTGAACAATTTTACTTCTTTGCCACCATTCCTTATATACCCCTCTCTTACACTTTCGTCATTGTGACGTGCTATCCGCGCCATCTGATGGTTTCCTGTAATTTGCATATTCTTCTTCAAGATGAGTGTGATAATTCTACAGGTGAAATTTTTATTTTAGAGTTCAATTTCTGTGTGATTCTGAATTATCCTTAATTTATGGACATGAGTGTAAAATGGACAATTTTCTTTTGCTTAAACTATACTTTAATACTTTGGTACCTGTTCATTTGGGCGATGCTATTTTTTAGAGAATACAAGTATTTTCTGTAAAGCAAATTTAGAGTACAGAAATGCATTTTAGGTGTGTTGAAATACTTTACAGTTGTAGAAATCCTAAGGCAGGATTGTTATAAGAAAGGATATTTAAGAAATGAGCTAAATAATAATAATAAGCCTAATGATTGTTATAAGAAAAAATATTTTTATAGATGTATTGCTTTAAAAAAAATCATTCAATTTATTTCTCAACTTCTTCTAGATCTCTTAAACTAAAGATCATACCATTATCCTAGTAAAGATTATATTGCGTAAGATTTTAGTGAAGTATCAAGAGTAGATTGTTAGGAATAGGGATTGGTGCAAAAAAAACTTTACAAAGGGGCAGTAATTTTTTGGATCCTCATTTACGCTTAATTTAAACTGCTTATACGATATTTTCAATGACGGGCATGTTGACCTAAGACATGGATTGGCAAACTATTTCGGTCACGGACCAAAAATCGAAAGAAAAAAGTTTGAAGGGCCAAGATAAATTTTTCAAAAATTTTAAAAACAATATACAAGTATTACAATTTAAATATGTCAATGAGATGAATGAAATTGCTATTTCATTTTTTAAAGTTCCTTATATTGATGTTCGAAGTGAGATGGACTGATTCTAAGGAACGAGACTAAATGCTCATCTGTCAGTCTACTTCTGAAATAATTCTTTCTAAGGTTCATAGTTGAAAACACTTGTTCACATATATAAGATGAAGCAAACATAGCACTGATTTTCTGGGCGTGAGATATTAAATTTGGGAAACTTACTTTCGATAATGATTTGTAAAACTCTCACTTTGGTATATTTAGAAACAAGTGCTATATATTTCTTTTAATTTGCCTCGGACCGGCAAATTAAAATTCTATCCGCGGGTCGGATAGAACCTTCCGGTGGGCCGGAGTTTGCCCAACCCTAGACTAAGACATTCATCATTCTAGAACGGCAAATACATAACATTTTCAGTGTTACTCAGTGTGTGTAATGGTCAGCCTCCAAGTATTCATCCTTATGTAGTCCTTCTAGTCCTTATTTATCTTGTCTTTCTTTCTTTCTTCCACAACTCACTCGGGACCTGTATCCCCCTACCAGTTAGAAAAGTGAGAGTAGAATATCAGTGGACCTCATGAACAGCACGGAAGTACAGTGCTTCGGGGGGGATTTTAAGGGTATATGGTAATGTAAAAGTACTTCTTCTTTCACGCTTCAATTAAAATAATAATAAAATCAATGAAAAACATTTGATTTTTCTTCAATGTTGCAGTTTTTAAATGTTACATGATATTTATAGACAGTCAAATCATTATATTCAAAGAGAGAGAGAAATGTTAATGATGGCTTAGACAAGGTGAGCAAAATTTAGTGAAACCTAAAAGAAAAATTTGTATAAGCATTCAAAATGGATCAGAACATTATTATTTTTTGTGACTTTTAATTATAATAGTTTATAAAAAGGAACATTTCAATAAATTAAAATAGTTTATAAACATAACAAATGGTGAATTATCTTATCATTTTCCAATTTTTTAATATAATATCTAAAATGTTAAAAGTTCAAAATGCCAGGTACCTGGCATATGACAGATTTTCTATGATATTAAAAAACCGATCGATATAGGTAGAGATATATGATGTTCACAAAATTTTTAAAATCCTATTAAACTAATGTCCTCTGTGACAACTAAAGTCGGAGATTTCAAAATTTTTTTACGAAAATTCTGAATTGAAACTCGATTTCTTATGGGTTTCCCTCTCCTACATGGGAGCAAAATTTCCTTTTCAAAAGAAATAATTCCAGCTACGCATTTTTAAGGATAGGATTTTATTTGTCAAACGTTAGGAAAAGTACTTTTAAATGGATATATATATATATTTTTTTTTATTTTCAAGCCACAATTTTATTCCAATTTTTATAAAATATCATATTCAAAAAGCTACCTTTAAAATTTTGTGTTAAACGTTTTTACATACCACAATTTGCATCCTTTTAATTACATAATATAATTTTTAATATGTATCTTACTTATATATTTTAATGCAGACGGCCAACATTTAGACAATAGTCCTTGATTCCTTAAGGCAAGCGCTGCACCGACGTTACTCCCTTAACACTACCCAGGAGGTGTGTATAGCTTGAAGATAAGCTACAGACGCGGAATAGCAATACCTCCGCAACGCTCTACGATCCTGTTTCGACCGCTACCTACGGTTTCAAGTGGATTCCGAACCACTACAAACATATATGGTATCGCCGTGACTAAAACCCGAAACCTGGGGTACCGAGCGTCAGAGCGTTAGCCACTCGGCCATCAGGCCCTTTCAATTCTACTTTATAATTTAAATTATTTAACTGCTTGATCTATTTTTAAAAAGTGTAAATTGTTCAAAAAAATACAGGGACTGTTAATTTTTATGCCATAAGCAAGGGTTGCACCGCTGTGACTCATTGAGCACTATCCAGGGGGCAAGCGTAGCTTGAAGATAGGCTACGGACACGAGCAGCATTATCCCCACAACGCTCTACAATTCTATTAGACCGTAACCTATAGTTTTAAAATGGATTCCGAACCACTACAAACACCCATGGCACCACCGATGGGTCGAACCCGAAACCTGTGGTACCGAGCGCTAGACCTCTAGCCACACTGCCATCAGGCCCCTATATTACTTACATAAGAATAAACAAAAGCTAAATGTTCTCTTAATAAATCAAGATTTAGGTTTCTTATTTTTCGCACACTTAATTTTTAAAAAAGGAAAGATTAAATCATAGCTACTGTAATTTCACTTATTTATAAGCTTGCCAGTACATATAAGCCCATATATATTTTTTAAATGAAACTTATTAAATATTTTATTTAGATTTACATCTGTTCAATCCAGAATGTTCTCTTTCTTCAACTCTAAGAATGGTCATTCTCAGCCTATTACATCCAATCCGATATTCTGATCTTTCCACATTTTCTGCAGATCCACGTGCTGCTCCTCATTTAATGTCATGAAATATCGCTAATTATGGCCCATTTTATGTATCTGAAGTTTACGAAAACAAAAACAAATTAAATGAGCTATTCATTTTATGAAAAGGAGTTGTTTTACTTTCGAAATTAAATATATTGCTGGTCTGTTGCGTCAGTACTAAAAATGAAAGAGCCGACGTTAGTGAAATTTACGACCTGTTAATGGAAAAGTACCAAAATACACCAGAAATATTAATAAAATATCGTAAAGAATGAATATTAAGGGAATATTTTACATTCATATTTATATACGGGCTTTAAACTCTTGTTTTTTTGAAAAAAAATCTCACTGTCAGCTTATACACATATCAGCTTATTCTCTGAAATATACGGTATTAGAAAATAAACAAATGGACTTCTAACATTCTTGTGAGGATATTCCTTGGATGACTTATAAATATTCCTTCCTATTTGCAGAAACCGGCATCTGTCATCGCAGGAAAATCAAAGTGATCACCCTGCTTCCAGTGAATGCGATAAATATCGCCATTAGAGGGCGATATATATTTTTGCCTCCTATGGTTCTAATACATCCTTTTTTAGCACAATTCCTGACGAAGTTCGGAGACAGATTATATCGATTGTGGCGACGAAAGGCAAGGCGTCCATTTATTACGACGCCGGAAAAATTTCCGAATATAACGAATGGTCAAATGCTGGTCATATTCAGATCTCATACAAAAAGGTAATGATTCATTGAATGACAATGTCCATTGGAATGAGTGTATATTTAGATTTTCCAAATTATGTATTGTTTGGAATTTATTAACATTTCCAACTAGAGATGAAAGCGTAACTCTGCAATCCTGAACCAGCTACTCATACTGATTTTGTAGATATTTTAATCTATCATATAAATAATCAAACTTCAAGCCTAGAGATATATTGTGCGGTCCTCTGGCGTAGAAACGAATGCTTTCGGTACAGTGACTTTCGTCGAATTACGAATCCAAACCCTATATATCAGAAAAGTAACGTGCTATCTACTGCTCACTTCGGTCAAAACAAATACTTAAATGTGTATCTGAAGTATTGCCGTGGTTCCTGTTTAATAATATAAATAAAAATTTTAATTAAAATTAGCCTAATACAACCAGTAGCAGAAAATAGGAAATGCTAAACTAAAATAAAAAAATATTTTTTCCGCTTTGTATCCATTATTTTACAGATTTTTAAATGGACTTAAGCTTAAAAAAGAGTGAATTCGATTTAGTTCTAAATAGTGTCATCATCATCATTGGCGCAACAGCCCCGTGGTCAGCCAAGACCGTCTGCTCGCTGGCAGATTTCTAGACAACAAATATTTTCTTTTTACGGGGTAAGGTTGTCAGCCGTATGCGTACGCTCACGTACCGAACGCGAGTCACTCGACCATCAAGCCTCTTCTAAATAGTGTGCTATAAACAAAAACCATCATGAAAAAAATTGCATTTTGTTTTGATTCTAAAAGAACAAAATTTTACTTTAAATACATACAACAATAATGCATGATATATTTATTCCATTAGAATTATTTCAGTTACAAGTGAGCGGTTTTACAATATTTACTTATCAGAATCACATTTCGATAAGGTTTGAAAATTTTTTTGCCCTGTTACGAGAGATGTTTACCCTGTTTTGTATCCAGATACATAGTATGTATTTCATTTGTATCTGCATTCAAAAGCAATTCAACCCAATTTACAAAAGAGAGCAACCACCTGTGTTTAAAAGATAGTTGACTTTTCAATCACTTCCGATGGCATAGAATAATTATTTTAAATAATATTAATAATATAAATAATAATTATTTTTAATAATATTAATAATATAAATAATAATTTTAATAATAATAATAATAATATAAATAATAATATTAAATAAAATTAGCCTAATACAACTCGCAGCAAGAAACGCTAAAGTTGCAATCTTTTTCCTCTTTATATGCATTATTTAGCAGATTTTCAAATGGACATAAGATTAAAAATAAAATCAGAAAGGAAAGAATTCAATTTATTCCCAAGTAGTGTGCTATAATTAACAACTTTCATAAAAACTTGCATTTTGTTTTCATTCTAAAAGAACAAAATTTTACTTAAAAAACATATACTAGAAATTCTAATGATAAAATGATTTCGTTTGAATTTGTTCAGTTACAAGTCACTGTTTTTTCAATAACTACTTGTGCAATTATCAAATTTTTATTTCGATAAAGTTTGAAAATATTTTACTCTGTTATTAGAGATGTTTACCCTGCTTTGTATGCAAATACATAGTATGCATTTTCTATCATTTGCATTCAAAAGCAATTCAGTCCAATTTACAAAAGAGAACAACCACCTGTGCTTAAATGATATTCGACTTTTCAATCCATTCCGCCAGCACCCTATTGACAACAGCGAACCACAATAAAAAGCTTCACGTCCAAACAGAATCTCCGCTGAGGTAAGGCCTTTATGCTAATGGAGAGAGAAAGAAGAAATTTATAATCCGAAATCTCGGCTCGTTTCTCAAAATCTGACGGAAGAGAGCAGCTCTCTCATTACTGCAGTGTGAAGCATTTGCATGGCTGCTAGGATTCTCTCGATGTACCTGTAAGCAATGAAGCACAAATAGTTTCACTTGGTTGGGAGGAATTTTGTGGAAAAATACAATTTAAACGGCCTGAAAGAAGTAGAGAGTGGAAAATTTTTTCATGTAGTGTAACATTTCTAAAGGTATTTCCCTAATACAGTTTCTATGAAACTTCCAGCTTATTTCCAGCAACTCCAAGCAAATTTGGAACTAATTAATAACATCTTCCCTAAAAAAGTATAAAATATACCGTAACTATAATTTAACATATGGTTATAGTATAAAATGGGCAATAATTTAACATTAACTAATAAATATAACTACTTATCATATTATACCATAATGTAACATTAAATACTTAACCATCATTTTTAGAAAAGTTTTACGTAATACTTTTTAAAATATTTCTGTGTTCTTCTTATTTTTTTTCTATTACCATACATATTAAGTTCTTTGTTCAAATAAAGCTAATCCAAAAAAAAAAAAATTTAATAAAAAAATTTATTAATATTTATGTTAAAGTTAGACAAACGAGTAATTAGCAAATAAATTATTTAAAATTTATTAAATAATAATTAATCAATAGAGAAAATTTTGAGGTAAAGCGCCTATTTATCTATCACTTTAATAAAACATCGTATTGCGTTAAATATATCCACAAGTATTCCAGAAATATGTTACAGATAAATAACTTTATTTTAATTTCTTTTAAAATGTCAAATACATGTACATATTCTTAAATTGAATTTTTATATTTACAACTATAATAAATTTCACTGATATAAATATGATTCATAAAGTTTATCTTTTAAATCCCTTTTTTTACGAAATTTTAAAATGATTCTTCTTCACTGGCTCAACAGCCCAATAGTAGGCCAAATCCGTCTACCTACTGGCAGATTTCGAGACAGGAGATATTTTTCTTTTTACGGGGTAATTTTACCAGCCCTACACCCAGTGGATTCCTAACCACTACAAACATCTATGTCCCCGCCGGGACTCGAACCCGAAACCCGTGGCACCCAGCACTAGTCACTCGGTCATCATGCCCCTTAAAATAATTAAGTATGTACCATAAATAACCATCATAGATTTTATCTAAGTAATAAACTTTACACAACATTTGGAATGATATTATTTATTCGACGAAGCATGGTTCTTTAATTTACTGGTACATTATACTAGAATTCTTCTCATACAAATTACATCACATGAACAAATATTTCAGTTTGAAAGCTTTTTTACATGTGCTCTTTAATGTTAAGATTTTTTATTTGATTTCAAACTATATGTATTATGAACCAGCGAATATTAGCTTAATTACTACATTGTGTTTTGACGTTATATAATATTTTATCACTTGAAAACTAATGATAGCCAAGACAGTTTATGCATCCAACATTGTATAGGCAATTGCAATGCTATTTTAATTCATGTACTATTTTAAATTAAGTTATGTACTATTAAGCAGATTAAATAATTTAAATAATTTAGTTATTTAATCTGCTTTTCTGTAATCCAGTTTCATTAAATGTGTAGATAATATTTCGTATTCAAATTAATTCATATCAAATAAAATTTTAAGAGAAATATATATTTATAAGTTGTTTCGTACAATTTTTAGAATCATAATTCTGCATATCATGAAACTAATTTATAAATTGTAGCAAATTTTATTTATTGGTTTGAAATTTTTTATATTTATTTCAGACAAAATGTGATGATATAGCATTCCCTTCTAAAATATACTTTAATTTAAGTTCAGGTTAACTTTAATATGGAAATCCTAACCAATTTTTTAAAACTTATATAATTCAGTTGAAGTTCATTTTTTATAACGGAAATACATTTCCCTTGATAATTTATTTATTATTACTATTTATTTCATATTCTAATTTAATTATAAAAAAATTATTTTAAAATATCAATGCTCTTAAAATTCGTTAAGTATATTTTTAATTTAAAATAAGTCAAATAAATTAATCTTAATTATTAAGAATAATTGTAAGAATGTGTTCCTTGAAATTTTGTAATTTGATGTATACACATATAAAATAAATGCAAATAATTTTTAACAAGTATGTGCTTATAAAGCATATGATATACATTGTTTCTTATTTTTAAAAGGACAATAGAATATTGAAATATTTTTGAAATATGCTCAGACCTGAGTAGCACGTAAAACATACTCATTTCCTATATTTTCTATAATTATAAATTATGAATTTTCTCTAGCTAAGGAAATGAAGTTATTAAAATGAACAAAAAAAAAATTTTTTTCATCCAGAGTTACATTCAGGATTAAATTTATTTTATGCTATATCAATACTCCGTGTAAATTTTTAAAGTAAAACACATTTTGTTTTCTATGTTCCAAACAAAAAAAAATTATGCATTCAGACTATTTTGCTGTTGCATAAGAAATTATGTTCCTTCTTATTGAAATATGAAACATACCGGAAAGAAATGAAAGAAGGCATAGAACGCGTTGAAGACGAAGAGCCCTCTGGTCGACCCTCCCCCTCAACCGACGAAGCTCACGTCCAAAAAACTGAAGATTTGGTGTTTGCAAGCCGTCGATTTACAATTAGAGACCTTGCGGATGATGTTGGAATTTCAAAAGGATCGGTCAATCCCATTTTGGGCCTCAAACGCGTCAAATCCCGATTGGTACCGAAATCACTGAATGCGCCAGCTCACGTTGCATTGATTCTTCGTGACTTTTTCGCCAAAAATGAAATCCATATTGTTCCACAACCACCGTATTCACACCGTGTGACTTCTGGCTATTCCCTAAACTCAAAATACCACTCCGGGGACACCATTTTGAGTCGATCGAAGAGATTCAACGTGAATCGGCCTGCGCTTTGAAGGCCATCCCTTCCGATGGCATTTTAGCATGCATTGAGGATTGGAAAAAAAGTTGGCATAAATGCATTGTGTCCGGAGGGGATTACTTTGAAGGCGATGAAATAAATTTGGAAGAATAAATAAAGAGTTTTTGAAAAAAAATAATTGATCTTACTTGTTGGGCACAGTAGTATATCTAAATTTATTTTACATTTTGTGGTACTTGAAAAGTCATCGAAATACTGAAAATCTAATTTACTTGAAATTTCGCCTTTATTTACGAACAAATATGCTGGTTCCCCTTTCATTCTTCAAACAATACTTTTTTTGCGACGAAAACTTTCAAGACTGATAAATGGGTTATTTTTCCAGACTAAGCTCTTGAATTGGTCTTTCCTCTCGGGTTCCGCTACAACAAACAGAGAAAACTTTTCACTCAAGGTTTTTATGCTGTAGATCCTCTAACAAATTTTTAGTGGGTATCGATATTTGCTTTACTTAATTAAAATTTGCTACACGAATTTTAATTGCTGATTGTTTCCAAAAAATTACTAAGTAATAATTAAACTCCATTCCTATTGAATGATGAATGAATGAAGTGGGATGTGAAGCAACGAAGACTATAATCCCCTAATCACTATACATATGAACAGTTAGTTTTTCCTTATTTTTAATATGTCACTCTCCACAACGCTCTACGATCGTGTTAGACCGGGACCTACGGTTTAAAGTGGATTCCGAACCACTACAAACATCCATGGCACCGCCGGGACTCGAACCCGAAACCTGTGGTACCGAGCGCTAGCCACTCGGCCATTCAGGCCCATTCCTATTGAATTTTGTGTAACTAAAAGAATAGTTGTTGTTGAAAAACATTCATTTTGATTGACTGATTGTTCTCTTGAAAGTAATTTTAGCAAGAGCTCATTAGCTATTTGTTTACAATTCTTAGTAATACTGCAGTCTAGCAGTGTAATTCCCCCGATTAACTGATTTCAAGTTTATTATTTTTGTTATGGTGGTGAATGAATCATATTCACAAAGGTGCCGATGCAACCACTCGAACACTTTGTGGTTTGACACACACCTGTTAGCGACTTTCCTGATACAGCCCGTAGAGGTACTCTGCAGTTCCCATTAGCATCATTGTGAATTAGATAGATGCCTGTCTGCCGTTTCACTGTTCTTTAAATATCCCATTGAGGTAGAAAACACAGAGTGAAAATAAAACAGAAAGCGCATTGGAGTAGTCAGTTAGAGGTTTTGCAGTTTTTCGCGTCGCAGGTATCAGTTGGAGTATTGTACCTGGCTGTGGCAAGAAATTCCTTTCATGGTGTTTTCGTTTTTCAACGTTTCACTTCCGATCCTGCATTCTTATTCGAAGATTATATTTTAGTAAGCTGCACCACCCGTGACCGTCGAGTCACCCTACACTTTTTTCATCTTCTATTTTTATTCAATGTCAAAACCGAAGATAAAAACCTCCGAGACTCCTTTAATGCTATTAACAATGTATTTAGTTCCTCCTGCTATTACATGATAGGACAAAGTCGGTGGGACCTTTATGGCCGAGTAATTAACTCTCTGTCGCTCGGTGCGACAGAATATGGGTTCGAGTCCCGGCAGTGCCATGGATGTTTGTAGTGGTTCGGAATCCACTTTAAGCAGTAGTCCCCGGTCTCATATGACCGTAGAGCGTTACAGAGCCTAATCACACTTCTTCTCACCCACATCATTCCCAAACTGTAAAGAGGCACCTCAGCTCTAGGCACAGTGAGGTGGTGTAGTAGTAATCCTTTTTAAGCCATAGGTCCCTGTCTAATATGACTGTAGATCATTGGCAACCCTACCTCAAAAGGCCAGCGTCACGGAACCAAGTCAGGCCTCTACCTACGGGTTCTCCGTTACAACAGAAGGTGCCCCTCTTTCCATGGGACCACAAAGGTTCTTGTCTTGGTCTAGATGTTGCTGTTGACCAAGTGGGATAAGAAACAACATAAAAGTTAGTCATATTTTTAAGTTATTTTTCTGGCTTGTAACTTATTTAAATGCCTAAAGAGTTACGAATCGAGTGATTGTTATACATTTATATTACAGTGTAATATTGTGATGGTTCAACAATTAAATTATCTTATTTGTAACTGAATTAGCCAGATACATTTGTAAGTCACAAATACCATGAATGTGAAATCAAGTAAACGGAAAATCGCAATTAAAAATCGCAAATCGCCAATTAAAGATACTTATTGTCCGAAAGTAATCATTATAATTACAATAGCAACAACAGTTGGATAAAAAATATATATATATATGTTTGAAAAAACCGATTGTTGCTCAGTTAATCCAATAAGTCTGAATTACTGAGCAGCAAAAAATGTGGTTGATACTTTTTTTCTTTTTTCCAAGAACAGAGGTTTATTGTGAGTATGTTTTTGCTCTCCATATAATTGTTAAAGTAAATCGATCGAAAGAAAGAATTTATTGGTTGGTTGCCTTCAAATCATCATGCTTTCAAAACTCCGCGACTTCTTTAAGGTGTAAAAACACGTACCTACTTAATCGTCCTAATTATTTTTTCAGTGTCATACTGTTTTGTAGCTAGCTAATCTTTCTTGTTAGCTTGTTTTAACTCGATAATCAAAAATTCTTTCTGCCCAAAAATTATCCAATTTGTTCCGTAATTGGATTCATTTAGAACATCACGACATGTTTCTTCATTTCATTTCTTTTCGTGGCATGGATTTGTGAAGACAGAAACCATTTTTATCTTTTTTCTTTTAATTCTATTTTCCTTTGTCGTTTTTTCTTTAAATATGATTCGTCATTATTATTATTATTATGATTCGTTATATCTTTCGTTTGATATTTTAACATTTTCACTATGAATTTTTTTTATATGGGGAAACATCTATAAAATTGATATGGTAGCCATTTTAAGTTTGAAGCGTTGTGCTTTCATGTCTAATTTGAAATATCAATAACTCCAAAACTATTCATAAATTGGGAAAGTCTAAATATATCATCTTGTAGATGAAGGTTAAAATATACTAATGAGAGGAATTGACCTAGAATCTGGCTCCAAACGCTCAATTGTCGCTGTTATATATCAGGATCCAAGCCTGCTATGGCAGTAATCCAGAGCTCATTGGAAAGGTAGAAAAATGTGCACTTCAGGTGCTTCCAATACTCCCTGCCCCTTGCTCACTTGCACTTTAATGCTGCACTTGAAGTGCTCGTTCTGCGAGGTTATTCGAGGCTCATTCTGCGATTCTACGCGGTTTGTTATTTAATATTTTGAATTTAGAAAAAAAATGAATACTAAAATTGGTGTCAGAAAATTTCAATCAAAAGTGCAACAGAGGTTGGATGATGCATTATATTTAAATATCAATTGTTGTTGTTGTTGTTGTCACATCCCTCATGGAAGGTGGGAAAATGGGTGCAGCTTCTGTTCTGATGGAGCACCCGTAGGTAGAAGTCTGACTTCTGCTCCGTGACGCACTGACAGTCATAGGAGACCGGGACCTACGGCTTAAAGTGGATTCCGAACCACTACAAACATCCATGGCACCGCCGGGTCTCGAACCCGAAACCTGTCTCACCGAGCGCCAGATTAAATATCAATTGATACATTTTAATGAAAATGTTGTTTGTTTAATATCTGAAATTACAAATATAATTAGTCTTTAAGACTATTTGTCTTAAATTTTCATGTTTTTATAAAAATCTATTTTCTATATAGATTTATCAGATGTTGTTTGAATCCCTTTTAAACCGTAGGTCTCGATCTAATATGGCTGTAGAGCGTTGGGCGTAGGGCTGACAACTTTATCCCTTAAAAAGAAAACATCTCTTGTCTCGAAATCTGCCTGTAGTCAGACTTCCTCGGCCCACCATGGCGCTATCACGCCATTCATGATGATGATGAAATGTTGTTCATGAAGTTATCAATTGATGATTGCAACTGCTGAAATATTTCTCTCTTAAAAATAAATTGTTTTCAAAAATTGTACTTCCTATACATTTGCATCAGGAACGACTTTAGAGTAACAATTAATGTAGAAAAATTAAATATTTTAGTTCATAACATCAATGATAATTTAAAGTAAACAAATATACATACCAAAACATGTATTAATGTCTTCCCTTAATCCGATAACTCTTCTTTTTTCCAAAAGCCCAACAAAACTTCATCATCATTAATCACGGTTTTAATATTATTTTGTTCATTTTATGGTAAAATAATGCTATATGCATAATTCCGTAGGGATTAAATTAGAATTTAGGGATTTTTAATAAGAAATTAAGGTGCTTTTAGGGATTTAGACATGTTTTTTTTCTTTCTAATGCAGCAGGCAAACACAGACACCTTGGTGTTGGATGCCTTAAGGCAAGTGCTGCACAGGCGTACTCACTTTTCATTACCCAGGGGGCGCGTGTAACTTGAAGATAAGCCACGGACGCGGAGTAACAATGCCCCCGCAACGCTCTACGATCTTATTAGACCGGGACCTACTTTTTAAAGTGGATTCCGAACCACTACAAACAACCATGGCACCGCCGGGACTCGAACCCGAAACCTGTGGTACCGAGCGCTAGCCACTCGGCCATTCAGACCCCGGATTTAGACATGTTTAAATGTAAAAATATTCAAAATATTAGTCTTTAAGGTAATTATTAATAATTGAAATTAATTAATGCATGATATATAAGTTATTTAATTTATATGTGTATGTATGATAAATGTATAAATATTAATAAATATGAATTAATACATGCATGTATTAATGCATGTTTGTATTATTATATATCTGGTATTTATTATGCATACAAGTTTTAATGATGTCCGATTCGTTGTAGATTTTCGGAGTGCATTGGTCGCGCAGCGACCATAAACTTCCGTCCTTGAAAAAATAGGGTTCTTGTCGATTGCCCATAAGCCCATTGCCAGTGTGAAAAAATGTTAAATTTATAGAAAAAGTAGATAATTGAATAAAAATTACAAATAAATAAACTAATTAAAAAAAATTAAGAGATAAAAAAAATATGGAAGGAAAGGAATTAAAATTACAAAATGAAAGCATACTGTAGTAAAAAAGAAAAGGGAAAAGTTAATAAAAAACTGAGCACCGCCGTAATGAAAACCAGACATCCATTGCAGTATAGAAGAAAGCATTGGTCCTTCAGAAAGAGAAAATAGTGATTTTAAATATTGATATTTAAAACAGATCGCGGTCTTTTGCGGTTTTTGGGGAGAGAAATATCATAGCTGTAATTTTGAAGATCTTGTAATACAAGATTGTTAGAGTTGGAGAGATTATTATAAAAATTAATCGCTAGTTTTTCAACATATTCAACAAAACTGGGGATAGAGATGGTATATCGTATTTCCGCATTTCTGAAGAACCAAGGCGAATCCGTGATCATTCGAATAATGTCGTTTTGCAGTCTTTCGAGAATTGTGATGTTTGCTTTAGAAGTAGAGCTCCAAACTTGACTCTGAAAACCAAACTGGAGGTACTGCCCTCCTTCTTCAGCGTCACGGAGCCAAGTCAGACTTCTACCTACGAGGGCTCCATCACAACAGAAGCTGCCCCCCTTTTCCCTCCTGCCATGATACCGCACAGGTTCATGGACTTGGTCTAAAATATTTCTATCAACACGATCAAGTGAGATAAGAAAAAAAGTCTTAATGACAAAAACCGTAAATCTGATGTCATATCAGAAAATATTAGCACTATAAACTTCTTACTTGGATGTAATAGTGGCGAATTCCTTAAAATATCGTTCTCTTTTAAGTAATGTGTTCTGAATGGAATGAGGATCTTGCATTTAAAATCTGTTATTCCTTAATAAACAGAAAGTAATTTTGAAATTCATAATAGCTAAGTTAATTTACATTAGCATAACAAATTTAAATCAAGCAATAGAGAAACATTCAAGTACATCCTGTCTTACTTTCATCTATTCTTGAAATCAGCGTAGAAAATAATGAGCATAAGCATTAGAAAATAGTAATGGATGGATGGTTTGGTTTGTCACTCTACGGTCATCTTGTGCACACTTTGGACTAAACAGACCGGGACCTGCAGTTTAACGTGGATTCCGAACCACTCACAAACATCCATGCCACCGCCAGGATTCGAACCTGAAGCATGTGATACCAAACGCCAGAGCGCCAGCCACTAGGCCGCTAATGGATGGATGGATGATAATATTTTCTATTACAAGTTTGTTCAACCTCGTGCTAAATGACGCATGTGAAAGGTTTTTTTTTTTTAATGCAGCTGGCAAACAGACATGGACGTCTTGGATGCCTTAAGACAAGCGCTGCACAGACGTTACTCACTTTGCATTACCCAGGGGGTGCGTGTAACTTGAAGATAAGCCACGGACGCAGAATAACAATGCCCCCGCAACACTCTACGATCCTATTAGACCGGGACCTACGGTTGAAAGTGGATTCCGAACCACTACACACATCCATGGCACCGCCGGGACTCGAACCCGAAACCTGCGGTACCGAGCGCCAGAGTGTTAGCCACTCGGCCATTCAGGCCCCACACATGTGAAAGTAATACAGAAAATAATTCTTGTGAAACTTATATGCAGAAGAAAATTAAATTCCCTCATCCTTCCATAAGAAAATTGGAAAATATATATATATTTCTTATAGTTCTTATTTTTTCTAGATTATACTAGGAAAAAAAGGAACTCAAATGAAATTATTTATATCAAAAACATGAAGCATGAATGAAGCTTAAAAATTGATAATAAATATTTAATTTAAAAATGAGATTGTATACTTTTAAACATTTAATTTCGGTAAATTATATGTCAACATACTTTTATTTAAATTTGACTATTTTTTTTTTTAATGCTTTAATTATTAAAAAATTATAAAGTGTATCTGTTGTGCTTTTTGAATTAATGACGAAGAATGAAAAAGAACGTTCAATTCTATGTATTTTTCGACTACGTATGAATTTTAAATTGTTTTTGGCCAAAATGAATAGATCACAAAACGAAAAACAAAGATAAATTTAGAAAAGATTTCGTTGTTTTTAGAAATATTAAACTTGTCCTTTTGTTTCCATTGAGATATATATCCAGATATCATTTTAAGCCGTAATTTTAATCTGAAAAGAAAATCTCAATTTTGACGTAGCCAGATTTAAATATATCTTCGGGATTCTTTATCCTTCGAGTTTCGCTTACGAAAATTTTTGTGTCGTAGAAATGAATTTAAAAATACGAAATAAGGAATATTCTTTTGCTATTTGATTAAATAATAATAGCCTCGTTTCACTATAATCGTTGTTTAATCTGCAATAAACAAGTTTCTTTGAGTACCAAAATTTCTGATAATGCCAATGTATTTGGTATTATTTTGTTAAATAATTGTTAAGTTGGTGTTCTCTACTTCAACATTTAATGCACTTGCCCCTTCAAAATAAATCTGAATTTAAAAATGTATTTAAGCACAACGCATATTGTAAATTTCAAAATCTAACTAACTTATAGCGACACATTGTTACACCAACCCTAGACAAACTGCACATTTTAAACTTTGTATTCACCATAACCCATCACCACAACCTCTCTTAAGCAAAAGGATTCGCAGATCCAATAGGTGATCGCCAGATTTTACAGCACCCACTGATCTGTTCTCCAATTCGCCAGCGCCTTTTCCTTTCCCTAACGTCAAATATGGCCATGAAACTTCTATGGGAGTTATGGCAGGGGCGCTCGCAAAATGGTGATGGGGCTCGTAAATGGGTGGGACCAATGGAAATGCGGGGCGCAGACCGAAATGCCCCTGCAATCTGGATGGTGTGATGATTAGGAAGAATAGTGTCTCACGTAATGTCTGACTGGAATTTTTACGACTCTGATCTTGTCGATGATTTAATATTTTGCTTGGATTTGGAATTTTTTCTTTCATTTATGTGTGAAATACTAGTACGGTTAAAAAGATCTCTAAAAAGAAGGTTTCGGTTTTTTATGTATGGTAAAAAGAAGGATTCTGTTTTTAGAATTTGTAAATATTGTAAGATCAAACAGCTGTTTGAGTTTTGCATTAAAAGTTTTATGAGTTTCATCATGTAAAAAAAAAATGTATCCATAAAAAGAATCATTTATTTAAAAAGAGAAGATTTTCATAAGTATCAAATGTAACTTTCGTAAACAGACAAATATTTTAATGTTAATTTTTGTAAGCAGACAAAGATTCTAATGTAGATGTAATACATTGGAATCTGTTTGTGAAATAAATTTTACGAATATCGGAAAATGCCTTTTTTTATGAGATTAGCGGAATCTGCATTTAAATTGACACCTGTAATTTAGCTTCAGAAAAGTTCTTAAATTTCTCAACTTATACATGGAAATATGCAATAAGAAATGAAGAGAAATGTGTTAGAATTTTATCCCAGCTGCTAAGTGAAGTGCTTTTCGGACGACAGCTAAGAGGGGATGCATCAAATACATTCATGTCTATTTCAGGAATTCGTTATAAATATATAGGCCACCAGACAATCCTTATATGGGCATAAATATATGGCAGAACTAGTGCAACCCTCAGATGCCACTCATAGGATTATTCATGTTGCTCCAGGCACTCCGTAATACACCAGGATATTGTAGAAATATGACCATATTTTCCCATTGAGCTGCAGAGGACCTCATGTGCCCCCAATAGGATTATCCATGTGGGTGCAAGCTCTCCATAATACACCAGGATAATGTAGAATTCAGACTATATCTTTCCACTGAGAGGTACAGAATCTCAAGCACCCACCATTCATGTTTGTGTGGTCCCTAGGTAGCACACCTGGATAATGTCGAATCCAGTCCATATCTACCCATTGAGCGACATAGGACCTCAAGCACACCCCCCATAGAATTATTCGTGTGGGTGCAAGACCATCCATAGTACACCTGAGTAATATCGAATCCAGTCCATATCTGCCATTGAAGGACATAGGTCAAGCGCCATCCATAGAATTACACACATGTCCATAAATTAAGGATAATTCAGAATCACACAGAAATTGAACTCTAAAATAAAAATTTCACCTGTAGAATTATCACACACATCTTGAAGAAGAATATGCCAATTACAGTAAACCACCAGATGGCGCGGATAGTACGTCACAATGACGAAAGTGTAAGAGAGGGGTATATAAGGAATGGTGGCAAAGAAGTAAAATTGTTCACAAGCGCTTTAAAAGCCTTTCAGTGCAATAACCGCATAGTTATGGCACAAAGGAAGCATTTGGATGATTTTTTATGTGGTAGAATTATCGAACGACTGGCATGTGGACGTACCCAGCTGGAAGTATCCGAGGAACTTGGAATCGCCCAGAGTGTCATCTCCAGTCTTTGGCAACGATTCCAAGATGATGGTAATGTGAGTAGATGTTACAGCACAGGTCGCCCCCGAGTTACAATGCCGAATGAGGACAGATATTTAGCAGTTACTGCCAAAAGAAACAGACGCAGCACAGCATCAGACCTGCCTCATCAGCTCTCTTCAGCTACCGGTACGACAGTTTCAAGGCAGACCGTGTACAGACGCTTAGGGCACATTGGTCTATATGCTCGTAGGCCTGTCAGATGTGTTCCACTTACTGCAACTCACTGTCGAAAGCAATTAACCTGGTGTAGAGAGCATGCATTGTGGACACCGCAACAGTGGTCTTGTGTGATGTTTTCCAACGAGTCCAGGTTTAGTTTGCAGTCTGATTCTCGCCGGACTTTCATATGGAGAGCGCCAGGTACCCGTTACCACCAAGAGAACACCATTGAACGACACCGTTACGGTGGTGCAGGATGGCTCGTTTGGGGAGGAATTATTCTTGGTTCCAGAACTGACCTGCATGCTCAGAGTGTAACGATGGCAGGCCACATCTATCGGGATGTCATTCTGGAACAACATGTACGTTTGTTTCGGGGCGCCATGGGTGCTGAATTTCTGTTTATGGATGACAACGCCCGTCCTCACCGTGCAAACATTGTAGACGAATGTCTTCAATTGGAGGATATCACCCGTATGGATTGGCCAGCATACTCACCGGACTTGAATCCAATAGAGCATGTGTGGGATATGCTTGGCCGACGAATTGCAGCCCATCAACCCCCTCCCACCTGTCAACCGGAACTTCGGAGGGCATTGCTTGATGAGTGGTGTAATATTCCCCAAGTATATAACTGTTATTCTTTTCTCAAGTTGTCTAAATTCATTTTTAAATTTCCTTTTATTATATATTAGATTTTTTTTAAGTAGTTTTAGTAGAGCGGTTGCTGGCGGAAAGCATGGAATACATGCTATTTACCATAAATCACTCAAAAAGGCCTAAAGCAAGAGTTCCTAGAACTCCTCACGATTGAGAGCCGTTCTGGCGTGTTGATATGCACCAGACAACTCTCAAAGCGGAACGGACCCAGTGTTTATCACTGATTAACAACAGTGAACTCAGCCAAAGGGCTGCTTGCGTTACCCAGAGTGGTCATTCAATCCTCCTTTCCGTAGTTGTGCAACCAACACTGAAATCCCGTTAATTCGGGAAGGCCAGTGGCACTCCTGCGGCGTCCAAGATCAGATTGATAATTTGATACTCAGCATACCTAGGCGCAAATTTGCTCCAGGGAGTAAAAATCGCAATTTTTATTAATTATGTCAAACATATAGCATCTCTTTTGCTCTTTACCTTTTGTTTAATAAATAGACTTTACAAATAAGTCAAATTTGTTTTGCTTCTGTCTCTTTCTTTGCCTGAACTTCATTATCCTTAATTTATGGACATGAGTGTATTTATGTGGTTGCAGATCTTCCATAATAAACTTGAGTAATGTATAATCCAGTCTATATCTGCCCATTAAGCGGCAGACGACTTCAAATGCCCCCCATAGGATTATTCGTGTGGGTGTAAGTCCTCCATAATACACATGGATAATGTAGAATCCAGTCCATATCTGGCAATTGAGCAGCAGAGAATCTCAAGCACCTCTCATAGAAATATATGTTTGAGTGCAGACCCTAAGTAGTACACCTGGGCAATGTAGAATCCAGTCCATATCTGCTCATTTAGCGTCAGAGAATCGTAAGTGCCACCCATAGGATGATAGGGTGAAGTTGCTCCGTAGTATACCTCAGGTAATGTAACTTACACTTTTAAAAAAATTTAATATTAAATATAAATATTAAACTACAACCTTAATAATTCCATCAGTAATACTCTCTCATTACTTACTTTAACTCCTTACCTAACTCCAAAAGTAATTCGTTTAAAAAGTAATTTTAGAAACTATTTTCTATTATGTTATAAATACACTCTAATTAATTTTTTAATTAACATGTTTAATAATTTACTAATGTACAATAAGTTATACACATATTGAAAATATTTATTTATAAGTTATTTATTTACAACTGATAAAAAAAGTTATAAATTGTAAATATATTATGTAAATGTTATTTATTGTAATACTTTATATCTTTTGAGAGATTAATACTGTGAGTAAAATATCAACATAAAGAAAAAATGCTATAAATTATTCCAATTAAGCACAGGCTACGTGCATAGGAAAACTGCCTTTAACATAATTACTGCAAAAGTTTTAATAAGGAACTTTCTTTATTAAGTCTGGCTATAAACGAAATAGCTAAAGAAGCCATCTGTTAACCTTTTCGTGGATATAAAAAGAAAATTTAATTTTCTCCTAAGTTTAATAAAGTTACTCTAAATAGAAGTCAAAACTGATTTAACTTCTTAAATTGCTTTAGTTAAAGTATTATGGTTAGAAGTTCTCGAATAAACCTTGTTAGTTAAAAACTTATTATAGAAACAGGTTAGAATAAGCTACCAAAGATTTTCAGTAACGCTTTTATTTTATACATTCCTAACTAATTGAATTCAATGTGATTTTCTTTTGTTTGATTTGTTTAAAGTCAAACAAGATTTAATTTAGTAAATAAAACTGTTGTTGAAGACTCAATGTTTTTTCCAAAAATTAACATTTAAACGAAAACTTTGTTTAAAATTCAATTATCCTTAAAACAAATATTTAGCTTCTTTTTTTTTCTATTCTTATTTATTTGTTCACAGAATAAAACAAATTGTTAATGATGGTATATTGAAATGCTATCTTAATTTTTCAGTGCATGAATATAAATCTAAAATGGGGATATATAATTTTATATGCGGCCCGCGGAGCTATGATGCATTTCTAAAGTGGCTCGCAAGATCATTTGGGTTGGCTACCCCTGGTCTAGATGTTGCTGTCTACCAAGTGGGATAAGGAAAAAAAGACTTAGAAAGCCATGGAAATATGTTAATGGATATATACAGTAGTTATTTATGAAAAAAATTATCTGAAAACAAATGTTTTTCCTTAAAACACCAGGGAATCAATAGCAAGCAATGTAAAACCTAGGAGTTTGGATCTACATTCACTAATATAATATTTCCAAAATCTCATCTCCTTCTTTCTATGTAAAGGCAGATATTCCAAATTGGATACGAGAAAAGAAATCACAGTGCATTATTCGCGTAGTTTTTTCTGAAAGAATGCATAATGGAAACCTTTCGACATACATCAGAAAGGGAAATAATGTTATATACCGAATTGCCAAAGAATAAAGCACAGAAACGATGTCACTGGGAAGAAAACATTCATTCAGGGTAACACGGGAAAGTGCAAACAATAAAAAAAAGGCTAATAAAAATGTATATAGATGCATTTGTTGCTTTTCTATTTAAAATTACTACATTGTACTGTATATTTTCTTTCGATGATAATAATTATTTTTAATGTGAAACAATGTGCAAAAGAATTTTTAGTGAAAAAAGCAACAAGCAATTTTTTAAATCTCGTGTTTCATTAGACACTCATATTCTTCTAATCTTATATCTCCAATAGACCATCTATGACAGTGGAAGGATATAAAACAAGGAGGCTCGATGGCGTTAATGGTGTTCAGCATTTTGCCTCGAGAGTCAAACTACCTGGTGGAAGCTTTCCAGGTTTTCTGTCTTATGATGCGCAAATGCGATGTAGTTCTCCCTAAAAAGTACTTCTGGGAGGTACTGCTTTCCTTCTTCAACGACACACAGCCAAGTCAGACTTCTACCTACGGGTGCTCCATCACAACAGAAGCTGACTCGCCCTCCCCCCTTTCTCTCCTTCCATGAGATCACACGATTTCTTCGTCTTCGTCTTGATGTTGTTGTCTAACAAGTGGGATAAGAAGATATTCTTAAGCAGCAAATAGACGATCAACATAGAATGCATAAGCAATTTGAAAATTTACTGATTGGTTTTTGATTACCTTGCCATCTAATCACACTAAATAAAGGTAAGGAAATAAATAGCACTACTTCTGTGACAAGAGGAGACCAAATGTGATAAAATGAACAGTTGTTAATCGTGTTCAGGACAATGCAATGAAAGGTGCTCAATATGACCATCCTCATTCATCAAAAAAGACTTCGAAAACCATGGAAATATGAAAATAAAAATATATGGGAGTTATTTATCAAAACCAAATCCTATTACCATCAGAAATCCATGTAATCAATAGCAAACATCAAAAAATCTGGGAGTTTGGATGAAAACTCGCAAATATTTATTTCCAAAATCTCATCTCCTTCTTTCTACGCAAAGACAGATACTCCCTGTGGAATACGAGAAAAGAAATCACAGTGCATTATTCGCGTAGTTTTTTCTGAAAGAATGCATAATGGAAACGTTTCGACATACATCAGAAAGGGAAATAATGTTATATACCGAATTGCCAAAGAATAAAGCACAGAAACGATATTACTGGGAAGAAAACATTCATTCAAGGAAACATGGGAATTGTGTAAACAATAAAAAAAGGCTAATAAAAATGTATATGCATTTATTGCTTTTCTATTTAGAATTGCTACATTGTACCGCATGTTTTCTTTCGATGATAATTATTTAGAAACAATGTACAAAAGAATTTTTAAGGGGAAAAAACAACAAGCAATTTTTTTATTAAAATATCAAACGAATGGAAAGACATGCAGATACTAAAATTAAATTATATATGTTTTGAAAAATAGTTTGCATTATGCTTTAAAAATCTAGCAAGTATACATTGTAACATAAATAAATATTAATGTAAAGAACAATAGCATATAACAATACCATTAATATAAATATTTGGTTTATTTATTATTATTATTATTATTTTTTTTTGGTTGTTGTTGTTTGTTGTTGTTGTTGTTTTTTTTGGTTGTTGTTGTTTTATTTCAAACTGTTGTTGACTTAACGATAATATTAAAAATGTATTGCTTCATAATAAAATAAATGACTTCATTTTTTTCAATTAGTTTAAATTTAAGCGAATAGTTTACATACAATTATAATGGACTTCTTTTCAATAATTTCCATAATTTCTCCAAGCTCGTATATCATGGGAATCCTATTTTCTTTGCTGTGCATCTCTAGACATCTGTGTTCTTCTCATCTATACCCCCAACAGACGCTCGAAGATTGTGGAACTTTTTGATGTAATGCCGAATTGTACGTTGAGAGAAAAAGCAAATTTTCATTTATTGCAATATTAATTTAAGTGAGCTCAAGCGTAAACAAAAGAAGATTAACTTAATAAAAATTGTAATAGAAAGTTACAGAATCCTAGTTCTCTTTAGGTATTTTATACACTGATGAAATTTAAAAGAATAGTTTTTATACAGTTATAATGAACATCATTTTAATAATTTGGAACTGTTGTCCTGAAATGGAATTGCTCCATGGATTATTGGTTGATTCTTGGAGTATTACAATAATCCCAATGTGAAAAATTTAAAGGTTCAGTTATTCTGATTAAACTTGAAAAATGTTGGGCTAAAAACACAAAATTATATAAGTTTATTAGACTATGATGAGGATACATTAAATGAATCTTTGAACATTAATGAATCTTCGATTAATGCACATGAAAAAATGCAACAAACTTGTTAGTAAAAGCAGATAAAATCTATAATTTCAAAACTAGGGAGTGGCTCGCGTAAGGGGGTGCAACTGACAAATGAGATTATATCGAAATTATCCTATAAAAAAGATAACTATTTTAATCAGAAATGTTCTAAATATTACATGAATATGTTTCGAATTAAATACATTTGTCAAAAAGAATATCCGCACAACAGCTTTTCTTTAACCGTAACGATCTGTCTTCTTCATATTTATCGCATAAATCAGTCTTATATGTGAGTATCAGAATAAACAAAGGAAAATTCAGAAAAGCAAACACAACTTTATCGTAGTAAAATGCTTTTTTTATTTATTTTTTTATTATCGACAATATTGCTTTAAATTTAATTTTTTATTTATTTATTTATATTCAAAAATGTAGTATGTAATAATCTAAATAAATCTTTAAAATGTTTAAAATTAATTTATAATTTCTATATGTATGTAATAATCTAAATAAATCTTTAAAATGTTTAAAATTAATTTATAATTTCTATATGTATGTTGTTGTTGTTGTTGTTGTCGTATCCTCTGAAGTGTACAGTGAAAACAAAACACCTTTGTGCTCCCGAAAAATATTGGCTATGTTGATTGTCAGCTAGAAGTATAAATCGTGTTCCTGGAGATGGTCCAGACAGTGGATGGCTCCTGCAACAGTTGGGCAATCAAGGACAGGAGGAGGAGCAAGCTCGACATCAGGGCATTTGCCCCATTTTTGGTATTTTTTAACACCACCAGGGGAAATGTTCATATTTTTAGGGTGCTTCATCCTTGATCTTGTGAGAGTAGCAGCTGTTTTTCTGTCGACATTTAGCTTTCTGTAATTTGGTATATAGTTGCGATCTTAGAAAGAATCACAAATTCAGATTTTGCCAAGGCATTAACATCTGCAAAGGGAGTAGGAATGGCAGTCTGATCAGGATCTGGCATTCTTCACCTAAAAAAATCTGCAATTTCATTAAATTCCAAATCCACATGAGTAGTGATCCATGGCTGGATACACATTCCGTGCAAGCAGTGGATATGTTCTAAAAACGATATAATTTCAAGATCATACTTGGAAAATCTTTAATAAGAGCTTGTAAGGCATACATTGAGTCAGTGAAGACAGTAATTCCATTCATTTGTTGCAGTGGAGGTAGACTCAGATAGACCTTAAGTGCCTTTTGAATGTTCAGCAGTTCTCCTGTGAGGCTTGAAGCAATTTTTCCAGCACAGGTAGCAATTTCAATTTGTTGCTCTCGGGCAGCAGCAAAATGCTCCGGCACCACAGTTACAAAACGCTGAATCTGATGATTCATCAGTGCAGGTAGTGATGCAATTGAATGATGAATGGGAATTTATTGTTTTTCATATAATATATAATTCATACAGACATATAGAAAAATTCTATACAATTTTTATATTAACTTATAATCATACAGATATTTTTCAAAAATTTCATAACAACTGTCATTATTGAAAGACAATCAACCTTAAATTTTAATTTTATAATGTTCAGTTAAATTTAATACTAACCTAAATTAAATATTTTCTGTAAGTAAATCTAATAACGGTTCAGATGGGAAACAACATATCAATCATTGTCACAATGTAAAAGTTAAAAAAAAATTAATCGTACTTTTCAAAAAGCCAATTCACTTAATTAATCAATAAATATTCATTCATCAAATTTCCTTATTTCCAAGTTAGGCAAGACTTAAATTATTACAGAGCGTAAATCATTATCTTATCTTTCACACTAAAGTGCTACTAGCACACTAAAAATATTTATATTTCATATAAATATTTTTATTATATATATATATATTTGTACTGTAACCGTGCATCCTCCTACACACTGGTATCAGCGTCCGCCTGTGGAGTTCAGGAGAAATGGTCAGTAAGCCTGAAGACACTCACCCTACAGTAAGTACAGCGTAACCTGCATTCCCGCTGAGAAACGTTTAGTTTATAGTCTCTCATACCTGTAATCCCTCATCATTAATCCTGGCGCATTAATTGACCTACAGGCTCTCACCTAGCGAGGAAGTACATTTCGCGCCCCCTGCGCATGTCCGAGTTTCGGGTTTTCGGCTTAGAATTGGAGTCCTTCCACGAATCTATAATTATCCGTCTTTAAATGTGTTAGATATTGTATGTCATTAATTGTATGTGTGTGGTGTTTGTGCTGTTAAATAAAGCTGTGTGTTCTCAAACCTGTGCTTCAAACCAACCACACTCAGTTACAAACTGGTTGGCCAACGTGCACACTACAATACATATTTTTAGTTGCGTTTAGGAAAGGAAATTAAATCAAAATATAATTTAATTATAATCATTATTTTGGCACTTCTACTTTAGAAAATGTATGCTACTTACAATCTATAATAAAAACATGTCGACACGTTTTCATTCTTTTTTGAGTAATATTACTTTGTTGACAATGAATTTGCTTGTCATATTGCCGCGGATACTTTAGCCTAAATATTATAAATTGTTCTGTATTGTAGGAAAAGGTTTATTTTTACAGAAATTGAGTGTTTGTTTGTTTTTAAATTTAAAACTGAATTAGGATCTGTCCAGAAAATATATTATTATATTACTATAGATCCGGAAAATATATACTACTGTGCCCAAAAAGTAAGACCAATTTTTTTTTTTTTTTTTTTTCAAAAACTCTTTATTTATTCTTCCAAATTTATTTCATCGCCTTCAAAGTAATCCTCTCCGGACACAATGCACTTATGCAAACTTTTTTTCCAATGCTCTATACATGCTAAAAAGTCGACGGCAGGGGTGGCCTTCAAAGCGGGCGGCGATTCACGTTGAAGCTCTTCAATCGACTCAAAACGGTGACCCCGGAGTGGTCTTTTGAGTTTAAGGAATAACCAGAAGTCGCACGGTGTGAATACAGTTGTTGTGGAACGATATGGGTTTCATTTTTGGCGAAAAAGTCACGAAGAATCAATGCAGTGCGAGCTGGTGCATTCAATGTTTTCAGTAAACGCGTTTGAAGCCCAACATTTAATTGATCGATCCTTTTGAAATTCCAATATCATCAGCAAGATCTGTAATTGTAAATCGACGGTTTGCAAGCGCCACCTCTTTAATTCTTTGGACGTGAGCTTCATCGGTTGAGGTTGATGGTCGATCAGAAGGCTCTTCGACTTCAACGCGTTCTCTGCCTTCTTTGAACTGTTTATACCAGGTCTAAACATTTCTTTCCGATATAGGAATGCGCCCCGAATGCCTTCTGCAACATTGTATACGTTTCCGCAAACAAAATTGAATGCAAGTTCTTTGTACAAATTCATTCTGACACTTCAAAAATCGCCAGAGAAAAATTTAATTCCATATGCTCGGAAAATTTAAATTGAAAATTGGTTTTACTTTTTGGGCATAGTAGTATATTAAGTATATGTGTATAAAAATCTTTATCTAAGTTGAAAGTTAATTATGCTGGTTCTCTCTCTTCTCAAATAAAAAACTATTTACCTCAACTCAAAAAATAATAATATCCCTTAACAGCCGTTTTTCCAAGTTTATGCGTGCATACATCAAGCATAATAAATGTTAGAAAAGGTAAATATTTTATGTTTCAACCTAAATATTCCGTAAATAAACATAGGTAGGGAACTGAAGAGTTACACTTTTCAACTGCAATCTCCGACACCTTATTCTTTCCTTTGCTTACAAATTTCTGTCGGTTTATTATAAGGAACCGCGCTCTCCCAGTTTTATGGCAGAGTGCATGAAGCAGCTGATTATCACGCTTTATTTGTTGTGCTCCAGGAAAGTTCCCGCGGTTATTTTTCTTTATGACATGCAATGTCACTACAGTGTGGTGAAATCGTTTTTCTTCAGCTTATCTTTTTTTGCACTTCTGGTGAATGAAATGCGGCAGAGAACTGAGTTAGTGGGGAATTTTTACAAAAGATGTCCGAGAATTTTATTTTTAAGTTTTCAAAGTCTGTTCAAACAAGTAATAAAAAAAAAAAACTTTTTTAAGTCAATTCCTACTTTTTTTTCATTCTATTGCAGAAAAGTCCTTTACAAATAAGGTTGAAATTTTCCTCTTGCATCTGGCGCCATCTATTATTAGATACATGCAACTTAAATCTAAAAAAAAACTATAATTTTTTTTTTATTTTCAATGGCAGATTATGAACAGTTACAGCAAAAAAAGAACAACGAGAAAAAAACAAAACATACAACATACAACAACAAAATAATACAACAAAACATGCTGAAACAGGGTTCATTAATCTAACAATAATGCCAAGTTGCAGATCTTTTAGCCACTAAAAAGTGTTACCAGGTGCACCACGGGGAGGTAGATCTTCTGCGCACCCATAAAAAAAATTTTAAACAAATTTTTAAAGAACTATAATTAATTGATTAAATTTAATGAATGAATTATTATTTGAAAAAACTGTATTAACATCCAGTGTCGTCCACTAACAAGTCCAAAAAAAATGTATTTGAACTTGAGTGGATGACTAAAATTATTTTATGAACGATTTAAAATTTGAACAGGATATATATAGCGAGTGTGGGAACTAATAGTAGAAATGGAAAAATAGGTATTAGTTTGTTAAACGTGTTCATGTAATTGTCATTACTCGTGAATTTTTTTATGAGTTTTTCTCTCAACTTTTTTTTTATATAGGTAAATAAGCATAAAAATTTCATCCACAGCAGTGGCATCATAATTTGTCGAGACAAAATCCAGCAGACATCTTATCATGGGGAATGGGTACAGATAGCCTATCGCATCAAAAATTGTTGTGGAATGGCCCAGACTTTCTTGCCGGTTACGACTGTCCTGGTCGAGTGAGTCCATTTTTAGAAGAATGTGAGGCATTCATTCAGAACTTAAAAACTATTGTAAAAAATTTGAAGATAAATTGCCCATGTTTAAAATAATATTGAATAATTTTGTGCTTGAATTAATTAATTTGAGTAACAATTATGTAACTGTGCTTCGGATTTTGAGTAATGTATTTAATAATTATGTAACTGTCCGTCAGATTTTTACGTAATGCAAGAATTCTTTTGGCTAAGGTATCAAGAACCTATTGGGCCTGATGGCCGAGTGACTACCGCTGTGATGCTCGGTGCCACAGGTTTCGTGTTCGAGTCCCGGCAATGTCATGAATGTTTGTAGTGGTTCGGAATCCTCTTTAAACCGTAGGTTCCGTCTGATATGACTGTAGAGGGTTTGTTGTAGGGCTGAAAGCCCTACCTTGTAAAAAGTAAACATCTCATGTCTCGAAATCTGCCAGTAAGCAGATGGCCTTGACCCACCATCGGATTGCTGCGCCAATGAAGAAGAAGAAAAAATCAGGTACCCTCGAAACTGCTGAAATTTACAGGGCTGAGGTCTACCTGATTGAGAAGATCCAAGAACAGGAATTTACCTCTGAGATTCGAAACTTTCGGAGAAAGGGATGTATTCAACCCAGTAGTAAGTTAAAAAAGCTTAAATCCCTTCTTGGATTTAGATGAGTTGTTAGTTAGTGTTAGTTAACAGTTAGTAAATTAGTTAGTTAACAATTAATAAGTTCTTGGATTTAGATGTTAATAGCTGATTGAGTAACATAAATTTAGTTTGTGTGAGAAGGCCTCCGCAACTTTACCCAAAAATCACCAATTTACTTTTCTTGTTATTGTATATTTCCACAAAATATCTGCATATCGATGCATCGACATTATTAAGTGATGTTTGAGAGAAACTTTGGCCAATAAGTGATCGAACAATTTGTCGTAAGTTGTACACGAGTGTATTGTATATTTTAAAGCTAAGGTAGTTATTTCGGCACAATTAGTTGTGGTTGACCGACATACAGAGAGCTATTGCTGATTATCCCTTTAATTGTTATAGCTGGAACTTTTGAGGTCCCTTCAAGATTAAAATTAAAATTTCATGAAGTATTCTCCATAAGGTATATTATTATATGTATTTGGGAATTTTGTTTAGAAGGCGATGCATTTAGAGATTATGATGTCGTATCTGATATCGAAATGTTTTACAGTCACACTAAAGAAATTTATTCTGCGCAGAAAGAAATGTGCTAAATTGTACTCAGACAAAGTAAGATATTTCATCAGTGGTAATAAAGAGGTTCCATTAATTAGTTAAACAGCCAGATAAATATTAACTGCTTATTTATCTGCAGAAAACATAGAGTGGAAATTCATTCCACTCCAATTTTGGACGTCTTTGCAAAACAACAATTAAGTCTTTTGGATTTTGATAGTTATGTACAAGTTACGACAAGTTGTTCAACCATTTATTGGCCAAAATTTCTCTCGATCATTACTTAATAATGCACCGATATGCAGATATTTTGTGAAATATATGTAGACAAGACTTTAAGTATTGAGGACTTTGCAAAACAACAATTAAATCTTTTGAAAATCGTTTTAAAAGAGTTGTAGTGGGAGCAAATTAAACTTATGAAGAGTTTCTTACCTTGGTTGTACAAATTAAAGAAATTCTAAATTCTAAGCCACTGTGTCCTTTGTCAGCTAATGAGGATGATTTTGGAGTTTTAACGCCAGCTCATTTCTAACAGATCATTTAATTGAATTATTGAACCAGATTTGACTAATTTAAGTGATAACAAACTTAATAAGTGGCAGAAGATAACTGAAATTTAGCAATTTATATGGAGAAAAGGGGCACTATAATTTTTTGAACGAGTTACAGCAGGGTGGTAGATGGAGGTTTGAAAAAGACAATGTTCTCATTGATGATTTGGTATTGTTGGTTGTGAACAATTTGCCGACTTATAAAAGAGTTTTAATCACATTGTTAATGTATTTCATGGTGATGATGGGAAGATTCAGATGGGGCTCTGTTGAAAACCAAGTTTGATATCCTTAAGAGATCTGTATCTGAAATTTGTTTCTTGCCTAAGTTCCGAGTGATAAATTTCTACGGGAGCATAATTTGTTTATATTTATATATATATTTTTCATTGCTTTGAATATATTTTATTGTACAGATTGAGTTTATTGTATCACAAGTTATTAAATGCTTAGTTACGCATGTCAATAGGCGGTGGTATGTTGCCACATGACGCCACTGGCATAAGTGATCATAAAAATATGAAATGTCAAGTAGCGCCAGAAGAATTATTACTTTCGTGTCTGCCGGTCGCGTAAACTAACCTCGAAGTTTACACGTCCATTTAACAAGCAAGAAATGTAAAAAATTTATAGATTGCGTTTTACTTTTGAATTAAAGAGTTAGTGATGTAGTACACAGAGCACTGTAGTACACTAAGTGTGTGTGTGTGTATTTTTCATTTGAAAATCATAATATTTCGCAAATGGAAAGCGTGAGTAGCATTGTATGTAGAATTGAATAGCATTGTATGTAGAATTGAGTAGCATTGTATGTAGAATTGAGTTTGACGGTTGGGAAGTAGTCTTAAGAATAGAAACAAATATTTCAGGTGAGAGAACTAAATAAGAAAAACTTTAATAAATCTAAACATGTTTCTTCAAGTTTCAAAAAATTCAAAAAGTTGTAAGATACATATTGTGGTACGAATGTTCGAATAGAAAAAAAAAAATTCGGTCAGAAGCGGAAACACAGAAATATATATATATATATATATATAACGAATTTTTTACATTCTTTCCTCGTTGCTCTTTTCATTTTCTCATTGTTCTTCTCGGCATTCTTATTTATTCAAACATAATAATCAATTACCAGTTCGTTTCTATTTAAAATATTTTTTGCAATCTTTATCTTCCAAATACTGTATTTCTATCATGCTTTGATTCCGCACTTGCAGATCCAATTGATATACTCTAATCTCAATGAACAAAGGCGTCATAATTGTAGTTCATATCTGCTTGATTGAAATATTCCTCACTCAAAAATGTCAAAACGTTTTGGAACTGTCTTACATTGCATTGAAAAAGAACGAGTGCATTAAGATTTTGGAATCGTAGAATCCCAATCTTATAAGTCCAACTCAGAGTCAGGGCCGAGTGAGTCCATTAGAAATCTATCCCAATATTAGCCACTTTCTGTTTTTAGAAATTTCATAATGGAGTCACCGTACTCGACTATTTTTTCAATTCCTTCTATTAGCTCACACTCTCCCTATATATCTTGTTCAAATTTACAATCGTTAATAAAATACTTTTTATTCATCCACTCAAGTTTAAATACATTTTTTTTTTGAACTCGTAGTGGATGGCACTTGATGTTAATACAGTTTTTTGAAATATTAATTAATTCATTTTAGGTTTTTAAGATTTAAGTTGCATATATCTACAATAGATGGCGCCCGATAAACTTAAAAAAAAATGAATGAAAATTATTTATAAAGGACTTTTTGCAATAGAGTGAAAAGAAAGCAGGAATTGACTTTAAAAATTTTTTTTTATATTACTTGTTCATGAGAGGCTCAACCTCTCTACTCTGAAATATCCGTCTATTGCTATTTTATATGTTTTCTAGTGGCGCCATCTATCAGTGATATTTATAAATATTCTAAATGCACAATTGCAGCAATATAATTACTTTTTTTTTCCCCCTCGTGATGTAAATGAAGTGTTTGAGTAAAAGCAATAGTTCCTTTGTTTCATGAAAACTGTATTTATATATTTTGATAAAATACATAAATGTCGTAAATATAAAATTACTAGAAGACCCGGCCACGCATTGCTGTGGCTTTCTTGTATTTCGTTCAATTATTAGATACTATAATTAGTATTGTTAAGGAAGTGATTGGTAAAGAAAGATGAAAAGATGAAATTAAGCTTCAACGAATAGATAATGTTTAATTTTTATTAATTTAATGAATGAGGTAGATAATGTTGATTTTTAACACTGTTTTATAATTATTTTACCTAATTTAATTTTTAATAATCATTACTTTCATTTAACTAAGAACTAAGCGATGAACAATATTTCTTGTTAGTCTGTCTTTCGTCAAAATAAATAAATTCGATGGTTTTCGAACACGTGAGCATGCAACATACAGCTGCCCATGGGAGAAACACGGATTCTGAGGTTAGATTTTTTTGGTGGTCTTTTACTGAAAATGATAATTGAAAAAATACAATACAATTAAAATAAAATCGGGATATAATAAGAAAAGACTTTAAAAAAAATTCACAATAAAATACAAATGCAAACGATCGTTTAAGGTACACGAACACCTTCGAAGGAATTTTTTTGAAATTTTTTATTTTTGTACATATTTTTGGATTGAATGTATCTAAGAACTAATGATTTCACATAAAAAAAATTCATTATTATTATTTTTAAATTTTAATAAGCTAAAATAAGGGTAAAAATGGCCAAAAATTGATACTGTTACAAAACCCGAAATCAAATCAATATTTTTTAAATTTCTCAGTTTGTATTTGTTTGTACTAACATTTTACAGTGAATAGACCTCTGGTAAATTTATATCTTTATTATTTTTTATTTTGTGCTAGTTTAAATGCTGGCGACACAAAAAATTTCCAAAATTTGCATGTAATTCCAAGTTTAACAATTAAAACAAAAAATATTTATGTAGCTATAATCATTTCAGATGTCTATTCCCTGTAAATATTTATGAAAAACATAAATACAAAGTTTTGTAGCATTTGGATCAAAATTACTTGTGTTATGGTGTTTCACATGAAAACAAAAAGCATAAAAATTCATTCTGAGAAAAAGTTAAAAACAACTTTTAATTAGATATATTACTTTTAAAAATGTTGTAAATACATTAAAATGACATTGAATTATCAAGTTCATAGTCTTATTTATTAAAAACTATAGTTTTATTTTTCCTTAAAGCTGTAAATATTTTCTGAGCTTTGTTTTGAAAAAGTTAAAATTTGCTCGACAAAATTTTTTTTTACAACTTCCTGCTATTAATATGAAATGACCTGAATTTAAAATATTTAGCCTTTTTGCAAGTTTTTTGATTAAATATATTCAAAACCTTTGAATTTCACATAAAAATATCAACTTTTAACTATTTTTTATACAATTTATTCTTTAAAATATGAATAAACATTGTAAAAATGTGATATTGTTGCAAAACTTTATAATTCAAAAATAAATAAAATATGAATAGTTTTTTCCTTTGCAAGTATTTTTATTCTTATGTAAGTAATATAAAAAATCAATGTGTTAAGAAACAAAATTGATTTATAAATGACAAAGAAAAAAATTAATATTAAGAGAAAAAACAGGCCAGGGCTTAAGAAAATCACAAAGAGCAAATAATTTTGGACAATTAAAACTTTTAATTTAAAAAAAAAACATTAAATATCACAATGTTTTTTTTACAAATGTACAATATTACATACTTTATAGAAAGATGACACAGAACTTTTGAAGTATGAAGGAAAAAAAATTAAATATTATCGTAAAATAAAACTATTTAAGATGTTAAATTACACGGCCCTTTTTCTTTGCTAATTTCTTTTTATGATCCATTTTTCCCTTTTTCTTCTCTCGAATATTTTTAGTTCTTTTTTTCTGTCTTTTCTGTTGCCTTTCTTCCACACGTTCTTTTCTTTCTTGCCACTCTTTGGCACTCTTCTTTTTTATTTTTTCTTTTCTTTTCAAAGATTTCTTCAGAAGTTCTGGGTCATCTTTCAATTTTTTATTTTCAGACAACAATATTGCCTTTTTCCACTTTTCTTTTTCTTCAACAGCAATAGCTTTTTCTGGATCTGAACTTTTTAATTTCTCAATTTTCTCTTTTTTCTTTTCAGCATTTGTTAGTAATGCTTTGATTTTCTTACCCTTATTCTTCTCGCTTTTTATGCCGTCATCTGAGAAATCAAGCTTACCAAAAATCATTTTTCCTTCTTTGTTATATTCTTTTACCTCAGTTTGAGTTTTCTTCGGAGTTTTTTCGATTTGTACAGCTTTTTGTGACAAAACAACCTTTTTATGTTTCAATTTCTTCTCCTTGGTTTTCAATTTTTTCTTTAAAGCTTTATTACTCGGATTGCCTTTACGTTTCGCTGAAAACAAAAAATAATTACATTAAAAAAATGCAAAAACTAACAAAAAAAAAAAAAAAAAAAAAAAATGAAACACCTTTGTAATTAATATACAATAAATAGTGAAATGAAAGTATATGAATCTTTTCTTTAGTCAATTTATTTATTTACTTATTTTTTGCTAATTTGTTTTAAAGGTTTATTTTCTTTTTGAGCTTTATTACTTGGATTACCTTTATGTTAAGCTTTTAGAATTTTGAAATATGTTCTACATAGAACAATATAGTTTATATTTGAATTAACTTTTTTTTCATAAAATATAATATGCATAGTTCAAGATATTTTTTTTAAAATATGAAGTTGAATTTAAAAATAAAAAGTAAAAATTTTTCTTTTTTAATATCAACAACAAAACAAATGTTTTTATAATTTCTGACATTTTCACAACTTTATTACTGTAATAGTAATAAATGTTAAAACAATATGCTTTGCCAACTATAACATAATACAGAATATGCTGCTAAACTAAATAAAAAATATTTTTACCATTTAATGTAATTATTTTCAAATCTACAAGTGTACAAACAAGGGTCACCCCTCCCATGAAAAAACAAACATTTAGCAACCAATGGTTGTGCTGCAAATATCTGAACCATATTCTATGTCAATATATATATGCTGGAGAAAATGCGATGCTTATTACTGCACAAATTATTTCCTAGCTAATTATTCACACATTTCTCAAGCATGTGGAATTTAAAGTTAGCTAGTTAGATTAGATTCTCCGTTTATTTTTACCTGAACTTTCCTGTTTACTAATCATCAGAAAAGATTCCATTTTATATATAGTCTCTAATTATCATCAATCGCTATTTCATATTCCTATATTTTATTTTAAATTGCATGCTGTATTAAAACTAGTATTAATTGCTGTAATTGGAGTTATTCTGTAATAATAAATTTAATGAATATTCTTAAAATCACAGATTTGTTAAGGCCTATGCACATACATTACATATGACAAATAAGTCAAAAACATATGAAATGTAAAAAAAAAAAAAAAAAAAGAAGTGCATGACATCCATATTTAGTTCAACTTTTGTTACTGCTAAAAATGATACGTTTTCCTCAGTCAAGATTTTTAATTTCTTAATACATAAAAAAAATTGAAAAAAATAAAAAAAATTGAGATAAATGTAGGTCAAAAGCAGTTTGAGCATTTCCATGTGCTATGCAGCAATGATTCATGCCAATACTATTTTTTTTATTGCTGTAATTTTAATAATAAAAGTTTATCATTTATTTTTACAAACATTCTAAGTATCTTAAATTTTAGATCCCCATTTTAAAACATTTTAAGTTGCCATTAAAAGTAATATTTATTCCTTTTCCTGTAATTTAATTAGTTGTTTCAAAGGGTTTTTTCCCCCCTTTTAATATTGTCCTAAAGAGGACACCACGCATTTCAGAAACATAAAATCCTGCAAAATAATAATAATGTAACTAACAATGGAGTTCATCTATCCTTTCCTGAAGACGTTTCTGGAGTTCTTCAATATTTGCTGCTCTTGTAAGAGAAGCTGAAGGCAACATTAATCCTAAAAATAAAATTAAAAATTAAACACAAGTTTTAGAATATTGGATAATAATAGAGCAATTCAATAACAAAAAATGCTATTATAACAAAAAATGCCTATTCTTAACACATCTCAACTTAAATGTCATATTTTTGATCATCTAGGACAGAAGAACTGCCAATATAATCCAAGAAAATAAAAACAAAATTAAAATTTCAGTTCACACAGTATTTATTGCAAATTTATAAATATTCTCAAAGTTTCGATTTCAGTATTTTACATTAAAAGAGGAAAATTATTTAATAATTTTATTTTAAAATGCCTGTTTTTAAAGCCTGGATCACAGAATTGTAATTTTTAAACATGAGCATTTAATTGTATTTTATACAGAATTTTTACAACTATGTTTTCAATAATTGATCTTAATTTTTATGTTTATTTCTTGTTACTGTCTGCCTATATGCTAAGTCCTTTCAATAATGTAAATTACAATCAATTTTAAGATAAGTACACATTTTGGCAAAGGATAATAAATGACTGTCAATAGATTAATGTGATATTTTAAGTATAAATTTATCTAATGTTCTACGATAGGGTCAAGATGAAACGTCATACTATTTCACATAGTTGCGACATCTAGTATAACTTTAATTTTTAACATACTGTTTAAATCTTTTTCTATGTTTTTAATGCTATTCTTAATCACTTTTGTGCATTTACCTAAAATTGGAAAGGGGAAAATTACCTCCAGAAAAATCTGATAAAGTTACAGAATTGGTATGTTTGTTTGTTAAATTCAGAAAACCACAAATCTACCAGATCAAAACAGGCCAGATGTACTTTTTATTAATATGTAACATGTAAGGAAAATAAACAACAGAAAGAATACATGCAGGAAACAGATGTGTTATAATGTTATTATGCATGCATATTTGTATTACAAAAAAGATATAAGCACGCATCAAATATGGATCATTTTAAATTACATATTAATTGGCAATGTAGTGATCATATAAGGATTTTATAAATCATTCATTGACAACTATTGAATAAGCTGCAAAATTTATCAATCTTTTTTTTTTTTTTTAAGTGTTCAGAACAAATACTGAAATTTTTTTTCACCAAAATGGGATATATTTTAATAATCAAGTTTAATGTCAATTAATGAGCATCTTAAATCTCATTAGTTGATTAAATTATGTTAATAGTAAATTATTTTCAACAAAAGTATGGACAGCATAATAGATGCATGTATACTGATGATTATCATTAGAATAAGTTACAATTTATCTATACGAGTTGTTGGGTTTTTTTTTTTCCCTTTAGTAAATAAATACATTTGATTGTTACAAATTATTTTTAAAAAATCAAGTATGTTGGCTTAAATGATTTTAAAATTTCTAAAATCAATATATCATCCATCTAATAAGCTATTGCAATATATCAATTTTATATAGATTTAAAACTTTGAATAAGGAACTTGGTTTTTGAAACGTAAATAATAAAATGTAAATCTGGGACCTCCCGACCAACAAATTTTTTTAAAATTGTTTTCAATGATTATTTTCTAATATGAATTATGTGTATTTTTGATCACTTGCCCTTTTATTTTGTTGTCTTCAACACAAAATTACTTCACATTTTAAAACAAATTATTTATTTTTCCTACTTGATTATGCATATTTTATTACAAAATATCTCATTTACTGTTATATAATTAGAAGCATTAATTTAATTTTTCTCTGACAACTTCAGAGAATTTTCAAACCTTTCAGCCTTTTATTTTCTTTTTTCTCACTTAATTCTTGATGAATCTGCGAAATGCTTTTTTGGCACAGAGGATCTAAACGAGCTCTTTTATGTTTGTTTTGTGCAGATAATCCAGATGAATTTCTTTTGAAAGCTATAAAAATAAAAATAAAATTGGTTATTTGAAACAAATTGTTCTTGATATTCAGTAACATTTATGTACATAATGCATTATTTTAAAAGTTTATCAAGCAACACATATGCATTACTTAACCCAATACTTTACTCATTTTTTTTGACAATTTTCTATTGAACTAAAAACAGATCATCAACCAAACATTGAAATATTATTTTACACTTGTTTAGTCTTATAGATTGCTATATGCCTAAACTGGTTACATATAAAATAAACTTTCATAACAAATACAAGTATTTCCAAACACTTCTAACCTACTAAGAAATAATGAGATCAGTATACAAGAATTATTGAAAAATGTTTTCAAAAGCATAAAAAAAATTTTTTTTATGAAACTTCTAATTACAACACATTTGATAATTATGTACAACTGGATACTTTGCACTTGTGACAGAAACAAAAGTTCATATACAAAATGATAGTAAATACACACAAAATTGAAAAGAAATCATCATAAATATAAATTAACGCACAGCCAATAAGTGTAACCCTATTTGTAATTTTGTATATCAAAATTATCATTTCTAATTTCTCATTTTACAATTCCAAATTACAACTCTTGCTATTTCTAAAATTATATTTTATATCACTTTCTTTTTCCAAACATAAGTGATGCAACACACATTTATAGCCCGATATTATGTTGGCATGAATTTTTGATGATAAAATTTTTTTATAGCTTCATTTGAGAAGATGCAAAAGTTAAAATACTTGTTGGTTAAGTTGCCTTTTCTAATAAAGAGATTAATTAAGGGCCAAATTGCAATTTAGGATGACACAAGAATTTTGAAATACAAAAATTTTTGTGAAATATGGCGACTAGGATTTTTAATGCTAGGAATGTGTTTCTCTACCCATCTCTGGGTTTATGACTTCTCTTGTGTAATGATTCGACACAGGAAAAATAACAACCAGATTACTGTCTGGTAGATTCTTTGCACTTACTCTACTTTATTGGTTTTAGAATATTTTCTTCTCATGACATCACATCCTTGGCAGTCATGGCATTAAAAAATGCAAGAGCTTTTTGTTTATATATGAAACGTTATAAAACACAGAATCTGATCTTTCAGCAACTTGATATGCTAACTACAAGTAGTCATCTCTATTTCTAATGTATGCAAATTATTGATATCATATTTTATAAATAACTCATTTACTTTTTTAACATCATATTGTTTTTATGTTATGTTTAAGTAAAACTCATGCTTTATATGCGACAAACAGATTTTAATTGTATTGATTTTACTTGTATCCGAATTATTAATGGCCCAGTGAGAGACATTGAGGCGGTGCCATGGATGCTTGTAGTGGTTCGGAATCCACTTTAAGTCGTAGGTCCCGGTCTCCCATGACTGTAAGAGCGTCACGAAGCCAAAGTCAGACTTCTACCTACGGGTGCTCCATCACAACAGAAGCTGCTTCCTTCCCCTTCAATCACGAGTATGTATGGGCTGGTGGGCTTGGCCAGCCAAGTGGGATAAGAAACAACACTACAAACTTCTTGGTCGCATATAAGGCATGAATTCTACTAAAACATAGCATGAAAACTAAATTATGCTAAAGAAAAGTAAATGAGTCATAAATTATTTATGAAATGTGGTGTTAATAATGCAATTGAAGATGAAGAATTGTTCAATGATAAAATTACCATAGCCAAATATACTTAAGATATATTAAACATAATATTAAAAATCAAAGAAAAAAAAATTTATTTCACAATTTTGAATTTCAAAAGGTGTAAAACGAATTAAAAAAAAATATCGTTTATTTTTTATAAATATTGTCATGCTTAGAAAAATTCTTTTTAGGAATTTTGGAAAGTTACCTTCTGCTTTTCTGTCCATAGTTAGATGTTTTTCTGTTTTTATCATCTCTTGAACATCATGATCAAAGTATATATTAGCAGGAATGGTATCTATTAATTGCAATAAATATTGATCTTCTTTTGCAATATCTTGAACCAAATTTTCCCCGTTAATATGAGCCATTTTCACAAAAAAAGATATATAGTTCAATTGAAAATATACTTTACTATCACGTTTTTCACATTTGAAAAGTAGCAGTGTTTAATTAAACACAGTTACCGTTTACTTAACTTTTTTTTTTTTTTTTTATTATTATAAAATAATTATCAATGGAATATTTTTTTTCCAAGTAAAATAGGATAAATTTCCTGTCCTTCTTCTTTTATTACGTGTTAATTTAATTAAAAATTTTACAAAAGTAGATAAATTTACAAAAACTATTAGGGCAATTATTTTTAAATAAAACTGGTAATAGTAACTTTTCAAATAATTTTTCATACATCCTTCTAAATAGAACAGCTGATGACATGCTAGTGACATGCTGATTGGTCAAACTCAGCGGAAACAAATTTTGTTAATAGGTTCGAAAAAGAATCATTCAGAGAACATATGAATTGTTTCATTTTATTGGTTCTATCTTGGCATGGTAGAACTAATTCATAACATAAGAATCATAGAAATTCCTAAATGAGGTAAAGAAAAACTGTTTATCGAAAAAAATAATTTTTTAAGAAAAATATCAAGAAGCAAGCTCTGAAAAAAAAAATAATTACAGAATTTGTCTTAAGGATTTCATCTCTTAAAACCCGAAAACTATTAATTAAGAATACATATATTTATATACTGTATTGTTATATAGTTATATTTAGAGATAGATAGATAGATAGATAGATAATTTGTTAATAATAATTAATCATTTTATTTACAGATCCAAACATACTATTTTTTTTTCATGTTTTTTCAACTTTTAGGTATTTCCCGTGTTTTGCTTTAAAGTCTATATTGCATAAATATAGACTTTATAGACGTAATCTTAATAGTAAGATTACGTCAGGGGAAAACCTAACAACTGGCAAAATTTAATCGAAATATACAATCGGAAAGATTTTATGTGTAAATGTATATATATATATATATATATATATATATATATATATGCGTATTTGTGTAATCTTCCCGGAGTAATTTGGTCATCATTGTTGAATACAGATGTCGAGTGCCTGAACGCGAAGCGTTCATCTACTCAATGGTATGTGAAGGCAGTAGGAAAGAAAAGTCATGATAAATAGATAATAGTAATCGTATGATTTGAGAGAAAAAAAAGAAGAAAGTAAGGAAAATGTAAATCATCGGTGATGGAAACGTAACAAGAAATGTATGATCAGTAAATATGCGTTGAAGTAAAATATCTAAAAAGCGATAAATGAGGTTTGAGGCTTCGATTCCATTTAGAAGTAGAGAAAGGATACTTGTATTTTCCATTCAATTGCGTAAATATAGTTTGTGCCTTGATGAGAGGGTTTTCGTGAGTCGCAATGGTATTGAAGAAATTTCTAGAAAGTTTAGTAATATAGTTGTCAATAGAATCAATTTTTAAATCTTGATGAATTGTAGAGTTGCGGACAAACCAGGGTGCACCAGTGATAATACGAAGAAGTTTGTTTTGAATAATTTGTACAGATTTCTTGTTAGATTGTGCAGCTAGACCCCAGATTGGGGCAGCATAGGTAAGGATAGGCCTAAGAACTTGTTTGTAGAGAAGAAGTTTGTTTGACAAAGTTAATTTAGAAAATTTATTAATGAGTGGTAGAGTGAGATAAAATTTTTCCAACATTTTTCTTTGATTTTTTTGAATATGAGCTCGAAACGTAAGTTTATTGTCTATAATTAAGCCGAGATATTTAATATTAGTTGCCCATTCAATTTCTTGACCAAAAAGGGAGAGATTAATATATGGTTGTCTGGCGTGTCCTTTTCGGAAAATGATAGCTTGAGATTTAGAGACATTAATTGCGATGCGCCATTTAGTTAGCCAATCCTCTAGGATATTCAGAAAATTTTGAAGAGTATTGATGACATAAAGAATAGAAGCACCTTGGGCAAGAGCAGCAGAATCGTCAGCAAATAGGCAAGTGGAAATGTTAGTGCACTGAGGAAAGTCGTAGGTAAAGATATTGTAGAGAATAGGACTTAGCACGCTTCCTTGAGGTGTACCAGCACAAATACGACCGATTTTGGAGAATTCATTATAAAGTCGAACTTGAAAGGTTCTATTTTTAAGATAATTTGTAATGATAAGTGTGAGCCAAGTTGGAAATTGAAGTTTGATCATTTTGTAGATCAGTCCATTGTGCCACAATCGATCGAAAGCTTTTTTGACATCTAGAAAGACACCTCCTGTAAAAAATTTATAGTTATATCCTTCAGTGATGATATTGGTGACACGTAGAAGTTGATGACAAGTTGAGTGATGTTGACGGAATCCAAATTGTTCTGCTGGAATTATGGAATTTTTATCGCAAAAAGAAGTAATATGTTCCACTAAGAGTTTTTCGTAAAGTTTTCCTACACAGCTAAGGGAGTAATTTGGTAAGTTGTATAAGAAAGAGATAAGCTCTTTTTTTATTGCTATCAGAGATGTCAGTGAAATATATTTTAATGTTAATAATGAATAGAAGGGCTTTTACAGTATTGCATAAATAATAAGAGAGGCAATACATAAATATTTGACAATGTTTCGGTTCAAAATGTTATACTTTTGCTTATTTTATTTTTATAAACACCCTTTTAAGTAGCAAACATTATATAATTATACGTTTATTTATCGGTTAAAATCTAATAGTAAGCATCATTACTCCTTTTACATTTATTTATTACTCATTTATTTATTGCCGCAAATAACATATCAAAATCATTCCCAGCAATTTAAAGTGATTGGCCTTGTACTTTGTTTCTAAACATAACAAAAGTACGTCATATCGGAATTGTAGCTTTTCGAGTTCGAACAGAGTATCGTACGTTATCAAAGGTATCCTGGAAATGACGCCGACTTTTTTTTAAACCAGGCAATTTCTCTCAACGACATGCTCAAGAAATGCTCATTCCTCTTAAACTCACACCTGTTGCTAACAAATTTTAAATATCCAGTTGAGAATTCTTTGAATTGAACAACGATAGCCTAATGGAATTGGCTTAATACTTCAGGTTGCAACATTGAAGACATCTTCTTTGACTTTATGTTTATAAGCAACCTTTTAATTAGAAAAAATTACATAACTATTGCAATAGAGGAAGGAGTTCAAGAATTTCTTAGGTAAAGGAGTTTAGGATTAAACGGGATCATTTTTATTGGTAAAATGGTAGTGCAAAATGTTCTTATTTATTAAAAGAATTTCAATTTGTTACAATTAAGAGGTTAGTAAGTTATATTTATTTATTTATTTTACGTTAGCCTATATATGGACAGTACAACGACTTAAAAAATAACATCAACCTTGAAAACTTCGCAAACAAAAAAAGTCACTAAATGATCGTTAAACCTAATTGAGTAATTTCTTTCCTAATATTGATCCAATTTCTAATTTTTTTTTCAGTTGATATCCAGGCTTTGTATTAGAATCTACTCTGCCAATTGTTGTGAAATTTGGATATAAATTGAAGCCATGCATAGACGGAAACCTCCACAAACAAGAATATATATATAAAGAGAGAGAGAGACGATTATTGTATTCATATATATATATTTACAGTCACTCACCCAGCATTTTCTCTTAGGAGAGGTTCAACAAAGTAAAGCATAACCGTTTACGAAAGCTCACATACGTCATATTAACTATGAGTAATAGAAAATTATCTGAAGTTCAAAAATTGCATGTATTAATTATTTTATTAATGATTATTTATTGACTTATTTGCTTCAAATGCATTAAAAAGATAACAATAAAATTAAAAAGTATTTTACAAAAAGATAAAAATTTGTTTTCTAAAATTACATAGGTAAATTTTAAATTAAAATTTAATCTTCCTTTCTCTCTTAAAAGCTTATCCATCACATCATTTATGAAAACTTCAAAAGCCCTGAAATGCCTCACATTCAGACCTCTAAGAAAAAGGAGGAAAAAAATGTTTAAGATCCGAAGTGCGCGTAAGCTGCAGCAATGAAATTGAAAATAAGTCGACAAATATAAACATTAAGAGGGTTGAATGACAAGAAAAACATTGGCAGATCAAAAAAGAAAACAAAAATGTACATAAAATGTGCAAAAACAGGATATAAAGCATGTTATCCAGGAAATACAAGAAACCCGACTAAAACCCAAAAGAAATAAATTATTAAAAAACCCAAAAGAAATTAATTCTAACATCCTGAGGACAGCTTTATCAAGGAATGCATACCCTAAAGATGATATAAGTTATGGTGAGAACAAAATAATTCAAATTTCTACCACTAGATGGTTTCACGATTCAAGTAAAAGTCTGTAGAAAGTTCAAGTAAATAGCACATTTTATGGAATTTTAAACAAATATTATTAATAAAAAATAAAAATAATTAATAAATTGCTTTAAATTATTATTTAAAGTAATTTATTAACTTTAATAAATTGAAAAAACTGAACTGAAACATAAATAATAATTAATAAATTGCTTTAAATTATTATTTAAAGTAATTTATTAATTATTTTATTAACCAAATTAATTATTTTCATTGAATTATTATTTATGTTTATAAAATTCATAACTACATTCAAGTATTCATTTTTATTCAATATTTTATTTTAATTGTAAACCAAACTTATCAATCTGCAAGGCAACTATAACCAGATATTCTTTTAGTCTGGCAAAATTAGCATTTGGGTATGGTTAAATAAAATGGTTCCGAACAATCCATGGTTGAATAAATTTTTAGGAGTTTAAATGCCCCAATATCATAATAATTCTATTCACCATATGACTGGATCCAATTCAGAAACACATCTACCGATGTATTTCGATAATATGAAGAAGACAAAATGAATTTCCGGTAAGGTATTGGATTGTATAATAACAATTGGGCGGTGCAACTTGTTTTACATTTAAAAAAAAAATCCTCTGCCATAATCCCGTGACATTTTGTAACATTATGGACAATAAGCTAAGGATTGGGTCAAACTATAATGTAGAATTTTATGTAAGTTTTATATGTAAAGTTTTAGAATTGGGGATTAATGGGTTATTTATTCATCATTATTATTGCTGTGTGAATTTTTAGTTCCAGTTAGTTTGCATGGGAATGTGAGATAGAAGTCTGGAAACTGATGAAGCAATTTAGATCATTTTTTTAGAAGAAATGTGAAAAAAAGCCCTCACCACATGTAAAAGCTTGTTTGGGAGAACTCATGAGTGTGGAGAGTATGTGAAACTAACCTTTGGGAAAAATTCTTAACAATAGTGAGTTGAGAAACTATAGATTAACAAAATAATATCATGCAAATGCTTTGGAGGAGCCATTTTTAAAAGGGTATTTTAAGGTTGCAAATGGAATAATCTCTGAACATTTTATTATTTTTGATGTTATGTATGTTGTATATGCATATTTTAAATTGAAAATACTTATTAGTTTAAGTGATTCTATAATAATATTTTAACTGTAACTTAAGGATTAAATTAAAAAAAAACGCTTTGCTTCCTTCCTCTAGCTCCCTTCACTTCATCATATCTAAAAACACTACATCAATCAGTCATAAAATGATAGGATATTAGTCATATAAATGCATTTTTGGACTACAAACTCAATTTTCCCAATAATCCACGAGAGGAGTTTTCTAGAACCTTGGCCATTTAACAATCCAGTTTATTTTATGTATTAATTTTATCAAATCGACAACAGACAGTTCGTAACTTCTCTTTAAGAGTTTCTCATGATTACAATTTTAAACGATTACGATTCCTTTCTAAATTTTATTGGCTGTCTTAGATAGTGATCATTAAAAAAAGTTTCATTCTGTTGAACAGGGCTCGTTAAATTCCCCAACGGTTGCTTGAGGTAAATTATAAGCCTAACATGAGTTTAGTTGTGGCTAGTAAAATAAATTATGATAATTTTGTGTTTGTATATTTTCTGTTTTTTTTAATTATACTTTTGAAATATGTTACATCGTCAATAAATTAAATATGTGTACTTCAAATAATTCTTAAGTGTACACTGCGACGATCATAGCGAATTATTGAATATGCCCCTCGTTATCTTTGATATTATACAATGTATTGCGTCGTTTCTCTTAGATTAATAATAGTACAATTCCCTTTATTCCTTTATCTTACCCAATAAGAAATTCTGGTGAAAACATGACGAATCGGAAATCATCTCAAAATGATAATCCGATATGGAGAGTCATAAGTGTTTTACAACATATGATTCTCAAATTTATTTATATACACACTGTACATGAACAGTGGAATCGCAATCAAAATTGGTTACAATATAAAAATTCAGCTGGAAATTTTGGATTATTCGTAAGCCCAATTTATTCACAATTTGCTGTTCTCGCCATTCAATGTTGTTGATAGGAATCGATGTACCTTTAAAGAACAAAAAGTCAAAAAGACAGAACCTGAGAAGTATAGATTTAAAGTATAGATTTAAATAGCACTAATTCCTCATTATTAACAATTGAATGAGTAATCTGATCAATGAAAGCAAGAGTCATTGGTTGGCGATACAGAGATCGAGGTCTGTGCAGACGGCATGGTGCGTGGCAATATTCCTCACTTGTGCATACTGACAAACATGGTTTGTGTATAAATATCAGCATTTTTTTTTTTTTTTTTAATTAGACAAAAAAAAAACTAAATAAATAAAACAATTGCAGAAATTATATGAAAATTTTTTGGCAAGAGAAAATGAAAAACTCTTACGAGATCAAAACAGTGTAAGTACACACAAGAAAAAATAAAACTATAAAAGAAAAAAGTCAATGTCTCGTCAGCAAAGCTCTAGAACTCCAATATCTTTTCACCTCGGAGTCCCCATGCAAGACTGGGTATCCCTCTATATGGTATTTATCCATGATATCGTCTTTCCCACAAAGCTGGCAATTTGGGCTATCAAAAATGTCAATGCAGTGCAGTTGGCTCGCCAAACTGTCATATTCCACCTCAAAGTCTAAATTCATCGACAACTTTTTCACGAGGTTTGTGCGACACATCTTGTTACAAAATGTTCTTCCAACATCTCAAGGAAATACGAGGAGTGAGTAATGCCACCATTTAGATCTCATTTGATTTTTGATATAAAGTTTCATGGAATGAAAAGAGTAGCAAGTATTTGGCTGTTGGACAATCCGCGTGCCTTTCTTAGCTGATCAATATGTTTGATTATTACTTAAAATGTGACAGTGTCCAGGGATCCACTAGATGACGATGAGTCGGCCCTCTTCCTTCAATCTTTCAAAAAGCTTGACATTCTAAGGTATTCTTAGATGAGGGTGCTTCATATGACACGATAGCTTGTATGCTAGCCCTAGAGTCCGACAGCAGATACACCTTGTTATAAAAGTGTCTGAGGAGAAGTTGCTGCAGAGCCACTTAGATAACCATTACTTCTCCATCGAAGGATGGTTTTTTGTTTTCTGACAGGATAGAAAAAAATTGAAGAATATATTCCTGCTCCGACATCTGGTGACTGTTCATCCAAAAAGCCATCTGTATAATTATGTAACCATTCAGATTCGGGGTTGCGGGTATGAATGGTCTCAAGAGCTATAGGATCTTCAAGCTTTCCAGCGGTGACTGACTCTTATGAGTTGGTTGAGCAAGATTCAGATTCAGATGTTATCTCGAAGTGGTTCAAGGAATTTCGGAGTTTCAAAAATCTCTGAATAGTTGCCTCGTCAGTTTCCAGATCTGTCCTAAAGTCAAAAACCCTCTGAAAAACCCACTTTGGGTTTTCAGATAGATCTGTTTATTATAGCAGTCCCAAAAGGACACTTTAATTTTAGTCAACCTTTCATACCACACAAGTGTTCTTTCCTGAATATTCGTTTGAAGGGGTCTACTATTTGTCAAAAGCAGCATTGAACAGATGGGAATAGTCTTTACGGCACCAACAATCAACTTGAGCTCCTGATTTTGCAGTAATTCTAATAATTTCTCAATCAAGTACTCTAGGGAAGGCACTAGGACTTCGCAGCAGTAAGTAATTACGGGCAAAACAAAAGTTTTATATGTTTTTTCTGGGATTGTTCGGACGCATTGACAAAGACAAAAAGCTAGACGTTTAAGGGTATGAAAGCGTTTTTGAACCATCTCGATCGCACTGTCAATATAAAGTTTCCAACTTAACATTGTCGAAGACAACTTCCAAATACGTACATTTCTCCGTATTTAATAATACTTCATATCTGTAAAACAACTTAGGTCGGATATTCTGATGCATCAGTGAAAACGCCTTAATTGCTGATTTTTTTAACGTTTTACTGACGTTTATTTTTTTTTCGCGCCACTTGGATAAAACCTAGAGTGCTCTGTTTAGTAGCTTTACTATTTGAAGTTTTGCATTCTTTTTGTAGCTTGAGTCCAAATAACCAGATCATCTGCAAAAGAAGACATTTCACTAACCTTCAGGGTCATAATCAAATAGCTTATATATACATTAAAAAGGGAACAGCTACAGACCGACCCTTGGGGGTAGTCCCTTCTGAAGGATCAGGCTTTTGGAGGTAGAGCCTCTGAAGTGGAATTTATAACTTTTCTGACACATTAATGAAATAAACCATTTTAACATATTACTTTCAATTTCAATTTTTTAAATCTTTGGTTCATTTTCTCTTTCCAGACTGAGTCACAAGTCGATTTAAAGTCTATATAGACTGCTATAATGTCTTACTTTTTATGAAGGGAATCCTTAACCACTTGGCTCAAAAGAGCCCTTTGATCAACAATAGACATATTTATGCGAAAACCAGCTTCTTCGTTACAAAGCAAATCATAAATTTCAAGGAACCAATACAATCTATTTACAACCATGTGTTCCATCAATTTGGCCATTATGCTAATAATGGCCAATAGATAGGCCTATAGATTTTAGTGGTAGCTATTAGTGGCGTCTTTGTCTTTCTTTTTAAACAGGAACAATCATAGCTCCCCTCCAATTGCGAAGCACAACACCCGTCTTCCAAATATGGTTTAATATTTCCAATAGAATAGATTTATTATTAGGTCCAATATGTTTAAGAAACTCGACATGAATTTTATCCCTTCCCGGTGATTTTTTGGCTTCGAGATTATTCAGGCTGTTTAGATTGTAACCGTATTTAGATGCTTTATGTAATATTTAGTTCTCTGTAAGAGGGCAATTTTTATTCGTCAAGTGTTTTTCTTCATGTATCCTTTCTTAGTGGAGTAATAAATTTCGTTCAAGAACGTTGTGCCTCTCCTTTCCATCTACAGTAATTCTTCTTTAGTAAATAATAATTCAAAAATGCTCCCTGGACCAATCAGGCCCTATATCTGGGGGCATAGGAAGTTAATTATAATTCCTTTTTAGAACTCCTAATGCTTTATTAAAATAAACTCCTTTTTTCTGTAAGAGACAGTATATCTATGCGAAAGCATTTGCAATGTCCAGATCAGAAAAAAGCTCTCTGTCACAGTAAAGAATAGTTACTTTTTTAAGTGCGACTTTTTTATTTGATTGATTTGGTTTTGTCGCTCTACTGTCATTTTCTGCATACTTTAAGCTAATTGATTGGGGCCTACAGTTTAACGTGGCGAAACCATTAACCAACATCCATGCCAACCTGAAGCATGTGGTACCAACGGCCAGAGCGCTAGCCCATTGGCTATCAGGCCACTTTTTATTTGATAGAGTTGAAACAAATTTGTACGTATTCAAGCTGTCTTCCTTGTAGTTTATATTTTCTATGAAGTTATTAAAGGTCTTTCGTTTCGTCGCAAGGAGATTTATCTTAAAAACTGCAGCCTGTCGCCCCCTCATTCTGACATTAGCCGATCTCCCTATTAATTCGGCATTTTCCCTTAACTATTTTCTTCTTTATTTCACTGAGTTTCTCAAATTAGATGAAATTCAAATAGAGAAAACTTCTCAGAACAAATAAATAAAAATAATACACGTAAAAAAGTAGAAGTTACTTACTAATTTTATTTTATCATATGAGGTTATATTTGTTGTTTTATTTGCCCAATTTGAGTATTTATTTAAGCATATTTGATATGTATATATATAACAATATATTAATACATATTAACATATAACATATTTTATTCAAGTATATTATTATATTTTATAATGTAATTATAAGCATTAAAATGCTTTATCTCTTCTTTAAATTCACTAAATAATATGTTTTATTTAAGCAAACTCAATTGTGAAAAAAAAATATATACAACAAAACATAAAATCCTATTGTAATTTACCATACATATAAATGTTCAAACGAATATATTTAAATTAAAAAAAAAATCTACAAAATAATCTAGTGTTGTAGACATAATTACGTTAAATCCTATAATAGAAACACAAACTAAATAGATGAATAAAACTGGAAGAATATAAAAATATATAAATGCTGCTGATTAATTATGAAAATTAAGAAGAACATGTACAAAACTGTGCCATTAATTATATTTTGTTAATTATTTTCTATTATAATTATTCATATATATCCCAACTTTAGTAAATATTAGAATCTATTTTGTTTTAATTTATTAAATATATATGTCAATTAATAACGGAAATTTAAAATATAGATAAAACTACTACTGAAAAAAATTCCTTAAACAAGCCATCGAACTAAAAATACGAAGACAAAAATTTCAAGAAAGATTGAATTGCCAACTTTATTTAGTATTCTTGACTTTCTAAAAATCTAAAAATTTCTATCTAATTTTTATCTAAAAATTGTGCACAAAATATTTAAATATGTGGTATGACAAGGTGCAATTATTGCACTTTGTAAAAAATAATTCTTAAACATTTTTGTAACCAGTTTTATGTTGAAACACAGAACGACATCATTTTTATTTAGGAATAATCATAATAATAATTTTTATAAATCAAAGGATTAATAACTTTTTAAAATAAAAAATGTATTTAAATAAAAAAAAATAATAAATATCATATTTTAAATGTATCATGCAATATCAGTATACTTATTAAATTAAAGAAGAAAAGTATAAATAGTTTAACAGTTAATAGTTTAACAGTTTTTAAATAGTTAACTTATAAAAGGGCATTTAATTATCTATTTTGCTTATTAACTCAAAGGGCATGAGACCACCGCTATGTTTCAACATTTTACAAAGAAGGAGCTAGAGGCCGCTACGCGGCCAAGGATCTCCGTAATAATCTACAATAACAATAGTTAACTTATATTTCATTAAATGAATGATGATATTTTTATTGTTAAAAATGTAATTATAAAGAATAAATTCATAATAAGAATTTAAGCTAATAAGAATGTATAAATAAAATTACAATCATTTATAAATATAAATATTTCATAAATATATTATTTACATTTTCTAGGATAAAAAAAAATCTAATTAAGTGTTAAAAAATTAAAATTAAAGAATTCAAAATTTAAATTAAACAAATTTAATTTCTGTGTAAACTTTTTCTTTATAAATGCATGATATTATCATCATTAACATAATATTTTGCATAAATCCCAATTTTAACAAAATATTTTCAACATAGTACAATATGATATGATATTTCAATATCTTGGGATAACATTTCTAATAATTTCACCACAAAAATTCAATTGCATTAAAATCCTAGCCTATCACAGTTCATTGCTTTTAAAATTTACGGTATTATAAAAATTATATTAAAATTTCCATCATAAGTATATTTCCTACACTAAAAAATTTATTTTGATGGTGTAAAAATAAATTATAGCGCAAGATTTCGCTTATAAGTACAGTTTTCGTTCAATAATGGAAGAGTAAAATTTTGAATCGCCATAACTATTTTACTACGATTAATTGATTGTACTTGAAATTCGGAGAACTCAACTAATTTAACATGTTGATTATTGTTGTTAATCACTTATTCTGTGTCATGGATTTCATTTCAATGAAAATCTAAAGATAAATACGAAAGTTACTAAAGATTGTTTCCTTTTCTTTTTTTTTTTTTTTTTTTTTTTTGGACTGTATGCATCTAAATAGCACTCATCAAAATCTTATTTTCTTGTTGAGCGAATGACAATGGGTAGTAGTCACAGAGTTTTTTTATGTTCATCTGTAGAAGATAAACCTTCACTACAATCTATTTTATCACCACACGTGTTAATTTCTTTTTAATGCACAGGTCTCTTGAATTTTTTTTTTTTTTGTAACTTATGTATTTTTGTAACTTTCTCTTATGTAACTTAATCATAAAATTTGATTGAAGAAGATTTAATAAATAAGAAAGTAACTTAAAATGTGTCGCAGATCTAACAAAACAAATCCAAATTAACCAAATACGCAAGACAAATTCTTTATAGGAAAGAATCATTCAAAACTTAGGAACGATTCCACAACTGTCTAAAGAAATTCGCAAATATCGCTAACGAATCATTGAGTGCCTTGCTTGACGTAACGCTTCTTTTGTTTATTTATGTGAATTAGGATTTTTATGGTAATGTGTCATATTTTTCTTACGTTTGTTCCTTAATAGCTACATTCTCTGTTATTTTACTTCTTCAAAAGACAAAATTCGATATTTCTGAATTAATATAGTTTGAAGTATTTCTTTAAAATTAAGTATAAATTATCACTTGGTTGATATAAGATAAAGGAGGTATTTTTTTTTTTTGTTTTTATATTTCATTACTAATTTATATTAAAAATCACATTATAATTTATTTTTATTTTGTTAAGTAAAATCTATTATGATAATTAAAATTCGTTTATAATATGAAGTTTTTTAATATATTAAAAAATTTTTTTGTTTAATATTTTTCGTAACTTCTAATAAACTAATGACATTGTCGACAATATTTCTAAAAATGATGTCATTTGAATGTTTCTTTTGAAGGTGCAATATGGCCATGTGGGATAGCGATACGCCGACGGATCGAAATTTAGCTTCTCTACAACGATTTTTATACCTTGGAGATGACTTTCATCCTTATCCTCGATCTGTAGCTTACCCTTTCAGCTTGGAAAGAACACAACTGATTAAAGAATTAGAAGAAAAAGGATTAGAATCTGAAATTTTAAAGGAAATAAAACATGCTTATAAATTTGGTTATCATCTGGGCTACGAACCATTAATTTTTACACTTGCTTTGTTGGGCCATTCGTCAAAAATCAGAATCAAGGAGGAAGCTCTGAAAGTTGCCTCAGAAATCTGCACTTCTGCTGGAATGTTGCTTACTTTTGTTCACATTTATAAAGATATTTCGAAGCCCAGCAAGGGATGGGGACGGGCACACAGGAGATTTTTGATAAGATGGTACAATGAGAAGGATGCTAAAGATTTGGCTAAAGAGGTGACCAAAGTGAAATCATGCCATAAATGGACACACAAAGATGTTCTTTGCATGGCGCATGTAAAAGCTAAACATGCAGGTTAGTTTTTATCCTCCTTTGTTCTTCAATTTTTAATTGAATAAAAGAAACATACTGTAGAATCCTTCCTTAGACAGGATTTAAATCCATCATATTTAAAAAAGTTTTCCTTTTCTGAAATGAAAATATGGGAATATCTGCCAATTTGTTATTTTGTTTAATGACTTAACTTTGTTTAGAAAATAGATGTTACTGTATTACTGCCAATTGAAATTTTATTGATAACAACCTTTTAATTTCGTTGCAAAATTCAAAATGAATATTTAATTAATATACTTTAAAATTAACAATATTTTAAATAATGTATTTCTATTTTTTATTTGTAATTATTTATAAGCTTAGTTTCTTTAACAAACTCTGCATCTTTCCTGGATCATAGATTTGAGTTGACATTTTGTATATATAGAGTTATAAATTTTGTAAAACTAGTGCAAGTTTAATGAAATAATAGTTTTTTGGGTGTTAATGTACTAAATAGAAACAAAAAGGACTACATTTTAGATTAAAATAATATTTATTGCTATTATTAATTAAAAAATTGATACATTAAAATTTTATTAAAATTTATTTTTTTAATACTATTTTAAAATTTTGTTAATCTTTAATTTTTAGGTAATGCAGCTGTTTTAAAATATCTTGTAAAAGGATTAGAAGTGGCACAAAAAGATTGTGGCTCTGAACCTGATGCAGTTCCTATCTTAGATTATTTGAAAGGCGTGTATGAGGTTTGTCACAGCACTGACGCAGAAAATGTAGCCAGGCTTGTAGAAGTGCATGATTTGTGCCTTGAACATATACCTTCAAAACTTTTAAAGTCCAAAGAGGTTTGCTTATACATTGATTCTTAATGTAATATTAATTATTACTATGATAAAGTACAGTATAACATTATTATACCACACTTTGTTAAATCATACTAGATATATCTGTACATATTAAAAAAAATTTTTTTTTAATTAAATATAGTAGAAACATAAATAGAAATATATAGCAGATAATTCTGTTTTTAATTTTAATAATTAAGGTTGTATCTCTTTCTTTCAAGTTAAATTTTATAATTTTTAATTAACATTGTTGCAAATTTGACTTGCATCAGAATTTAGATTCAGCCATTAATTATATTACATACTTTCAGTATGTTGCTCCTTTTCTTTCATTCCAATATTCATATTATAACGAGAGACTAATTTATTAACAATTGTTATTGCATTTTAAATTTATTGCAATATTTTCTATAAAAGATATTTTAATTGCTTTTTTGAATTTAATAAATCACCATTACATAGTATCGTGCAATTTGTAGGCATAACATTTAGAATGGTTACACATTGATAAAAGATTGGGCTTGCTGAATAATATTTTTTTTACGACAGAACTAAATATTGTGTTTCAGATTATATTTAATGCATATATATTATTAAAATTTTAATTGCAAACATTTACTTTTTGCAAAGAATATTTTACTTACTTTCATATTACTTCTTATAGTATCACTTTTCAAAAGTCCTACTTATAATATTTTTGAAGAAAAAATTGTGAATTTTAAATAAGAAATAAAAAGGCATTATAGCATTATTATATTTTAATGTTATTTAAATTTATTGAACTTTTTAATAAACTAGTTGGAATACAATATGTTCAAAAATAGGCAGCAGACATGACATATCAATATTTATATGAGTTTTCAACTATGATACATTGTTCATGTAGATGCAAAAAAAAAAAAAAAAATATATATATATATATATATTTTTTTTTTGATTGTACTGAATGTAAATTTTTTAATTATTTTTAACTTCTATTATTAATTCTATATCAAATTAACTTCTATAATAATACTTAATTTTTATAAAAAATAGCATATTAATTAGAGATTATGGCATATGATTAATATTGCAGAATCTCATTTGAATCCATATTATTTGTAAAACAGAGATAAATTGTTAATTTTTTAAAAGCCCAATGTGCACTATTAATTTTTCTATCATTCTTTATAATATAATTTTCTGTCAGCTAATTTGCTGCAATTTTCATGTTTTGATGCATTATACTTATGCCATGTAAATGGATGTAATTGAACTTAAAACTTCTCCTTAACACAACCCATATCTGTCATAGTTGGTATTTTTATTATATGTCCTAAAACATTTTATCTTCACTGATAATATTTCACTGCGAAATCTAATTTTCCTTTGTAATTTTTGTGCTATTATAATTATTTTCCACTGTATAAAATATGATTCTTGGTCAAAAGCAGAAAGACTTTCTTAGGCAAGTGTTTCTTAATTCTTTGGAAGACAAGGACATACAATACTTAATCCTTAGAGAAACATGCCAGTGTACTAATAAAGTTTCTTTCCTTTGGAAGCAGCATATGCTAATAGCTCATAAAATTTGATTTTGCTAGTTTCAATTTCAGAATTTTTATTTTAAAAATTCGTGAAAGCTTTTCCAATCGTCATAATTGAATTTCTGATTAGACTTAATTTCTGTAGGATATTGCTTTTTTTTTTTTCCCTTTGGCATAGGCAGTTAAAGTTATCTCTTATGTAAAATTCTTTTATCTTAACAATGATTACTCCTGGTGGAGCATTATACAGTGATTTTCCTTCTACACCTATATTTAAAATAATTTATAAATCATATTTTCAGGAATTGAAACTTAAATCAACTTTTTTTTTAGAAGTGACACTTTGGATATTATCTTTCAAACTTATGTTTTTTTATTTGGTAATTTTGACAAATTATTATTGATTTTCTTTACAGCTTTTCGAGGGGCAATTTATTATTAAACCCAGGAAAACTGGGTTTAATAATAAATTGCCTCTCGAAAAGATTTAGACTTAGTGATTTCATTTTGTTTTTTATTTCTGTGTTTCTATGGAACTTCCAAGTTCTTTGCTTCTACATTTTCCTTTTGTCCCCTAATGAATTCTTGATTATTGCAGAATATTATTATACATATATATATATATGTATATATATATAATAATAAGATATATTTATTATTATATATATTTTGTATTTTATACTTTGTTCTGTTTTATATACTTCATATTTATCAGCATCTTCCTTTAAATCTGTGTTTTAAAAAGATGTTGTTCTATACTTGTTGATGATATATTTGTATTTGTATCTGGTAAAATTTATCAAATGCATAATTTTACAAATGATTTTTTTCAAAAAAGAAAAATTAAAAAAATATAACTATATTATTTCATAAAAGTATCGAAACTTTAACAAATTTCTTTTTAATGTAATAAAATATACATAATATAATTACTAAATGTATAAATAATATAGTTAACCAATAAAAAAAATGTAAAAATAAAAAAACAAATTTCTAAATGGGATTTGCCATTAATCCATAAATTATTGCTGTTAATTACTTCTACTGTTACTAACTCTTTTCTGTTAACAAAATTGGAGTTTCTGTCTAATAAGTTTGTTGCATTTAAAAGAACGTAATTTGCTATGTCTGGAATGTTATGGACAAGAGAAAATTCAAAATCTTTAAAAAATATTAATAATGAGCAAAAATATTTTTTATTCAGAATGATAAGCATCATCAGCAAGCATAAAAATTACACATTTTATAGCAGTGGAAGTATTACTGACAAATTTTTTTATTAAAATTGTATCTTTTTTTGTTGTAGACGTGATTTAATCCTATTTAAGGTCCCTAAATTTAAATCTTGAACCTATATTTTCTGTTATTAAAATTGCATGTTAACATAAAAAAAACTTGTTTTATAATATACATAGAAAAAAAGATGTTTAGAATATTATGCTTGTCATGTCTGCAACTTACAAAAAAATTCTCAGTATTTTATAAATTTTTTTATATTTTGAATATTATATTTATAAAATTATTGTAAAATTTTTAAATTGTATATAATGTTGATGAATTTAATACAAATTAGTGTGTGCTTTGAAAACTCTCTGTCACTTGCTTCTGTTCTTTTAACTAATTTTATGTGAAAGATGTTAATTCTAAATCTGTGTTCAGATTTTCTCTGTCATATTAGCATATTTTGCAAAGAAAAATTGACATTATTTGCAATATGCATTAAAAAAATTACTTTTAGGCACAATTATTAAAATAACTGTTCATGATGTTAAGAAAAGATGAAATTGTTATTAAAATATTTTTTATATTATATTCATAAATTATTTTTCTTTTTGATCCATTAATGTTACAGAAAAAAAAATTAAAAATTTCACTCTAATGATAATGGCTATAAATGATAATATAAACAAAGATGCATTATTATTATTTTTATTTACTGAAGTTATAATACTTTTTTACAACTATTAAAGATGCATTATTTTTATTTAAAACATTTTTTATCTGTAATCTTTTAACATCCTTCTATTCTATTGTTACATTTTCTTTCCATTCATTTAATATCATGGTAAAATCTTTTATTTTGTTCTTTAATAACTTAAGAATTTTGAAGTAAAATCAAAATCAAAATGGTATTTAAAGAGTTAAATTTTAAAATATCCTACAATTCAGCTTTTAAATAATGTTGACATTTGTATCATCTAGATTCTGTAATTTCTCAGGAATTTTTTTATGAAGATTTATACTTTATCTATATTTCTTTCCAATAGTATTTATTCACTATTGATTTTAATTTTTTAAAATTAGATTTATTATTTGTGAATCAAATAAAAATTTATTTTAATTTTGCATGGGGAACAATTAGAAATTCCTGAATTTTCTTTCACATACAAAATGCATGAAGAGTTGCAATTTTCCAAATTTTTTTTTTCACAGGCTTTGACAAATTTTTATTAAAGATACGCAAAAAGCTCTTTAGTGTTATTTCTTTGATATAATTATTATTTTTGACCATGAACATAATTTTTTTTTACTTACATAAAGTAATTCTATATTATTGTATCCTTATTCATTAAAATTTTTTATTTTAAATTATTTTAATATTAGATACAGTGTTATTTTTTCCCACCTACTACTAAATCTGTTTTTATAATCTGTATGTGTACCAAATAATATAGAAAACACAAATGTATTGTAGACCTATTTTATTAATAAACCTTTATTCTTAATTTTAATCTGTTGACTAAAAATAGCTCAACTAATTCTTTATTTGTTTCTTTAGTGGGAATAAAATGTTTTCTATCATTTTGTGTAAAGATGATAATTGAAAAAAAAAAAAAAAAAAAAAATGTAAAAATTGTCTTTTGTCAAATGATCCTCATTATTGTTTTCTAATCATTGCTAATCATTTATAATGAAAAGGTTTTATTTATTTTTGTGGCATTTCAGTTAAAATGAAATTAAAATATTTAATTCTCTAAATTGTTCAGAAACATTTCTACTTGCAAATTTTATTTGAATTAATAATTAGTTACAGTATAAAATATTTTACTTACAGAATAAGTTTGTGATGCAACTTTACAAATATCTCTTATCTTTAAATCTAGGTATCTTTATGTATCATTCCTCGAATACCTCTGCAGAATCTCTTAGAACTCCTACCTCAATTTAATAAAGCAGGCTTACTCAAACCAAACAGCCCTCACTACAATGCTGTTTTTCAAAGACTGAGTTCCCAAGAAGCATTGGCAAACAGCACAATTGGGCCGCTGGAATCCTTTCTGGCAATCAGGAGATGGCAAAATTCAAATAAAATCTTGCCTGGAAAACCCATTGTGAGACAAAGCACTCCAGAATTAGATGAGGCTTTGCAGAATTTACATCTTTCTTCTTTCAAGGTGAACAATATTCTTTTTATACTTTTTTTCTATGATTGTTTCCTACTTTTTGGATTATTTATTGCTGCCTTGTTATTGAATTTGGGTAGTTTTAATAACCTCAATGTTGATTATTTGTCAATCAAATATGTAAAATGTACTACATTATGAATAATCTTATGTGTAATCTCATATATCTTTAGCAAGGAATCATGTTAGATATTGTTTGGAGTGATAAATGAAAGATTCTATTCAATGCGATCTTTGAAATTCAATTAATTTCTTAAAAATTAAATTTTAAATAATTTTTGTGGAAAATGTTTTTGTACTGCATTTATTTTACTTTATCTTTCCCATATATATTAAATCAGGAGTTTCAGGTATCTTGATGCATTCATAAACTAGTTAAAGCAATTCTTATAAAAGTAATTTTTTTTTTTAATATTATTAAATTATGTTGCAATATATTATATGAAATTCAACTATTTGTAATTAAGAAATCAACCATTTATAGTATTTTTTATAATCAGATTAGATTACTGATTACTATATAAATGAAGCAATTTTAAAATTTACATACTTTCATTAGTTGATCTGATTGATTTGAAATATTATGCTGGGATAAATGCGTTTCAAAAATTTGGCACTTCTCATTCTAAAAACTTCATGCCACCCATTTAGAAATCTGCAATTTTAGAAAATACTTATTTTCTATCTCTGAAATAAATATATTTAAAAATATATGTTCATGTAAAGTTATTAAAAAGCATTTTAAATGGGATATGAGCTTTTCAATAAATTTAATATTTCAGTTTTGTTGGAGAAATGCGTGTTTGTAGAAGGGTAGAGGGGGTCTAAATTATTTCAAGTACAGTTTTAGAAAGCTTAACATATAGTTTTGAAAGTTTCTGTGGTACCGATTGTCATACCTGAAGGATTTTCACTCTTAAACATTATCATTTAAGTATGTTTTTTTTAAGTGAGCAACAGAATTGCTATGAATCTTCAATTAAGCGAATAAGAAATGTAAGAAATCATATACATATATTTTAATCTTTTATTTTTTTCTGTTCTACATACAAGTAAAAGTGGCATAAACAAAGAAAAAATGTATATATTTCTTTGTTTAGAAGGATCTTGAATTTAACTATAATTGAATTGTTTGAATTTTCTTGTTTATCTACATAAGTTTTGATGAACCATTTAATTTGAAAGTGGTCTGAAATATTCTATGTCTAAATATTGCAAGTTATATAAGCATATTATGAAATTGTTTTTTGCAATCACTGATTGGTTTGTTAACAGAACAGATGGAAAACAAAAATAAGAATTAACATAAATATTGAAATGGTTTTTAGTTATGAAGAACCATTGCCTTTACACTTATATATATATTATTTTTGCTTTTTTAGTAAAATTGTGATTTAAAATACACCTGAGAAGGTTTTGAATTTCTAATTTGAAACCAATTTGTGAATTGTAGTATTTATATATTTTTTCTATTGTCTATGTATAAATCTTATATTGCTATTTTTTAATGCAATTCCAGATTTAATATATTAATTTTATTTTGATGCAGTTTTAGAAACTAATGGAATATTTATAGTTTTCTTACAGGTGTAAATTAATCTTAAAAATAAAATATATGACATACTTGCTTTCAGTAAAATGTATGAGCTATTAAAAAAAAAAAATTGTTCAATTGTACAAAAATACAAACTTAAAGCAAAAGTATTTTTAAAATAATATGAAAATAAACAAAATCTTGTTTTAGGATAAGATATTGAATCACGGTGAAGTGCAAACCCAGGGAAGTCGCAGGCAAGCTTGAGTCTCGCCGAAGCCCATAAGGAAAATATGTGCACATATTCAAACTTATGTCATTTTTGACTTAGGAATAATTGTTTTTTTTTAATTTAGTATTTCAGTGAATCAGTGTTTTTCTTATTTGTATCAATTTTATTATCATGCATGAATTTTTTGATTAAGGCGCTGTTTTATCTGGTTTAGTTTGTTAAATATTCATTGAAATATTAAAGTTGACATAAACCATGAAATCAATGATCTGGCGAAGAGAGAAAAGAAGGTTGAGTTTTAATTTCTAGTTCTTTTATGCAATTTTTTTTATAAATTAAATTTTTATTTTTTATGCAGTATTTATTAGTTTCTTTTTCTTTTTTTATTTATTTGAATCAAATTAGTGTGTTGTAAACATTATTAACAAATTAATTAATATATGAAATTTTGACTTGAGTTATTTTTCTATTACTTATAGTAGTATGACCTATCGATTTCATAAATAGTTGCACTTTATTTTGTTAAGCCCTTCCCTAAGAAAAATTCCTGAGTGGTTGCTTGATTACATCATTTATTCTACTAAAGAAGCCAATTAAATGTTATCATTTTCTTTATCAGAATGTGCGACACATGGAAAAAACATACCTAGTTGCACTGGACATCAATGTGACTATGAACCACAGCAAGTGTCCTGGCTACAGTGTTCTTACTCCATCCCATGTTAGTGATATTACACTCCTGGCTCTTGTAAAGCAGGAAATCCCAAATGTAACTACTGTTGTTTTTTCTAATGGAGAAGTTGTTCCTGTTGATATTAATCCTGACATGAATTTGGGTGATATTGTTGAACAACTAAGCCAGGTAAGTTTTTAAAATAGTGCCTTAGATCATTAATTTTTTAGATAGGCAAAGCCAAAAGTAATAATTATATTGATGAAGTATTAAAAATGTGTAATTTATATACTTGGCAATTTCAATGTTCAAAATCCATTTTTTTCCATACTTTATCCAAGCTCTGTGCTACTACTATAATAAGCAGCAATTAAAACATTTATTAAGTTAAAAATTGTATTGTGAAATTTTAATTTTGCATTCACTATACACATACTATTATTACAAACTAGGTAGTCAAAGACATTGGAATAAGTAAAATGAACATTGAATGATAGATATCTCTCATTATTTGGAAGGAGTGTTGTGACATACTAATCAAAATTTCTGAGAATAATATTGATTAGTGTAAATTAAATAATAATTTATTCAATGGTATTGTTTCGCCAATTTTTTTATTTTAGTGCAATTTTTTTTATTAATAATATGAATAAAACCTATATATATAATGTTTCTTAGAGTTGTGTATGTATGTGTGCATCCACATATGATGCACTGCCACACTCTACATCCGAACTTCACAAAATTAGTTGAGATACTTCTAACACAAACCTTAATCAATTGAAAAAAAAATTTTCAAAATTTTATCACTGTTTGCTAAAAAATTATCCAATTTGGGATGAATTAGGTTTATACCAATTTCCCGACTTTTTGTAATAGATTAATTTTTCATAGTCGTTATTTTTTAAGTTGTATTGTCTGAGTTTTCATCCCTTTCTCCCGACCGGAATTCATCCATGTCTTGTCTCTGGATGTTGTAAATTTGATAGACATGTGGCATTCCAATGTCTATCAAATTTAATTACTTTCCTAACCTGTTCCAGCATGTGATTGAGAGAATAAGTTCATTAATTTAAACTGGTTTTTTTTAAAATTTGCAATGCCACCCAAGAAAAAAAAGCTATTCAATCAGGCCAGAATTGATTCTAAAGCATAGCATGTAGATCTGTAAAAAAATGTAGAGATATTAGATAGTTATATTTTTAAAAACTATATCACTTTAATTCAAAAAATAAATAAATAAATTGTTCTCTACTATTTTATTTGGTGAGTCTTAAAAAATTATAAAAAGATAGTAGTAATTTTTTAATTAAATAAAAAAATACGGCAAAAAATTGTTTGTTAAGAATTATCAATGGGGGAAAACAACAACAACATCATAGCTCTTTTTGCATCTGACATCATTTAAATATTTTACTTGTGGTTTATTATTGTTTGTCTCTATTTATGATAGTTATTATATGCTTTAGATTCATGATTAAAATTGTTTTTATTATGGTTTTTATATTACAATTCAGAATTCTGCAAAAAATTTGCTGGCTGGTTAATATTGATGCTGAAATTATTTCATTGATATAAAAAAAGTTAAAAAATTTTATTTTATGAAGCCTGGCTATGTGTGCTATTTTGCTAAAAGTCAAAATAATGACCCTACTTTCTTAATAAATCAATGAATTTTTTTGTAGGTGTTGCCAAATAATATGCTCTTTTTATGTATAAAAAAAAATTCTGCAATTTTAGTTAAAATGTTTTAAGCAGCAATTAAAAAAAATTCCCCTTTTTATATGAGTATTATTTTTTATTTGGTTGATGAGGCTATCGTCTTTGAGGCAAATATACTTATGTTATGACTACAAAAATCTAAATGTTGCAAGTTTATTTTCCTTTCCATCTTTTTGTATTCTTTTATGCTGTTAACACAGTATACATTTATTAGAAAAATGAAACTCATTATAAATTGTATCAGGTAATTAATAATTGTTGTGCTGATTTGTAAATTATATATCAAAAATAATGATTTAATAATCTTTATATTGAGTAAGATTTTCTCACTTTTTAAATTTATACTAAAGTCAGTAAACTTTATTTTGAAAATGAAATATATTGATTAAATTTTAAGGTTCCACCGGGTCCTGTCTTTTTATCTGCTCCTTTGAACTGGGCTTTGACAAAAAAGATGCGTTTTGATACTTTTTTGATTTTTACTGATCACTTATCTAATACTCAAGATGCTGATGTAGTGAATGTCTTCAAAGAGTACAAAGACACCTTGCATTTACCCAATACAAAGTAAGTGATTTTTATTCTTAGTAATGAAAATAATAGTGTGTATTATTTTTAAAAATACTCTATTCTTTTCAGAAAATTAAAAATTAATTTATTCTGTAGTCAGTTTCCTCCAAAAAAAAACAAAATTGGTGTTTTAAAAGTTAACATATATTTCAATTTAAAAAAAAAAAATTATTATAAATTTAAGTGGTTAGAAAACTTTGAAATATTTAAGTATTAAAACTTTGAAATAACCAACTATAACTTATAAACATTGAAATATTTATGTAATATTTTAAAGATTGTAATGGTTTATTTTTATCAAGTGATCGATGATTTTAAAATTATAATTATTTACTCTTGTATGTTTAAACGTTTGTATTTTCAATGCTTTACCTTTTTCTAATACACAGTTAGGATTTACAGAATAGATTCATTACATTACATTAATTGCAATAAACATTTAATAAAATGAATAATATCACATAATATTATTTGATACAATAAAAGTTAATTTAAAAGTTTGTAATTCAAATCAATTTTTTATTTACAATTGAATAGATTTCATTTGAAGATGTACAATGATATATGCATATGTTAAATCATGTGTGTGTGTATATATATATATATAATGTGTATGTGTGCATACATCACAATCAGACCTCTTAAAAAATGAGAGTTTATAATATAAGAATATTATATATCTGTGTGTGTGTGTGGTATTCCATTTTTGTAATATCTGAATGTGAGGCATTTCATTGCATTGAGAATGTATGATGGTTTTATTATATAATTTGCATGTAGCAAATATCAATAATAGCTCTTGTGCAAAATAGTCATGTTTCTATTAGAAAACATTTTGCTGTAAAATTATGTATTTACATTGTACAAAATTGTGTATATTTTTTTGTGTGTGTAGTTATGCTTTAGTATGGTTACTTTTTCAGTGTAGTTCAATAAGTTAGTTAGTTATTGAAGAAAGAATAATGAGAATTATTAATTTTTCCTATCATTCTTTTGCTAAGCATACTTTTTTTTTTATCAACTTCAATTTTAAACATTTAAAAGTTACTTAAAGTTATTCATTGTCGTTAAAATGGATTCTGTTTTACAATTATATTCTAATGAAATGTTGCATTTCTGTAAATTGGGATTTATAAAAATTGTAATATATACTATAATGGAAATGGCACTCTTTATGTGAGGTTCTATTTTAATACGAGCTACAAACAAAAAATTAATATTTGTTTAATTTTGATATAACAAATGAATGCCATGAAAAAATGTTACAGATTTAGTAAAAATTTTACTGCATAATTTAGACTATATATAGGGAAAGCTAGTCCTTTTCTACTTAAATGATAATGACCAACTTACCTTAAATAGAAATTATGAGCATTCTTCGAATTTTTTTAATTTCCCATTTTACATGGACGAATTACATATATATAATATTATGTAATTTGTCCATGTAAAATGAAACATTTGTGAAATTAAATATTTTTATTCTAGTCATGTAGAGTGGTTCATAGCAGTGAAATTATTTCAATGTTAGCTGCTATTTTAAATTATGCAATTAGACAAGATTTAATTTGATGTCCATTCATTTAAATGCTAAGGAAAATATTTAAACTTTTCATCAATTAAACAAATAAAAGGTGTCACTGTGTTAGCATGCATTGAAATTGAACAAATAAAAATTAGTGAACATTAATGATTGCATTTTAACAAAATTAATAAAATTTAAATTAAAAAATTTAAATGAGTTTTTGACTTTTAAAGCACATTTAAAAGCAGGAGAAATCATGTCCGTGATATAAGCAAAGACTTGTATCCCAGATTCTTCAAAGATAAATTTATTTTTACCACGCATTTCTTTATCGTACACTATGTGGAAAGTTCTTATCAGTCAGTTTTTAAAGTAATAATTCTACATGAGGAATTATACTTTTTTTTTTTTTTTTAAACAAAAAGGAGAGAAAACAAAAAGCCACATTTTAAAAAATGTTAATGCTTTAATACTGCTTGTTTTTGTCATTAACTGATAAATCTCCAAATTTACATAACAGTATATGGTTTATATAGAATTTATTATGAGTCTTTGTCAATGTAATGTTTTATTTTAATTTCTTGTATTTTCTGAAGTACTGCTGTGCTCCAAAAGTAAAACCAATTATTTTTTTTTCAAAAGCTCTTTATTTATTCTACTAAATTTATTTCATTGCTTCAAAGTAACAAGTCCGGACACAATGCACTTATGCCAACTTTTTTTCCAATCCTCAATGCATACTAAAAAGTCATCGGCAGGAATACCTGCACAGCGTGCAGAGATTGATGTTGAATTTCTCCAATTGACTCAAAATGGTGTCCCCGAAGGGGTCCTTTGAGTTTAGGGAATAGCCAGAAGTCGCACGGTGTGAATACGGTGGTTGTGGAACGATATGGGTTTCATCTTTAGCGAAAGAGTCGCGAAGAATCAGTTCAGTGTGAGCTGGCGCATTCAGTGTTTTTGGTACCAATCGAGATTTGACGCGTTTGATGCCCAAAATGGAATTGACTGATCCGTTTGAAATTCCAATATCAGTAAGGTCTCTAATTGTAAATCGATGGTTTGCAAGCACCAAATCTTTAATTCTTTGAGCGTGAGCTTCGTTGATTGAGATCGATGGTCGACCAGAGGGCTCTTTGTTTTCAATACATTCTGCGCCTACTTTGAACTGTTTATATCACTTCTAAACATTTCTTTCCCGATATAGGAATGTTCACCGAATGCCTTCTGCAACATTCTATACGTTTCCTCAAAAAAATGTAACATAAGTTCTTGCTCAATTAATTCAGGCATTTCAAAAATCGCTGGAATCAATTTTAGCGTCTCGCAAAGCCAAGCGTAACTCATACACTAATGAATATTTTGACGTAAAATTTCACACAGATGTCAAGGACAGTGCCAGCAACCTAAAAAAGAAAAAAATTGAAATTCCATATAAGCCCCGGGAATTTTAAATTGAAAATTGATCTTATTTGTTGGACACAGAAGTATTTATTTCTTTTATTGTTATGGCTTTCTAAAGTTTTTATTTTTTATTTTTCTTCATGCTTTAAAAAGTAGTAATTTTTGTTATTAAAATTGGTTTCTTTAGTTGACTAATTAAATAAAAAAAAACTAATTTTAACTTGATAGTACTTTAAAGATCATCAAAATATTGTAAATTTTAAATATCATAAATCTGATCTGTAATTTTTATAACTGGATTTTTAAATCTATGCTTTTTTTAATTTCCTTGTTATTTAAATTTTTTATAATAATAATTATTAAATTGTTTGTTATTTTCTGTAAAACACCAGTCAATGTGTTGTAGTTCACTAAACACTTTTGTGAATTATTTTTCTTCGGTTTTATTTTGAATATGGAGATAATTGAAATCTTAAATAAATTACCAAATATATTTGATTAAAATTTTTTTAGAAGCTAAATGTTAAATTTTTAAAAATTTTAATTACATAACCAGATGATTTTTTTTAAAATAAATAATTCATCTATTTTTTTTATCCTCAAAGTAAAGATTAAACTATATTAATATAAATGAATAAGATGATTTTTAAATCTCTTTTAATTGAAAGTATATGCTTTGATTTAACATAAAACTTGTCCATTGTTCAGTTACTTGCAAAGTGAAATTCGCATCTAAATAACATATGTTATTAATGTAACTTATAATTGTGATATCATTGAAATGTTATTTAGAATATTTAATACTTTAACAATTTTTTGGTAAATTTATTGTTAGTAATGACATTTTTTATGACTAATTTGATTAAAAAATATATTTACATCATTTTGTTAAAAATTTTAATTACCTTATTTTTCATATTTTTAATTTGATTGGTTGTCAATTTGATACAAGCTCATTGCAAGTTGTATTTAATGAATAAATAAATAAAAAATTTTTAAAAATAATTTATAAAAGAAAAAAAAAAAATTCCTGTTATGAATTAAAACACTGTGTTTCTTAAAAGTTATCATTGATTAGAAAATGTGAATTATTTATCATATTTGCTAGAGAATATGAATTCATTGCTTCTAGCTTGTTCTGCTTATGGGTACATTTGAAGAGTTGAGTAAATTCTGTGAAGTTTTGTAGAATTAGGAAAGTAGTCATAAATGCAAGGCAGATGCAGTACTAAAATGAATTGCAGGTTTATAAATTTAAATGTAATCTAGTTGATGAAACTAGATTACACATAAAGGGATAAATTAAAAAAAAATGATAAGCAATAGTTCACTAATATAGATGATTTTTCACTTGTATGTTGTGTATTTTGACTATCGCTTATAACAATGCTGAATGTGAGAGAAAGTTACATAAAAGTTAATAACGGAGTTTAAAAGCTTCTACTTGGATTAAAATCTTGAAAATGTTTTACTTGCTAAAATGCATGAAAAACTAAACAATGTTATGAGCAAAAATTTGATATAAGTTTTTGAAAAAAGGTGAATTCCATTTATGATCACATCAACACTATTAAAAAACTGAATTATGAATAGTTACTTGAAAAGAGATTTTTGTAAGAGTTTCATTGATAATTTTTAATGTAGCTAAGTGTTTAATTTAAATTGATGTGCTAAAGTATCAATTATGAAAAATTGTGCATTTTTCAAAAATTAACATATTACTAAGTGAAAACAAAAGGGGCATTTAAAACAGGGGTGGCCAACCTAAATGATCCTGCGGCCACTTTGGAAATACGCCATAACTCCGCGGGCCGCCTATAAAATTATATATCCCCATTAGATTTAGACCTATTCTAGTCATTTTTTTAGAGTGAAAAATTGAAACATAATGAGTTATCATTATTGTGTTTACTATTATTCTTACATGGAAACATAGATAATATAATAATGATAGTAAACACACATTGTAAAGAAATATATAACACTAAAAATGAGATATATAAAAAAAAAAATATATATATAATTATAAATGAAATAAAAAAAAAATCAAATCATTAAAAAATCTTTATTTTACTAGTGCAGTATTTGTTTCTCAACTCTTTCACTTAGCTTTTGCAAATCTATCTCAATTTGGGTATTTGCACATTGTAATGGGTGTTGCGTCCGTTATGTTTTAGCATGTTTTGTGTTGGGTCAGTTTCATTTTAGGAAAAAGCCATTCGCAGGTGTAAGTTCAATCAACAGTGCTAATAACTTTTTGTGCCATATTTCTCAAATTGGAAAATTTTCCTATATATTGCAAGAATACTATTTTAAAATTAAAGTTTATTTTTCTCATAATTTCACCAGTTCATTTTTGAATATTTGGATGCACACATAATGTATTTTTTTAATGCATTAGTTTTCATTACTCTGGCCATTATAAAATAAATATATTTTGTAAAAGTGTGATAAATCTTAAGGGCCGGAAAAACTTTCAAGCCGGGCTGCATTCGGCCCGCAGGTTGGCCACTCCTGTACTAAGTAAATAAATTTTTTAAAGAATTTAATTTTTGCACCTTTCTTTTTTTAGATACATTTTATCTACACTTTGTGATCGTGAATCAGTTTTCCATGAGGATCCAGCTTTCCTACACCTTGTTGGATTTAACACGAAGCTGCTACAGATAATCCAAGACTATACTTGTGGTGTGTTTTAACTGAAAACAGCCAATGTGGTAAACTTTCTTATAGTGATGTGCATATGCTTTCTCTTCCTTTACTGAACTTAAACAGGTGTGGATGTTTCTTATGCATTCAGCTCTTTTATCTCAAGGAAAGCGGTGAAAGTAATATTTTTTTTTTATAAACTGAAACTGATACTATAGAAGTATATTTTGGCAAAACCAAACTTTTAGTAGATTAATTTTATATCCTTGTCTTCATCATTTGTAGTGCCTACTATCAAGTAGTCTTTCATCACTTAATTTTTCCATTTTCAAGAAGTGCTATTGACTTAATTTTAAATATACAGCAATTTATTTAACCCATTCTTTTACTACTTGATAAAGAAGCAACTGTTACATTTCTATCAAAATAAGGTTAGCAAAAGAGTCTCATTGCATTTGTTTTCATGATATGTTTGTAATTTTAATCTTGGAAGCTATAGAAAAAAAATTATTGTATGATTGTGAAAATATATACTGTTTATTTTTTTGGTTTCACCTGCAGTCAGAGACTGAACTTTATTAATGCAGAAACTTAAGATAACAATCAAATATTCCATTGTGGCATGGATAACTGTTATTTTTAATAAGCTGTAACTCATGTTTTACATGAACAATTTTATTGTACGATTTACTATCATAATGCTCTTCAATTTCAGATGATTAGAAAAATATTTAAATAATTACATTAAATTTTAATTATTAGTTTTATAAACAATAAATAGTGCTAGTTTTAGAGTGGGTTAAAATACTTATAAATGTGTGTGTATCTTTTCTTATGTATTTTGTTTGCTATTTAATTTAATTTTAATCCATTGATTACTGATTAATTTGTGAATGATTGATTTTGTCTAAAATGTTAATTAAAAGGAGAACTGCAAACTTATCATTCATTAAAAATATATTTACAGTTGCTGTTATTTTAATAATGAATAATTTGTAAAATAATTATTGAAAATTACACCTTTATTTTTAATAATTATCAGTTATGATGCAAAAAAAAATTGTAAATTTCTATAATTGTTTATATAAAGAGGTTTCTCTATATCAGTGGTCTTCAAACCTTTTTGATCACATATTCCCCTAATATTATATCCCTAAGTTGAAATAATTAAAAGTTGTACTATCTCTCTCTATATATATATGTTTTTAAGTCATGATTCAAGTTATTTATTACCTTTTTTATTTTGCAAGATATACATATGAACATTCAGAGGTATCTACCCTCCAAGAGCAAAGCACTTTGGTTCCTATAGTTTCCTTAGTTATTTCCTTAGTTTTTGTATGCATACAACTAATTCACAAAAATGCGCTGTTAGAGTGATACAAGGAGTTTTTAGCAAGTTAGTGAATTTTCCTGCCAATTCAAATGAAATTTTGTATAGAAGGAGCACTGGTGAATATATTTTGATTCACTGTAAACATTTTTGGTTTTGAGAAAAAATTTTTCTTTCGCTTTAGAGCTGATGCATTTATGACACTCCCCAGACACAGCAACCCATGAGAGAATATCTCATTCCCTATGTTTTTGGCCATATCCCAAATTGTCACTTGACCATACCCTTTGGGCTGTACATACCACATTTTGGAGACCACTGCTCTACACCTAGTAACACTTTTAATTATTTTTATCTCAGATTTAAGATTTTATTTACTTTAAAAATTTTTTTTAAATAATTTTATTCTTTTAATCATGTTACAAATTTCGTGTTATGTTTGAGAATTTTAAATTTTGAATAGTATGTAAATTATCTTATATAGTTGAATACTTTATAGTTTGATATTAAAAATTATATGCCTAACATATTGAATTTTGTTTATGTATTTTGTCATTTTGCAATGCTATTATTTTATAATGTGATGAAAAAGATTTTCACATGTATTCATAATATTTTTAAATAAAATTTTTTTTATGAATTGATGTAAAATGTATTGATTGCAGTTTGAAAAAATTTATTGGGAGTTATATTAATATTTAAAATTTGCATCATATAATGAAGAAAAACTCACTAAGATTTTGGCTACAAAAAATAGTTGTTTTAGAATCATTTAAGATGTATTGAAGTTTGAAAACTTTTGCATTGAGCTTTTTTAATTGAATGTTTTTACAAGTCTATTCACTGCCTATTCATGATTTTAACATAAAAAATTCATGTCTTAGATGCAGGAGTAACATTTTTTAAATCAGCAAAATTTTAAAAATTCTTTAATGAGAAAGTATAAATAGAAGTAACTATATATTACAAATATAAGATTTATATTGCAAACTTTTATTCTTTTTTAATTTAATTCTTAATTTTGTATATAACCTATTGCTAAGAGATATGGAAATCACAAGAAAATTTTGCCATGTATGTTGTGTAATAGTTGAAATGTCTGTGGAATCCTTGAAATTGTTACAAAATCTTTAACAGTGATTCAGAAATATTCTGCCATTCATTTTTTTTTATTATCCGACTACACCATTTTTGTTTAAAAGCTTCATGATAATATTGTGTTTATTAATAATCCATTTCCCTGATTTGTAAATATATATGATTGATATGGATAAGAGTTTATATGCTCTTAGAAAAAGTGAATTTATTTGTAACATAAATTACATTAATTAATGTTTTTACACCAGGTTGACATTACTTAAGTTAAATTATATTTTGATCAATTTTACTAATTACCAGCCTATGAATGTTACATACCTGTCAACTTTTGCAAGTTTTGGGGCTATTGAAATATCTTTCAAACTGTCTCTCCAAACCAAAAATTAGTCACCTTAGCTTGCCAAGTACAGAGGAGCCATTATATCTTTACAGATGTGGACTCACTGCCTCTTTGTAGCACCATCTGTAAAGATTTAATGACTGCTCTGTGCTTGTGCATCAGGATGACTATTTTTTTTTTGCACCATCAGCTTACTATAATAATAAAAATAAAATTAAAGAATTTTGCTTCATTGCTGATGAGTTGTTGCATTCTACAAAAATGTTGATGAATGTTAATTACAGATATTTCCGATACCTAAATGTACATTTTTTAAAATATGACTGATAAAAAAAAACATGCAAAAGTACGATCATTGATATTTTTCAGAGTTAACAGGTATGTTTTTTTTAAAGTTTATTCATAAAAATGTTTCCCTTAATTTATGTGTTATAATAAAATTTTTGATATTTTTGAATGAATGAAAATTAAAAAAATTACTTTGTACCATGCAAATATTTATTGCTTATATCAATACATTTTATGTGCACAATTAGTATGTTTTTGTAGTAATATGTAGGAAATACAACTTTTTGCATTTTGTTTTTAAAAAACATATTTAGTCTACTTGTGATTTTTTTTATAATTAATTATCTCATTTTAGAAAAAAATGTGTTGTTAATGTATAATGATATAGTTGCCTTTTATGTTTTTAGAATTGGAGAAATAAAACTTAATATTTTTAAATTTATTGTCTATATTGATTTCAAATTTTGAACAACGATAGTAATAAATAGCTTGTCTTTATTCTGGGTATCTGTACTTTGATTAGCTTAAATTTATTTATTTTATATATATTTATCAATTATACATGTTTGAATCAATAAAGTATATATATTATTTATTTTTTTTGCAAAATTTAACTATATAAAAATATATGTATCATCAAACTGGAACTTTTAGAGAAGATTAAGATATGATACGTAAGTATTTTGCATAAAAATTATGTAAATTTATATTTTATTAATTAAAAAAAAATTAATTTATAGATTTTCACTTTTTATTAATAATAATTTTAACTATATTTTTTGTGGTAAATAATTATCAGTAATTGATATGTTTCATCTGTTGTTATATATAAGTTATCTAATATGATTATAATTACAACCAATTATAGTTAAATGGCAAACATATTGTCTATGTGAGATAGGAATCTCTGTGTGTTTGCCAGAAGCTGAGTGTTTGTTTGTATGCTAAGTGTTATGAAATGAGAATCTCAATATCCAAGTATTATTTAAACAGTATCTATTTTTTCTCACTAATGGAGTACATAACAGTATACAAGAAAATACATTCTTCTTAGCCTAGTAAAATTACCTTGTTGCTAGACATAAATGCAGATAAAATCACACAATTCATTGATCTACACTTGAACACTGAAGAAAAACTAATACTGCAGAGACTTAAAGTTGTAAATTTTTATTTGAAATACTTTTGAAACAGTTTTAGGCACAATGTAGTTGCTCGTGGGTGTGGTGTAGCATGCACCACATACTTGTTTTGTTTAAATAGTTGCCATCTGTCCCGAAGCAGTGTATTTTTTGCATCTTCTCCCTAGAATCTCACTAATAGAATTTCTGTCAACGATTCTAAGAATTATTTTGATATTTTTTGTATTCTTTGATATATATTATCATGCACTATGAATCTGGTCCTTTTAAAGACATCCCATTCATTTATTTCTTTAACAGGATTCTACATTTATGAGTTTTTCGATAAACATGGTGAAAAATCTATTTAGATTTTTTTATTTTTTCGTTTTGGAAAACCCAAAAAACTGTTATGCAAGATATGTATTGATAATGCCTCTATTGTAAATGCTGACTCTCCTACTTTAAAGTATTATGCCTATGCATCAAATTTTAGAGTAAAGAATGATACAACTGCATTTAATTAACAATTATTTTGAAGCTGAAAATTACAAAATTTTAACAATCTTTTTACATTTCCAGTTTGAGTAAAATAATTGAATATGCAAAATTAATTTGTGTGTCTAAAGATTAATATAGTAAAGCGGAATAAATTGCATTTTGTAAAATATTTTTGGGATTTGATTAAATTTTTAAGCATTCTGAGTTAATGATTAACAAAATCTAGTGTTGAATTCTAGAAATTCTTCAACTTGTCATGAAAATTGGATAAGCTCTAAATTTTTTTTTGTCTTAGTTGATTGGTATTTAAAATATCATGTTCAGCATAGCAGACCTTTCCTTTTTTTTTTTCAATAGGAATTTTTTTTTATTTTTTAAATTTCCTTCAGAGACTAATTTTTTTTTTTATAGGTAAATTGTTCGATAGTTTGAAAATTCCATTCGAACGTTTATGATAGTGGCGCTACTTCGAAATCTATTGTAAAAGCAAAGGATTCTGTTGTGGGATATTTATATAAACAGCATGCTCTTCCGTCGGAAAGAGAGTTCTAAAATGCAGAATTAAATCAAAATAGTTTTCGTAATTGCTAAGTCTGCTGTGGAGTCATGCCATTGCTTGCAGAACAGCGTGAGTGAAGAAGCACCGTGTTTTGTTCTGTCTGCCGTGGAAGACGAGATTTCCTTCTTGTTGCCAGATTCTCTTTAGCCCTTCCTCGTGGAGTGACAGGTGGGGGTGGTACTGGACCACCGACCGTCGTCAAGGCAACGCAGCATCTTGGGCCCCCTGAGCTCGAAGCCGTCTTTGCACTCGAAGGTCACCGTCTCGTTGATGCGGTAGAAGTAGTCCGCCTTCGAGATGACGGCGTCCGACGGGCCCGGGAACTGGCACGCCAGCACGCCTGAAAATAAGAAAGGACCTCATGAAGAATTTGCCATTAGCATTTGAGACTAAGAAAGCGATGGCATAACAGGGTGGCGACAGAACATCAGGGAAAATAAAATTGCTGACGAGAGCATTTCGCGCCAAGCATGTATGTGATCAGTGATTTCGATGCGATTCATCTGAAGCCTAATGCCGCCGAACATTTGGATGCTGAAGAAGAGAGAGAAGGTACAAATTTATGAGTTATCGTATGTTAACATGCTTTCTAATCTTATATTGGGAATTTTGACTGCTTCTCATAGGAATACTAAATTAATTGCTTACAGCCCTCGAAAAGGACGTTGTTTTGAGTGAATATTTGACATATTTTTGGTAAAAGCCAAATTGGCCATTTGTATACACATAAAGTAATAATAATAATAGAAGGTTAAAATAAAAAAGTAAGATTTTTACAGTTATACGACTATTTGGGGCTACTTTGTATTACTCGAAGGCAAAAACGGGTTCACTCATGATATCGTGCATCTGGCTACAGTCATTCTATCGCGATTTCATGCTATTTTATAGGAATTCGATTCGATGTCCTTCAATATCAAATAGATGAGCGAATTTTAGAAGAATTTTTTTGTTTTTTTTTACTAAAATCGAAAATATATTTTGTTAGAATTATGATCAATAAGTCTTTAAATTGTTTATTTATTTCATTACAGAAATTCGAATATAAATTTAGCCATTTAGATAAAAATTAGAATTGTAATCCTCGGATTCATTGCCAGAGCTTTCGAAATCACCATGCGATGCTTTATTTAGGTTGATGAGTCGGCCGCTATTATCAATGAAAATATTTTCGCTTTTAAAGTGAATTCATTTTGAGGAGGGATAAAAAAAATACTTGCGTAAGTTAGTACATGCGCAATAAATGATACTCATTTCCTCGTCCATCTTTTGAATATGGAAGGACATCGAGTCAAATGGCCGTAAAATAACAGGAAATCGCGATAGAATGACTGAAGCCAGACGCACAATATCATAAGTGAACTCGTGTTTGCCTTCGAGTAATACAAAGTAGCCCCAAATATTCATTTTATTCCAGAATTAAAAAATATTTTCACACGAATTAATTCGCGGTGTCCCGAAAAAATATAAACAAGAATATAAAAATATAAAAAAATAAACAAGACAAACGGGAATATGTTGGAGGTTAAATTGAATTCAGGTAGTAAAAGCACTTTGAAAAAATTCACTTATTTGCTAGTAAGTAATCAAAGTTTCAGTGAAAAAAGAAACAGAATACCAGTAGATCACCAATATCTTCCGCTGGCGGCATCCACGTTTGACTGACTATTGTGACTAATTCTCGGTGTTCTGCAGTGCGGGACGGACATCCCATGAGTAATCTACTCATGCAGAGATGGAAAGGGAGCAGCTTCTGTTGTGATGGAGCACCAGTACGTTGAAGTTTGACTTGGGGCTCCGTGATGCTCTTACAGCCATATGAGACCGGGACCTACGACTTAAAATGGATTCCGAACCACTACAAAACTCGATACCCGTGGCACCGCGTTCCAAAGTGCTAGACACTCGGCCATTCAGGCAAATCTGTGTTTGTAGTCACTCCTTTCAGAAATGAGGGCACTAAATGACCATTGTGATTACGCGTGTAAAACCGTTTCGAATCTTTAGTCAGGCTGCCTGGTGGGAGTTTTTTTGGTTTATCCCATGCGACACCCAAATTCGGGGCAGATACCCCTAAAAGTCTACGTAAATTACTGTCCTCCCCAAATCGGTGGGTTCTTTGTGGTATACATGAGGTGTCCGATGTTCGACTTTCACCTTTCTAACCGATAGGGGCTACATAAGCCTAACTACAGGAGTGAAGTGTGGATTACATACTACTGTGCCCAAAAAATAAGACCAATTATTTTTTTTTTCAAAAACTCTTTATTTATTGTTCCAAATTTATTTCATCGCCTTCAAAGTAATCACCTCCGTACACAATGCACTTATGCCTATTTTTTTTTCCCAATCCTCAATACACGCTAAAAAGTCATCGGCAATGATGGCCTTCAAAGGGTGCGGCGATTCACGTTGAATCTTTTCAATCAACTCAAAACGGTGTCCCCGGAATGGTCTTTTGAGTTTAGGGAATAGGCAGAAGTCACGGGGGGGGGATACGATGGTTGTGGAACAATATGGGTTTCATTTTTGGCGAAAAAGTCACGAAGAATCAATGCAGTGTGAGCTGGTGCATTCAGTGTTTTCGGTACCCATCGAGATTTGACGCGTTTGAGGTCCAAAATGGAATCGACCGATCCTTTTGAAATTCCAACATCAGCAGCAAGGTCACTAATTGTAAATCGACGGTTTGCAAGCACCAAATCTTCAATTTTTTGGACGTGAGCTTCGTCGGTTGAGGTTGATTTTCGACCAGAGGGCTCTTCGTCTTCAACGTGTTCTCTGCCTTCTTTGAACTGTTTACACCACTTCTAAACATTTCTTTCCGATATAGGAATGCTCACCGAATGCCTTCTGCAACATTCTATACGTTTCCACAAACAAAATTGAATGCAAGTTCTTTGCTCAATGAATTCAGACATTTCAATAATCGCCTGAATCAGTTTTAGCGTCTCACAAAGCCATTTTTAACTCAAACACTAGTGAATATTTTGACGTTAAATTTGACACAGATGTCAATGACAGTGCCAGCAACCTTAAAAGAAAAAAAGAATTGAAATTCCATAAGCCCCCGGAATTTTAAATTGAAAATTGGCCTTACTTTTTGGACATAGTAGTATACATGAGATCCACTGATGTTCGACCTTATACTTTCTAACTGATAGGGGCCACATAAGCCTAAGTACAGGAGTGAAGTGTGGATTACATATTTCACAAGAACAAAAGTAAAGACCAGTTGGACTTACACTTGGGCACGGGCGCCGACCACCTTCCGTTCTCCTGGCACACTATGATGTTCTTTCCGTCCATCATGTGGTTGGCGTCGCAGGCGAACTGCAGCACGTCGCCGCCCCTGTACTTGTCCTTGTTGCTGCTCTGCAACTGGCCGTTCGTGGGCACCTCGGGCGACGCGCAGATCACTTCTGCAACACACAAAACAAATCAACTGTCATCTCTATGCTATGATCAATCTCTTTCTTTATATTAATTTATTAGCAATTTTACGTATATTTAGTAACATATACTATACATATATTATACTTATATTTATTAACAATACTACACATGGCACCCTGTGCCTCTTCTACAATAGTGTGCCTGTGCCTCTTCCTGTGTTCCCTGTGCCCCTTCTTTATATTAATTTATTATATTTATTTACAATACTACATACATATGGCACTCTGTGCCTCTTCTATAACAGCATTAATAGTTAAAATGAACACATCACGTACGGTCTCTGACCGTCTTGATAGCTCAGACTCTCCTAGCGTTCTCGTGGTCTCCGGATCTAACCGCATGTACTTACCACACTCGACCACACTGTTAAGGTCCCAGTTACTGGTCACAGTCGCGACCTCTCGCGGCTATCTAATAATAATTAAACCTTACACAACTTATTTGCCCAGTTTTCGTAAGAAAGTCTCATGTCATACATTTATGATGAAAGTCATATTATGTGTTTACTAAAGATAAAGAGATACATGAAATGTTATTTTGTTCATAACTCCCATCATAACGTATCAAATAGTATAAAACTTTAAAAAAGGTTTATATACATAAATATTTTATTTCTCAATCCATTTGGGGGAGCATTTGCTAAACATTTTGCATTTATATTCCATTAGTAAAATTAAATTTACAGCTAAAAAAATGAACCATTTCTTTTGAAAATTCAACGCCGTAGTCATCGCCTCGGGACTATCAAGGATTATCGCACAGCCCCTAATTACTCAGCATCCAAAGAAATGCTTAATCCATGCCTAAAAGCATGTTTATTGGGGGAAAATGGCTTATTTTCTAAAGATAGAAATGGACTGATCATGTAACAAGAAAATACCAAATCCACACTGAAAGAGTGATTAAGACTCTCGCAGAAGAATTTATCGAGGGAATAATACTTCACCAACCTGTTCTCTCGATCTTGCTCCAAAATATTAACATAAGTTTAGAAGATTTAATTTTCATACAGAACTATTAGAATGACTTCAGGAGAAAAGGTTGAAATGTTACTTAATTCTTTTTTTTTATCAAAGTAAAACCAAATAGATTGTATAAAAAAAGGCATCAAAATTGCTGGTGGAACTGTCACTGAAGAATACCGTATATTTCCATGTATCGTATTTTCGACAATTCTTAGAACTTTTTCTAAAGCTAAATGATGTAGGGTCGGATTATATACGGATCTGCTAATCTCGCAAATAAAGTAAGTATTTTTCTGTTAACTGGGCTTAAGTGATACATCACCAAATATAGTCCGTTTTTATTTCTTTAGTTTATATTTCTTAAGTTCATGAAAAAATTTGACGAAATGGGATATTCATTTTATGAAAAATAGTCGTTTTATTTTCAAAATTGTTTATATTGCTAGTTTGTTATATCGTCTCCAAAATGGAAAATCTGATGTTAGCGAAATTTGCGCCCAATTAACCGAAAAATACATCCAAACGTACACCAGGAATAATAGAATACTGTAAATAATAAACATTAAATGATATGTTTATGTTTTGGTTATGAATTTTGTTTGCATTTTGATATTTTTAAGAAAAAGCATTTTCCATTTATACGTGTATTGGTTTATATTCGGAAACATACGGTTTATTTTGAGCTAATTTTTCAGTTTTATTTTAATCGGAAAAATAAATGGAATTTTCTTTACAATTTGATCTATCCAAGGCTTTACATGGAGAAAATATTGGTTTTGAGCACACTGAACAAAAATTAGTAAGTTCCGTGGGACGAATTACAGACTTCTTATACTAACCTTCGCAATAGGGTACAGAGGATGACCACTGTCCTGTGTCTAGGCACTGCAGGACCATCTCCCCTCTGAGTCCGTATCCGGATGGACAGGAAAAGTTCGCCAACGATCCCACCGTCTGCCCGGATATCTTGGCGAGCAGGAAGCTGTGCGTCACGTTCGAGATATCCGGACATTCCGTAACTGCAAAACATAATTTATTACGAAGATTCACGAATTCATGAAGTCTATTTCAGTATTCCATCTGTTGGATTTTCATTAAAGAAACTTTCTATTTTCTAAAGAAATCCCAATTAAAATGGTTTTGCTTTTGACCTTTCTGCACTACGTACGAAACGGGCAGAAATATATATACAGGGTGATTCAACAGTCATGGGACAAACTTTGAACTACAGCGCTTACAATTATTGTTTAGGACTGCAGAGTCGAGAATGACGCAATGAGCACTAATACAAAAGATGAGACGTGAAAGGGGAAACTTGATCTATTCACAACATCATTGCAAAGTGCTCATTTGATTCAATGTTTACAATCGATGCTCAATGTTGCGTCTACAGAGAGTAATATATGCTCGGTAGCGTCGAAGAGACTGGCGAACAGTTCCAAATATGCCAGGCATTTCGCTTACGATTGCAGCCGCTATGAATAATCGAGGTCTCAGGTGAGTCAACTGGAGTCTCGCAAATGAAGACACACTTAGAAACAAAGAGTAAGAATTAAATAGAGTGAGCATCGGGGTTGCCAGCTAGAGGACTGGAAATTCGTTACGTGATGGGTATCAGTTGGGGCAGTATGCTAGGCTGCTGCGAGAGATTCATTTGAAAATGTGTTCATTCCTCAAAGCGTCATTCATGTTTTAGAAAAGTTGTCTACCCTTAAAAATGTGCCCCATGACCCTTGAATCCGCTCCGTAACCCTGTATATACACATATATAAATATAAGTTGGCATAATATATAAATATATAAGTCATCAATAAAGTATTTCGGTTTTCACCATTTAAGTACATGGTAAAAACCGAATTTACTTTCTCGCCAATTCAATATAGATATATATATGTATTAAATTTTTCAATAAATAACAATTATTTACCGATGACAAGAGAATAGAAAAAAATAGTAAATAAATAAAGTGATATTAAAGTAAGAATTAATAAATTTAAAACCAGACTTCTTATTGACAAAAGGCTGGTGGTCATTTGACTTTTTGATATTTCAACTCTTTTTTTTTTTTTAAAGTATTTTTCTAAGGTTTCCAGCCTTGGGATATTATTAAAAAGTATGTGAGCAATATTCTAAATTCAATATGTATTGCTTAATGACTGATTTTTAAAAATCTTGTTCTTCCATTTATCAAACAATGGCAATGAAAACCTTTGTGAAGAGAATTACAAATGTTGCTAAATGTACGATTTACCGATTGAACTCGTGTATGCCTTAGAACAATGCAATGTATTATTGTTCTAAGGTAGATGGGGACGAGTTAAGCAGAACCATGCCCTCGCCATGGCTCCGGGTAATGGTTGTCAAAAAACTCAGCTTTCCCAACACTGTATCGTCTTGTTGTTGCTAATCCCTCTCGTGCAGGAAAGACTAGATCAGATCCAGAAAACTCCGTTGCTGGCGAATTGGCCATGGCTAAGGGTAATGTGCAACTTCACTTTAGCGGGGAACCACGAAGGCTGAAGTCTGACTAAACCTGAAGACACAGTTCTGTGATCATACTAGACCGGGATTAAAAGTGGATTATGAACCACTATAAACATCCATGGCACCCTGGGATTCGAACCCGAAACCTGTGGTACCGAGCACCAGAGCGTTAGCCACTCGGCCATCAGGTCCCAAATCGTCTTGATATATATCAATGTATGATCACGATTCTGGGTACATGAATATTTACTGCAGCTGTCCTATAGTGGCCCATCGTTAGTGAGTGTTCGATACTCACTTACGTGGGCATGTACGCTAATAGGTGGGCAGTGGCTGCAGCTTCCAAGGTAGCAAAAACACTCGTTTTAATACAGAATTAAAATTTAATTTTTCCAAAAAGAAAAGATGTAATGTTTTTGAAAAGATACATTGTGGTGTTCCGAAAAGGAACAATAATAAATCAAAACCCTTGCCGAAACTCAACAAATATTATGACACGAACAGGTTTCAGGCATTGGCGTCTTTTGTTTCTCCCAATGACTTAAAAAAAAAAAAAAAAATCTCTCACGGAACACCCCGATTGTTCAAATTCAGACATGTTGGTATACGATGCCACTGACATGGTTTTCTGATTTTATCAGCTTCTATACATTGTCTTATCTTGCATTACCATTTTAATCTTTTAAGCATTCTTATATTGTTACGGCATTTACCTGCCTGCACTTATGAAGTATATTTTATTTGATTTTTTTTATTGACCTTCACAAAAATACAGGTGTTTGACGCAGCATAGCCAAATCTGGATCTTATACCATTAAACTCCACCAACCAAATAACCAACCAACCAATCTGAAAAGGAACAGTTATGAGACACTATACTCGAGATAATCGGTTAAGGGATTTATCTGCTGTGTATTTAATTTTCTTATTGCATTCTAAGCTATGTTTTTTACATTCTAAGCTTCTCATAGAAGGAAGAATGACGAAAGAAAGAGATCACCTCTGCACAGGGGTGGATCGGCCGACCAGTTCCCCGAGGGCAGGCACGTGGCCTCCTCCCTGCCGATGAGCGTCTGCCCGTCGTGGCACGAGAACACCACCTTGGTGTCCAGCTTCGTACTTGGATTGCTCACATGGAGACCGGGGGCGTGGGGAAACGAAGGGCAGTGCACGGCTGGAAAGAAAAAAGATACATGAACGCAACACATTGTGGAAGGCAACTATCTAATGAAACATTTCAGTTCGAAAATGTAAAATGTCCGAAAGGCAGTGTAAAGAAGATATTTTATGTCATATTTTCAATGTCAATTTCTATTTATAATAAACACTGATGACTCAAAAGCTGTACTACTGTGTCCAATAAGTAAGACCAGTTTTCAATTTAAATTTCCCTGGCATATGATATTAAATTTTTTTTTCTTTTTAGTTTGTTGGCACTGTCCTTGACATCTGTGAAATTTTACGTCAAAATATTCATTAGTGCTTGAGTTACGCTTAGTTTTGTGAGAAGCTAAAACTGATTCCGGCGATTTTTGAAATGTCTCTTCAATCGACTCGAAACGGTGTCCCAGGATTGGTCTTTTGAGTTTAGGGAATAGCCAGTAGCACGATGCTAAATCAGGTGAATACGGTGGTTGTGGAGCGATATGAGTTTCATTTTTGGCGAAAAAGTCACCAATCAAGATCGCGTTTGAGGCCCAAAACATCTTTTAAAATGGAATTTTGGATTTCCAACATCAGCAGCAAGGTCACTAATTGTAAATCGACGGTTTGCAAGCACCAAATCTTTAATTTTTTGGACGTGAGCTTCGTCGGTTGAGGTTGGTGGTCGACCAGATTACTCTTCGTCTTCAACACGTCCTCTGCCTTCTTTGAACTGTTTATACCACGTCTAAACATTTCTTTCCGATATAGAAATGCTCACTGAATGCATTCTGCAACATTCTATACGTTTCTGCAAACAAAACTTAACGCAACTTCTTGCTCAATTAATTCAGACATTTCAAAAATCGCCAGAATCAGTTTTAGCGTCTCACAAAACCAAGCGTAACTCAAGCACTAATGAATATTCTGGCGTAAAATTTCACACAGATGTCAAGGGCAGTGCCAACAACCTGAAAAAGAAAAAAAATTGATATATCATGAGCCCGGGAAATTTAAATTGAAAAGTGGTCTTACTTTTTTGACACAGTAGTATTAGACTGGGCACATAGGATATAGAAAATAGAGTAATAACTAAACATATTTATTAGTCGCACAGATGCATACAGAATCCTTTTTTAAGATAAAAAATAATACATTTCATTAAAAAAAGGCAGAGAAAGTAAACATTAAACTCAGAATTTGTTTATGGGTTCATTTCTCTTCTGAATATCGGAGAAGTTACAATTTTTAGACCTTTCGAGAACTTAGTTTTCAATTGTTCATTTTTCAACATTAGATTTTCTTTCTAGGATTTTAGAGTTGAAAATTAGCTCTTTGAAGTAAAGCAGAAAAATAAACCCAAGAACAATTCTTTTGTCTTTAGAGTAATTAGACAAAAGAGAAATTTTGACTCCCACCTCTTTCATCTCTAGGGGGAGATAATTTGGGTAAGTCAATAGGAAAACATTGTGGCTTAGGTATGGGGATAACTGGGATAAGCCAATAGGAAAACATTGTGGCTTAGGTATGTGGATAACTTGGGTATGTCAATAGAAAAACATTGTGCCTTAGGTACGAGGATAAATTGGGTAAATTAATAGGAAAATATTATGGCTTAGGTATGAGAATAAATATAACAAGAACTTCATTATTATTATTCTTTTTTCTATAATCAGAATTTCATGGTATTAGTGCTTAAAAATCTTATAAGGTTAATAAACTTTACAGTTTCAAGTTGAGCCTGCAATTATAATAGTTTTTGGGAATGGATAGAGTTTGGATAGTCTTGAGTTTCAATAATTCAACCTTTATAGCCTGTTTTAAAATGAATTTTTGTGTTTTGAAATCAAAAGGAAGAATTAGCTCACCTGCCACCAGAATGTCAACCGAATGCCGGTGCCCCATGGGAGTTATACAAGTAAAGCGTCCAGAGTCATCTTTTTGGGCATGGTAGATGGACAGCCGGTACTCGAGCTGAGGATCTCTGCCCGCTTCATTTGTCCAACCTGGGAAAAACGTCATTTTTACTCAATGGGTTGAGACAATAGAAACTTTTCTTCGATGACGAATGAATTTAATGATGATGATGAATTTAATTATGATGATGAATTTAATTATGTTTGAGATTCATATGATTATCATTAAAAGATTTATGTATGGCGACTTACTGAATACGAAAAAAAAAAAACCCATTTTGTTGGGGACCATGTAGTTGCGCAGAAATCAGCATTATTTGTACACATCGGTGAATTGCAAAAGATATGCCAACGTTAAAATTAAGAGCACGCACAGAAATGATTTGGGATAATTTTTTTTGTACTATTAAGAGAATAGATTTTAAATGCCTGACTATTTTAACAGGTATTTGTACAATTATGAAAAATATTATTTTTTATTGCTAAAGGAGAGTTTTTTTTCATATTAATCCTAAATCTATTTCCACCAATCTTATTATTTTTAACTGACCTAAATTTTACACATAATTCTATTTAAAAACCATTATAAACAAGATTGATGGAAGCCAATTTTCACTGGCAAGCCTGGATGGTTTCAAATGAAATAACACAGCAATCATATAGCTAAATTATATAGCTTTCGGTACATTTTTATAGTTATTTACTTTTGGTGCATTTATTATTACATATTATCTATATAGCTTTTAGTATAATTTGACTTTTGAAATCATATAGCTTTTGTTAATATTTTTCGCCCTTTGGTCTATCTATAGAATGTATATTATGTATACCATGTTTTAGGATTAAATTTGAATAAAATGAAAGTTAAATGCACATTTAGATTTCTTAACCTAAAATTATATATCCCTCCTGAATTCATAGATCACTTGTCACTGAATTTCTTAAATTTTGTTTGAAGTCGTTTGTTGGAATATTATTTAAGTCAATGATTCTATTTTTTAGAATCTCTTCAATGCTATTAGAATAATGAATGAGACCAGACTTTAGAGACCAGGAAATTGTTAGCAAACACGGGAGATGTGTATCTCCCGTATTTGCTAACAATTTGTAGTCGTTTGGGTGGCTAGAGAACAATTACACTTTTCTATACTAGAATCAATTTGAAGAGAATCGAATTGTACAACTGCACTTTGTTGTACAGCAGAAACAAATTATTCGATTGCTTTTCTTCCCAGCCGAACGAGCTTAATTTTTTCTTTTAAGGAAGCCAATTTTCTTATTCAGTTCACAGACTGTCTAACATAAATTTCTTATGAACTATCGTTTCCGATCAAGAAATGCCACTAATGTTGCCCTTATTCGAGATTTCTTAAACATAAACTTCTATGGGTGTAGTGTACCTTTTAATATTAAAACGAATGACAACACGTTTGTTTCCAGATAAATCAAAACACTAAGTTTCTCTTCCAGTCACACTTTGTTTGAAAAACCGGGATTATTCCATGACATTTGTAAAACTTTATTATTGTTCTTTGTTCAGCTTTAGAATCCGTGGCAGAAATCAATAAATACATTAAAAGCCAATGATTAATTGCGCATGAATTTCATCAACTAAGCAGATGATGTTGTAAGTAAAACAAGTTTAGATATCCTAATCATAAATGGTGCAAATTATAGTTTGCCAGGTTTCTGGAATTGGTTTATAAAAAGTCCTAAAAATGTAGCAGACCTATGTTCATCCTGCTTTTAAAAAAAGAAAAAAAAAAATACCTTCTGGGTACTTCCTGTAGGAATGGCTGACTTGCCAGTGGGGTATGCCATACTTTCTAATCCAGAGGCACTCCAGATGGAGGATGGTGCCCGGGTACACTATCAGCTTGCCCTCGTTGCTCTGGGCGATAGGACCCAGTTGGTGTCGGAACAAGATGGTCGGGGGCTTTTCCACTAAAGTTGAAAATAACAATTATTAATTTATTACAGTATTAATTATTAATTTATTACAATATTAGTTATTAATTTATTACAATTGTTTACAAAAATTATTAATTTTGCACATAATTGTGAAATTTCGCATGATGTCAGCAAAGTTTCAGAAGTCTACATGAACGTCAATTTAATGGAATAAAGGAGTTTTAAAAACATTAATTTAAAATACATGCATTTTTCTGAAAGTGGTGAAAATTTGAAATTAAATTAAGATTATATAAATGGTATATCAACTCTTTTCAATACTGAAATTCCTTCCTCTAACCACAAATTTTTCATCCAATCACTTAAATTATTCTAATTCCAATTATAATCAACTAATTTTTTCTTTCTTTGATTTATTATGTTTTTTTGGAAGTTCATTTATAAGTATAAAAATGGCTTCTTTCAATATTGGCGTGCCCTTGCGTAATATTCACATCACACGCTCATTGACCTAATACTATTAACAGTCAATACATAGCGAATGCAAATAAATGGATTTCCTCTTGCGATTGTGAATACCTCGGATCAAAAGAACGGAGTTTCCTAGAATTTTCAATCATGCCATCTTAGAGACCAGAATAAGGAACTTAGGGACCAGAAATCTTCTGGGATGGTATAATTTCTTCTTCTATAAATTAGTATGGAAATAGTTTGTAGTTCGTGGCGTAATATGTATTACACTGACATGTGCCCATTTGACATCCTGAAGCACAATGAAAAATCCAGTACTACTTAGTTCAGTTAGTTTGCTACTACTTAGTTACTTAGAACAGTTAGGTTCAGGGTTAAGTTCTCTCGAATTTCAATATAAGACAAATAAACTTAGATCATATTATGTTGCGTGCGCTTGTGTGCGGGTGAGAATTCATTTGCATTTACTAATATCATATTTAAAAAAATTAGATACAGGAGAGCGTGCACTTTGAGCTGAGGCTCAACCATCATTCGGCATTGTTCTGTTAAGGTGCATGGTGTAATTATCAATGCTATCAGACTTAAATCCAGTATTATGGTGCCATATCTGGTACGCTTTGTCACTTCCAGGTTGATAGTTGAAATTTTTTTTTTTATATTGATACTTTTTGATATATATATATATATATGGTAAACAAGTTTCTCTATGCATACCCCCTCATTATCAGGACAATGAAACCGGTTCGTTAGATCTCTTCAAACACAATGGAGAGTCCTATATTTGGATAGTAAACAACAAAGAGTTAAGTTCTCCGAATTTTACTTTGAGAAACAAAAATTAATATACGTTATGCTGTATACAAATGAGTTTCCATTTATTTGCACGCGTTACGTATTGGTTTTAAAAAATTGCGTTTCTTTGAAAAGAAGGCCATCTATCATTTGTCCAGATAGTTAGCATGGAGCTCATGTCAATGTTATGCGTAATGAATGATATGTATGGTACCAAGTCTGACATGCTGTGTCTAATACCACGATATACAACTTGGCATCAGACACGCCAATTTTGATAATTAGAATAGTTAAATGAATTTTCTTATTTACTAATGGATTTTTAAAGAAGAGGGAAAAAATAAGAAAAGAAAATGGTAGCTATTCCCAACTAGGATTTCTTGAAAGATTTAGAATAAGAAGAAATTTCTAGATAATTCCAAAATTAAAGAAACGTGATCCACCATGTGTGCGCTGGATCAGCAAAAGAGAGCACAGATGAGGTACTGCTACTACACCACACCATATCATTGTGCCGAGAGCTAGGTTGTCCCTTTACTGTTTAAGAATAATGTAGGTGAAGTTCAATGGACCCATGATGGGGGACAAAGCTCTACGATCCTATTCGACCGGGACCTACGGTTGAAAGTGGATTCCGAACCACTACAAACTGCTATAAGTGTCTTCAATTTAAACCACTGTCAAGCAAGAGAAGAGAAGGTTGGTACTCACGCGCGTAGTCGTTCTCCTGCGAGAGGCCGTAGCATGAGGGCTTGACGCCGTCCCAGTCTCCGTGGACGCACCGCCTGCGCACGCTGCCCACCAGGCTGTACTTGCCGATGTCCTTGCAGCGGAACACCAGCTCGGAGTGGGGCGGGTGCTCCGTCTCCTCGTCCTCTATGAGCTCGTCCCCCTGGAACGCCACAAGGTTGGGCTCCGTGTTCAGGAACACGCACGACCTGTTGGCGCGGTCTTCGTCCGGCGGGGGTTCGGGCTCAGCTTCTGCAATGAATCAGGTATGTTCATATATTCATGTGAGAGCAGGAAAGAATATGAATCAATGTTCTTATAAATTACAAGAGAGCAGAGAGAAAGACAACGAGCGTTGTTCATTGTCTAACCTCATGAGCAACGCTCATTGTCTATCTCAGACTATCAGCGTTGCTCATAAATTTACGTGAATTCAGGAAAGATGAATCAAGGTCATACATTCATAGGCATCCCATACATTCATGTTAGTACAAGGAAGAAGAAGAATCAAGGTTGCTCATACAGAGAGATGTGAGAGCAGGAAAGATGAATCAGGGTTCCTCATATATTCATGTGAGTTCAAGGAAGAGGTTTGCTTTGGTTTGTCGCCCTACGGTCATTTTTTTCACATTTTGGGCTAATTAGACCCGGATCTGCAGTTTAATGTGGATTCCGAACCACTCACAAATATCCACGTCACCTCCAAGATCCGAACCTGAAGCCTGTAGTACCGATGGCAGGAGCGCTCGACTATTGGACATCAGGCTGCCATGAGTGCAAGGAAGAAGACAAATCAGCGTTGCTCATACAATTTCGTGAGAGCAGGAAAATTGAATCAGGATTGCTCATATATTCATGCGAGTGCAATGAAGAAGAGGAATCAGGGTTGCTCATACATTCATGTGAGTGCAAGAAAGAGGTTTGGTTTGTCGCCCTACGGTAATTTTTTTCACATTTTGAGCTAATTAGTCCCAGACCTATAGTTTAATGTGGATATCGAACCACTCATAAACACCCATGCCACCGGCAAGATCCGAACCTGAAGCCTGTGGTACCGACGGCCAGTGCTGTTACTTTACTTTTCCTATTACCTCATTTTCCATTAATTTTCCTATTATAGTGTTATCTCATGTTTTTTTCATTTTTCTGCCTTATTATGGATATTCTAAACTAGTACTATATATAACCGATGGAAAACATGGATCGAAAATTAGTGAATAATTAAGGGAGATTATTATTACAAGCTGAATAACGACTTTATTTTAAATAACATGAAACATAATTAGAAATATTAAAGGTATTAAAATTAATAAAATAATTTTTAAATGAAATTAAAATTTAGTTATTGATCCCCTTAATGATTAATCATTATTTTTGATGTCTTTTTTGAAAGGAAACGTCAATATTTATTATACTTTCAAAGTTCTTCCTTATAATGAAAAATACCATTAAATTTAAGAGAAAAGCATAACTTACTGAAAAATCTTGATATTTATAATTAGAAACTATTATTTGTAAGAAATTGAAAAAAAAATTAAATGTTTTCGGAAAGTTAATGGTTTGACTCATAAAATTTTTAACAACTTATCATCATTATCATCTTTATTTCGAAAACTTTATAATTAGTATTTTCCATTCCATTTCTTTCAAAAAACAATAAAAAATATTTAAAACGCTCCGGGGATATTTATGCTAATTTTAAAACTAACTAAAAATTTTTCATGCAAACATAAACTGTTTGTATTTAAATTTCGTAAGATTATCCATTCATTAAAATATACATTGATAATATCTTAAGACATAATCGGGGTATAAAATTTAATTTCAATCAGACGAAACATTCAGTTTGAATGCAATGGAAAGGAAGGCCCCAAGGCTAAAAAAATGGCATAATTATAACTTGTTAAGAATGTTTCCTACCCAATTATTTTTCAGAAAATACACCGTTTATTACTTTTAATCAAGTTATGTTTCTTTGTAGTCGTAAAAGGTTCGTTCGAAAACAAAATTAAAGAATTTTTAATCTCGTAACTAATTATTTATTCTGTGCAGATAAATGAAAGAAACAGTAAAGTTTGTTTCAGACCTTCTTTGGTGATGTTAAGTTATTTTAATTTATATTATTCCGTGATTTAAATGACCACATTTATTTTATCTTCTGGTTCTAAAAATTTCAATAGAAATGGCAAGTTGTGAAACATTTTTATAATATCATAATCATTTTCAAATTTAAAAGAAAAAGACTTCTGGGAAAATAACTCGTTAAAGTTGATTAATTTAAAAATTAAACTTTAAGTATTATTATTAAGACAAGTAATTTCATCTTCGCTGAGTTTTGAAATGGAATACCCGTACCTTGGTTTATGAGAGAAAATTTTTTATCATTTAAAATCAAAGAGCATCTTAAAGATAGATACATAAATTACCAAGAATTATATATATTTAAAAGGTTAAGATATTCTAAAAGGTATATATTAATTAGTAAGAAATTGAATAAACCCAGCATAGTCACGAAGAAATACAACTTAACCCATCGCCGTATACAGATTTTTATTTTCGCTAAAAAAATAAATAATAATTTATATATATCCTATTGGGGTTTGGTTTTTATATCTCCGACAGACTTGAAATTTTTTTAAACATTTGACATGCAGATTGATTTCTATGAGACCAAAGTATATATATATATATATTTGAACATCGGTGGAGTCACGTGTTCCATTTATGTATGTCACGAACAGCACACTGAAGTATGATGAAGGAAGGACTTTTAGGGATATTTATTGTTGCGTCGTTGTGCCGTATAGCGTGTAGCATATATCCCACGAATACACTACTCATGGATGGAGGGAAAGGTGGCAGCTTCTGTAGTGATGGAGCACTGTAGATAGAAGTCTGACTTGGTTCCGAGTCGCTAAAGAAGGAGGACAGTGCCTTCAGGCAGGACTTTTAGGGAGAAATATACAACAATTGCTTATTACAGATTGCATGTAAAGATTAATATTTTAAGAAACTTTTTAAAAGTGATAAATAGAAATTAAAAGACAATAATTTGAAATATACGACTGTGAATATAATACAAGTGTTAAGTCATAATCCAAAATATTTTGAACCCAGTACATTTACTCAGTTAGAACCTCTTAATAACTTCGAAAAAGACATATAGACAAATATGGAAAACCTAATAAAGTTTACTTCTTGTCTCTTACAGACAATTGGACAGAATTTCCCGGTCTTTTTAAGATGTTTTAGTTTTTAATAAAATGATGTTTAATGCTACAAAGGTCATTTGATAAAGCAACGGAAAATATTTTCATAACTTAATGGCTTTTAAAAATTTTATTAAGTCGGATTAATCATTGTGATGTTATTTAAAAAATTTTTTTTGATGGACAACTGGCTAGTGCTCTGGCCCCCACATGCTGCAGGTTTGAATCCTGGCTATGGTATGGATGTTTGTTAGTGGTTCGGAATCCACATTAAACTGTAGGTCAAGGTCTAATTAGCACAAAGTATGCAGAAAATGACCATAGAACATCAAACCAAACCAATCGTTTTTTATATATATAAAGAGAGAAATTTGTCTATATTTCTTAAAATCTAAAGGTTCTGAACACTTAAGTCGAATTTTTAAAAAATATTTATTCCTCTTTTTATCCAGTTGCTTAGCAGAAATATTACTGAATGGTAATTATTAATCATTTTTGAATTAAATGAAAACTTTATGATACCAATTTTTAAATGATTTTTTTTTATTGCTGTGGTTTCTAATTATATGCTAAGCCAATAGAATCTTCTTTATGTTACTTTTATATATTCTTACCTTTTATTTCTTAACTAATTCGAATTTGGAAATTTTATGGATAGAAGGAACAAGGTGGATGTAGTGATCATTTTGCGTACACTTTAGGTAATTAGACTGGGATCTACATTTTAAAATCGTCAGGATTCGAACCTGAAGCCTGTGGTACCAGATGCCAGAGCGCTAGCCAATTGACCAACCGGCCGCCCAAACTGGATGAGGAAGGTATAGCGAAAAAGTTAATAGAGGACGTATTACGTTTAGATTATAGAAGAGAGTAATTTGGTCTTTGGAGTACCATTTTGAAGAAAAATAGGCTAATTTAAGTTAATAGTCACACTTTTGTCCCAGGATAGAACTGGCTTAGTCACCATCACCATTAAGAGGATGAGATTTCGATTCTTATCCTTGGTAAAAGATTTATCCTTGGCTGTTTGGTTTTAATCCCTGGACTGATTCGAAAAAAATGGTGCCCTACACTGACTGTGAGATTAGCAGGTATTCCAGGTTTCTTTGATGCGAAGCAGAGACAGCTATTCCTGAAATTTTTCCACAGAAAAGTTACTCTTATTTCCTTTCTCTCTTGAGAGGATTTATTTTTTTCCCTTTTTTATTTTTTATGCGTCATGTTGTTGGTAACCAATCTGACGTCAATCAACCAATTCATCCTTATGAATGGGAATGCTACTAAGGATTGGTCAAGCAACGAAAAATAGTTTAAGAATTTCTAAAAAATATTTAAGTAAAGACAATGTGAAATAAATAGTAAGTACATAAATATATATACTAGCAGAAACCGGCATACGCTGTACTGGCAAAAAAAAAAAATGCATCGTAGAAAATTACATACTGTGAATATATTCTCCATGTTCCACTATATGTGCATACTCATTTTTATGGATATCGTTGTACATGTACAGAAGAATTATATATATATATTTATAGTCACATTAATGTGACCACCTGTCAAAAGCCAGAATATACACTCTTGTATATTCTGGCTTTAAGTGGAGTGTGGAATGTGGTATTAAGTGGAATTCTTTATATACACTCCACTGCAATGTGCTGCCACCTACCTTTTGTGATGGATTATTTCACGTTGACGTCGAAAGTAGGTGGTGGTCCACATTATATATATATATATATATATATATATATATATAAGCTAAGTTGAATACTATCGAATTATCAAAAATATAATGATTTAAAAATTACGTCATTATCCAGCCATGGCATGAACAGCCTTTCATTAAAGCGAAACTCCAATAAGACATGTAAAGAAAGTGGAACATTCTCATCTAATTGTTATGGGTAAATTTTGCTTTTCACCGTAAAGACATATTACTTTTTCTTCCTAATTAACTATATTGATAAACAGAAATTGAATTATCTAATATAAAGTGACTAATTATAAATTGAAAGTATCTAATATAAAGTGTATACTATGTAGAAAGAGTGCAACCTGATGGCCAATTAACTAGTGCTCTTTCCTTTGGTGCCACAGGCTTTCAGATTCGAATCCTGGCGGTGGTCTGGATGTTTGCAAGTGGTTCGGAATCCACGTTAAACTGTAGGTCCAGGTCTGATTCGTCCAAAGTGTGCAAAAAATGATAGTAGAGCAACAAACCAAAACTAGAAAGAGCACATGGAATTTTTTAAAACTATCAATCGGGCAACGGGCGTACCTGTTACGGAGTTCCTATGTGATTTTAAGAACCACGAAAACTTCCACATCTTAAAGTAGTTAAAAAATTTGCACAAAATGAAGTTGCTTAAATTGAAGAGTAGTAATAAAAAAAGAAAAATAAAGAGTTTAAGAAAAACAACTCTTGCTTGAGAACAATTACAGCAAGAGATCGAAAAAGCTAAAGCTATAGGTACAATTAAGAGTCCGTTGACGATGCCCCCCCCCAAAAAAAAAAATATAAATAAAATTAATAATTAAAATAATTAAAAGTTAACATAAAGTAAAAACAAGCTATAGAATAAATTAAAACTATTAACAATTAAAAAGTTAAAGACCAGATAGCTATTTTTTTGATTAAGGTGCACATTGTAGCAATTACAGCACTTTGCACCTACCACACTTGTAGGCTCCCCCGACCCAGTTCCCGTCCTCGCAGACGATCTTCCAGGTGGTCTTCTCCCCGTAGATGCCCCGGATGCAGTTGAAGCGCACCTCCGTGTTGTGGGCGTACCACCGGGGCTGGCCCTCGGTCCCCGTCTCCTCCGGGTCGTCCGCCATCATGGAGGAGGACTTGCTGCGCGATTTCCCCGTGGTGGGGTACAGGAGGGTGTTCTGCTGCCTCTCGGGGGGTCCACAGGGGCGGAAACCCGAGGCGTCCACCGGAGAGCCGTCCGTGCCTTTGATTGGCTGCCGATAGCGAATGTCGGTTTCCTGGATGTCATCTGAAAAGAAAAAAATATGGAAATTAAGTCACGTCCATACGGGAGACGAGTTTGAAAAGAAAACCTCGCGAACCAATTATAAACCTGTTGGACAGAACCCTCCGAGAGAATCACGTGCCTCGACCCCGCTTCAACAAGAGACCGTTTTTTCCGCAGAGCAAAGAGATTCTCGCGGATCCCATTTATGAACAGTTTTCACTCACAGCCAAAGGTAACTTGAGTTGTTGCCCTTTGCCAGTAAAATGAAGGCCATGCACTCCTTTTACCTGTACGATGAAGGTTTTTTCAATAACACGAAGGCTACAAATCTCTTTTGCTCTTAAAATGAGGTCATAGACCCGCTCTTTAGCGTATCTTTTTTATCTTTAAATTTGAATAATTATTCAGATATAAAGATTAGATAAATAAGATTAGGAAAAGATGCAATAATGAGGCATATGCTATTATCTAGAATAATAATAAAATCTTTCAAAATTTTATTATTAAAACTTGTTTAACTGTAAATCAATTATTTTTTTATCATTAATCACAAATACAATACTCTTATGATAAATGACAGATTTAGTTAAGGATGCGTGAAAGTAAAGAGAATGATGTTTTTCCCAACCTAATCCATGGTTAACCCATTAAGAATAAAATATAAAACCCATTAAAAACTCATGTAAGTTTATTTTATAGTTTCTTTCTTTTGTAACTTCTTAATGAATACCCGACTCGTGTCTCAGTGGCAGCGGGGGCCAATGGCGGGCATTAGGGGTGAGGTTCCATCCGCTGGCGGCTTTGTTATAGACACTGTTGCAAAAAAAAAAGAAGAGAATCGATGGCGTTTGAGATGTTCAGCCACTTGCCTCGTGAATCGGACTACCTGGTTTTCCAGGTTTTCTCCCATACGATACACAAACGCTTTGTAATTTCCCCTAAAAGACCTCCCAGAAGGCACTTCCCTTCTTCTTCAGCGACACTGAGCCAAACCAGACTACTACCTAAGGGTGCTTCCCTCCTTCCTTGGACTTGGTTTAGATGTTACTGTCTACCATGTGAGAAAAAAACAATAACAAGTCAGATTATCTGGTTGGAGGTTTTGAGTTCTATTCCATACGGTGCGTAAATACAGAGCAGTTACCCCTAAAAGCCCTCTCGAAAGGCAGTATCTTCCCTTAATTGCACGCTGGTGGACTGTTCATGTCATGCAGAAGATCAATAAAATCAATAATAATTACCTCAGTGATTGTAATTGTTTTTCTTAAAATAAATTGATCCATGCTGTACTTCACTTATGAAATCCTGAAAAATATTGTGTAATATTGATAACATTATATCATAGGCAGCATATTACGATTATGCCGCATGCAACTAAGCACATATCGTAGGTGTTCACAGATACCTGGTGTTATATCCAAGAAGATATCGTAGGTATTCATATGCCACAGTTCTAGTCATCAGGTCAAAGATAAGCAGAACGCATTTTAAATATGTTAAAATTCTACAATTCTGATATATATATATATACGATTTTGATATATATTTATATATCCCGTTTTTTACGAACATTGATGAAATTCTCACTTCAATGGTCTATTATTTTGTGCAGACTTAAAATGTACATATATAATTCGCCTATATGTTTATTAATTTTTTTAATAGAAGCAAATAAATAAAAACTCATAAAGATCATTGATATCTTTTCCAAAAAATTCTGTTTTGAACTTACAAAAATAATAGAAAATTGTATTTCTTGAAAGTTAAAGCTCAAAACTGGGTGCAAAATCCAAAGGTATCTCAACATTTCAAACAAAATCTTTCACACCTTGTATTTTACAAAATATATAAAGAGAATCAGTTGTATCATTTTTTTTTCTTCAGCGAATAACAGCTGGCGAGACAAATTGGAAAATGATCTTTAGAAATGTTTCGGTTTTCAAAGAACTACGACTTCTTTCTTCCTCTTTGACAGAAAGGGATGCTAAAGATTTCAACAATTCAGAATGTGAAAAAGAAAAGTATTTCCTGTACTTTGCCATTTCTGACAACATAATGCTTGATATTTCTTGCAAGACAAAACCGTCTGTGTTTTTTAGTAAAAAAAAAAAAACGTGGAAATGCCTGTTGGACGGCAAATAATATATATTCAAGACCTTATTATAATATTATTGCTTTTAAAATAATTATTATTGTTTGAAAATTATAGTTTTTAAAATGAAATATTTCTGTCTGTCGTACAAGTGATGGTCTGTTAAAACATTTTTGATGGCCAAGAAAAACATGTGATGAAATTTGAATTAAATTGAATTTACCGCCTCGTAGCACGACAATTAGAATTATAAAAAGTAAATTGTAATCATATAATATTATTTATTGTATTGTAATTGTAATCATATAATACTATTTATTGTATTTTGTGTATTGGTATTTCATTCCCTACCACTATATAATAATCAATATTAATATATAATAATATCTACGTATACGGTGGTTCAATATTAATAGTAAATTATAAATTAAATCATTTTATACTATTTTATATAATACAGGATACTATAATTTCATATAATACTATTTCTTGTACTCTGTATTGAGATTTCAGTTACTACCAGTATATAATATTTGAAAGTATTACCAGTATTTATTATACTTATGTAGTGGTTCAGTGTTAATAGTTAACTACAAATGAAATCATTTCATATAATACTGAACTTTCATATACTATACTATACTTTCATATACTATACTATACTATACTATACTTTCATATATTATCATATAATACTATTTCTGTACGTATTATGCATTGGAATTTCATTTACCACCAACATATAATAATCAATATTTACATATAATAATATATACGTATGTAGAGATTTAGTGTTAATGTAAACTATAAAGGAAATCATTTTACCCATTCAGCGTAAAATGGATATATCCCTCTAACTGAATTTTTATTATTGCTTATGAATGCATTTAAATTCCATACTTTTAATGGAGAGTGATATGAAACTTATAATATTTACAAAGAAATGTTATTGCAAAGGATAAAATATTATCGATGCTGAGATACCAAGAATTACGTTAAACAAATTTTAAATATTTTTCAATTAAAACAACATTAAATGCAAGAAAAGCACATAAACAGAAACATGACACATCAGAGAGAGTGATGTGTTCTTTTAGTCATTTTAAGATAAGGATAATCCAGGATGCCTTTATATGACTGCCTTTCCCACTGTATCCTCATTTTGATATTTCTCATTCATGCCAATTTTTCGCAATAGGTGGTGGACTTATAAATGGCGACATGTAAAGTATTAGACATTAAACTTTTTCAAGTAGTTGCAATTAAATAGTTACAACTAATCATAGTTAATAATTAAAATGATTTCTATCATAATTAAAATCCCAACGAAATGACATTTCTTCCTTATTACGCCGCTCTGAATTCATCTGACTTGACCACTTGTCAATTTTTCCACAATCGATGGTCGATTTAATGGCGACATGTAAAGCACTGAGCATTAAAATTTTTATAAAAATAGTTGCAGTTAATTATAATTAACAATTAAAATCATTTTTATAATAATTAAAATCCCACCGAAATGACTCCTCTTCCCTATTGTAACGTCTCGGGCTACACTAGACCTATAAGACCTTCCTCAAGAAGAAGGCCACTTTCAGGTTCATGGGAACACTTTAATTTTTATTTACAAGCATTATATACATATGCAGAACTCTATTTATATGAAAAATGAAAATTAAAGATAATTTGATTCGCAAGTGCAGTTCACTCCAAGGTCGGAGATTTTCGAATCTACGACGAATCTAATACCCCAGATCTTAATTACCACAAGGCGTGATACAAGGAACTACAAGACGCGAATTTTATACGGGCGGAAAACTCCGGCCTATTCAGTCACCTCAGAGAAAAAACAAACAACATTTTTAGTCGATTCGTCGCAGAACTCTCTCCCTTCTTCTCCAAAAAAACCACCCTTTAAGAAATCAGTCAAGAAGGGGGGCGGGTCAATTTCCCTCACTTCACATTGAAGTAGACATTTCTCAGCCCATGGTCTATCACCCATCACGATGCAACAACTCATGGTATAGTCCATATTCCATTTGTAGTTGTTTCGACTTGTGAAGATCGCACAGACATTCGCTAATTTCCTCATTTTACATGACACCGAATATCTGCTATCACATTTGAGTGACAAGTTGTTCTCAATAGTACAAAACACTAATTGCATATAATATAACTTTCCAAATGATCTACCAAATTTCTGATGCCAAATTTTCGTAATAGATTGTTATTGTATACTTGTCAAAGAATATGCATTTCTCTTTTCTGGGAATGAAATGCCACAATTTTTCCAGTGGGAAAAGCACCTATTAAGCTATTCTGTTTGGATCAATCCCTCTTGGTCACTTGTCAAGTTTTCATAATCAGTGGTCGACTTATAAATGGAGACATCTAGACACAGCTGGCTTTTTTTTCCAAATAGTTACAATTAAATAGAAATGGCATGATTATGCAATCTTAGTGTGAAATTTTAGAATCATAATACTCGAAATAACTGCAAAATCATTTAACTTTTTATCGGAATTAATTCGCACATGAAAAATAATTACAAAAAAGTTTCCTTAATTGATTCGCCCCATTTGTTAATTACTTTTTTGACTCAATCAGAAAGAACCCTTCAAAGGAAGAAGGAGCTTAAATTAAAATTATCTTTTTTGGAATTCATTAAAAAATATCAATAAATTAACTCTTCATTAGAAATAAGATGAATGATTAATATTTTTTTCAAGAAGTATATCTCTAGGGGAATATTTAATTTTTTTGCGATTATTTGCTATTTGAAGCAGAAGTCACCGTTTTAAATTATCGAATGTATTACATGGAGATACTTTTTTTTTTTTAAAATTTGTAATTGACTTTTTTCATATGAAATAAAAAAGTTGAGATTTGTTATGAGAATTTTAAATTATGAATAATTCAAGTTTGAATAAAATAGCTAATATTGAATTATGAAAATTTTGTTTTCTTTAAAATTAATTGCTAAATATTTCTTTTTTTAATATATGGAAATTTCTTTATTTTCTTTCTTTTTTTTAAACTTACTTACAATTATTGAAAAGAGATAATTTTATCCTACTTCGAAATTAAATATACGGAGTTTTCATTAACTTACATTTACTGAAATAAGATTAATTTTACTATGCTAAAATTAATGTAGTAAAAATAACATTAAATACTTTTTAAAAATTGAATATTTTATAAAAAAGCATTGTAATAAAAAGTTTTAAAAAATTCAAATACTTAGTCTTACACAATTTGAATAAACGAAAAAAAAAAAAAAATTAATAAGGAATATTTTTACTTTAAATTAAAACAATTATTAACGTTTAATAATTAGTAGTTGCTCATTAAAAGATATTTTATTATTATTATTGTTATTTTTCTACTTTTAGAAATTTGTAATTGTAATACAAAAGCAAAACTGTGAAAAGCAAGAATATTTTGGACAAAGATTAACGGCATTCACAAATTAGAATATAACAGGTGGGCTGAAAAGTTCCTAGGCTGACGTATAGATGGTGCTACTAGTATTAAATCCATATGATTTTTAGTTAGCCCTAACCTTCAAAAGACACGTGCATAAATTTGACAGCTGTTGCACTATTAGTATGTGAGTTATAGCATTTTTAGTGAAGCAACTTTTGTTAGTTTGAAAAAATGGATAAAAAGGAATTTCGTATGTTAATTAAAGCATTGCTTTTTGGCGAAAAAAAATACTATTGAAGCCAAGGCTTGGCTTGGAAAACTTGGCTTGATAAACGGACTTTGCCCCAAGAAAATCAACCGTAGAGAAGTGGTTTGCTAAATTGAAACGAGGCGAAATGAGCACCGAGGACGATGCACGCAGTCGACGCCCCAAAGAGGCTGAGAGGGCTGTTACCGACAAAGAGGCTGTTACCGACGAAAACATCAAAAAAGTCCACAAAATAATTTCTGATAACCGTAAAGTGAAGTTGATTCAGATAACCCTAAAGATATCAAAGGAACATGTTGGACATATTGTGAATGAATATTTGGATATGCGAAAGCTCTGTTCAAAGTGGGTGCCGCGCGAGCTCACAATCGACCCAAAACAACAAAGAATTGATGATTCTAAGCAGTGTTTGGAGCTGTTCAATCGTAATAAACCCGAATTTTTGCGTCGATATGTGACAATGGATGAAACATCTCTCCATCATTTCACGCCAGTGTCCAATCGACAGTCAGCCGAGTGGACTGCACGTGATGAAGACTGAAAATGCTATAACTCACATACTAATAGTGCAACAACTGTCAAATTTATACACGTGCCTTTTGAAGGTCAGGGCTAACTAAAAATCATATGGATATAATACTAGTAGCGCCATCTATGTGTCAACCTATGAACTTTTCAGTCCATCTGTTATACCTGACGCTCTACAGTCATAGACCGGGACCTACGGTTTAAAGTGGATTCCGAACCATTATAAGCAACAGTGGCACAGGCTGGACTCAACCCGAAACCTGTGGCACAGAAAGCCAGTCACTCGGTCATTAGGTCCATATGCTAGCAAAATCCAGTACATTGTCCTGCCTAAAAAATGCATTGTAGAAAATTACATATCGCAAATACATTTTCTATGTTCCAATATTTGTGCAGACTCATTTTCATGGATATCGTCTGAATGGTATATAAGATTAAATGCTGCAGCATCTTCTGGTGGTAATAAGAATAAAGTCGATAGCACGAACCTATTTTCCATACTTGAATACATATTATTACAAATTTTCATAATGATTGGTTGAACGATATAGAAGTTGATAGACTGCAGCACCTTTTAGTGGCCACTTACAACAAAGGAGATAGCAGGAAAACATTCTCCATGTTTTGTTAAACCCACACAAAAAATTTCATCCAAATCGTTCAAGTTGTGTAGGAGGAGTTCAGTGAAAAACTCAATTATATATATATAAAGATATATGAAAAATTCATAAAAATAGACCTCTCACATATTACAGGATTTGAGTTTAGATCGGGGAAAACTACATCGTTTATTATTTTTTTATTTATGAAAGGACCAATAAACATGTTTCAAATATATGTTTTATATGTTTGGTAACGAATAACACATTTAGAATATAAATATTTGTTCAATCATTTCTATTTTAATCGAAATAGTTTGTTGTAAACAGAGCAACAATTTGTACACTGTTAGAATGAACATTATTAGCCTCACACATTCAAACAATTTAAATATGTTTCTTTGCTTATTTATGGTTCCATTATTATCTACACTGGACCATGAATGAGCAAAGACAAATTTACCACTTACATTAGCCAATTATGTAAGAGAGTAAAGTCTCAATTTCTACTTTTGGAATGTGGTATAGTGCCTTTTCTGAGAACATGAACTTAGTAGTGATGGCAATTAAATGTTTCCTATCTACAGTTATGCTTGCCAGGCTGAAGTTCCTAGTAACTTCTGAAATTCAGTGTCTTCTAGGAGAATCTTGCAACCTTAGTTTAAGTGTCGTATGGGGGAATCAAGGAAACATTCATCACATGATTATCGTTGCGAGACATTCACAGACCACATTTGTAATAAATGTCACAGAGTCTCCTCTGGGAAAGCAGTGGTTCCAACGTACTTAGTCCCCAAAAATTAAACCAACGTCTATTCTCTCGTCTATTACTTGAAACCAATATCCATTCTATTTGAAATTTTTATTTTGCATATAGAAAATGAGATTTCAGTTTTAAGTCTTAAAGTTCTGTATTTTCTTAGAATGGACATCCAAGTTCTCATTGCAAAAAATAATGAAACATTTAACTATTAGGGGTCATCATGAATTGGGGGATCTATTTATAAGAATGCTTTGGTTTTGTATGACTCACAACCAGTAAGTTCTGTTAAAAGTTATTCAGAAAAAAGAATTACTCCGTCATAAATAACGAAACGCAGTGAAATGATGAAACTCCCTCATAAATAATGAAATAGCTTAATGTTATTATTTATTGCTTACAATTAATTAATAGTGTCACTCAAAACATTATTGGGACACAATACAAGTTCATAGGATTTTATTATTATATATAACTTAATCATACAGATGAAATAAAAAAAAGAACTATATCACATTGTCGTAAGATTCGTCGTACACATTGAACTGATTTTCTATTTTTCTAATCATTTATTAGCAGATGCCACACATCAACTGAAACATCTTTATTTCTCGTCGTTGATTCATACGCTACCTTTACTTTACTTTACTTTATATCTAAAATTATAGTCTAAAGAGGGCTAATAAATTAAATTTTATAGATAAGTTATATATTTCTTAAATTTCTGATTTCAAAATTGTTCTAATACATTATTGACAACTGCTTGCGTTTAAATTATATTCAAAAGGTTTGGTCAAATTGTAATTTTAAAATAGTAAAAAAAATTCCTTATATATTTTATACCAAATGTTGAACCATTTCTTAATTAATTTTGTTTTTGTTTTAATATGATTAATATTTCTGTAAATAGCGTTATATGTTATACATGCCAAGTGTCCCAATATTTTTTTTTGAGAGACTGTATCTGTTTGAAAATTGAGAGATATTTAAGTTCTTATTTCAAAAATCTGTCTTATCTTATTTAACTGTCAAGGGGCATAATGAAATGGATTATCTATTTGTGAGAATGTTTTGTTTTGTTGTGTGAAGAATAAAATTCTGAAAATCAGAATCTGTTAAAAGTTAGAAATTCCTTGCTAATATCACAATAATTACCAATAGTTTTGAAATTTCCGTTAATTAAAAATTTGTGCTCATTTGAAATTTCTTTAATATTATTTTTGATTAAACGTTAGGTAATTATTAAAAAAATATGGTGAATATGCAAACACCAACAAATAATATTTTTTCTTGCAGCAATAAGTTCCCAGAATGTAACGGTTGCTTTCACTGAAGCAGTCATTCCCAGAGAAACGGTTCCAAAGTAAACATCTCAGAGTTTAATGTCAGATTTTAACTTTCGATCCTTTAGAATTGTTTCAAGAAGCACTTTCCTCAACGGGTTTCTTATGCAAATCATAAGAGCAGTTTAGAAGAGATTGAATTTTAAAATTCTTCTCGCGGAGAAATATCTTTAAGAACTGATAAAATATTCCGCTTCTGTCCAACTTCCTTATTTGAACTGGGGAAGTTGACCGAGTGTGGCAAGATCTGGAAGTGGTCACCGGTGAAGTTGAGGTGTTCCCTGCTTTCGAACAAAGAGAGTTATAAGTATCGACATTTAAAATCGATTTCCGAAGAAAGTCGACTTTGGATTTAAAATTGATAGAATAGCATACTAAAACAGGTGTCAATCCATAGGTTTTTTTAAGTTGAAAATGTCAAGTACGAAGAATGAAATCGAGCAAAATAAAGAAAGGTAATTAAAATCTTTATTTAATATTATTTGAAAGTTAATAATGCCTGACTCTTGGCTTAGTGACAACGTGCGCCGTTGTTGAGCATTAGGGCTGAGGTTCAATCCGCTGGCGGCATTGTTGTAGACACTGTTTCCAAAACGGCGTTTGGGATGTTCAGCAGCTTGCTTCGTGAGTCGGGCTGCCTATGGGAGTTTTCCGGGTTTTCCCCTCTAAGATAAGCAAATACGAGGTAGTTCTCCCTAAAAGTCCCCCCCAGAAGGCACTGGCCTCCTTCTTCAGTGACACGGAGCTAATTCAGACTTCTACCTAAGGGTACTCCATCACAACAAAAGTTGCCCCTCTTCCCTTCATCCAAGAATAGACTACTCATGGGGTGGTTTCATGCTGCCGGGCTTTAAGGACTGGACACAAGCACAAAATTGAAAGTTAATAGTTATTTTAAAGTTAAAACAACGGCACGAATTTTAAAAATAATTAAAATAACGGCACAGAAAAATATTCTTCTTCGTCTATTCCCAAAGTCCAGCGGGGCTAGACTAGGTCCAGGAATCCAAATACCCGAAAAAAGTCCGAGACCATCAACGGACTGTCAAGGAGATCCTGACATCTGAGCCCCAGGCACTCCAATATGTGAGATGGTGGAGCCTGCTCAGAGGAGCACTTGGCGCAAATGTCGAAAGCTTTCAAACCATCTGAGAAAGTCAACAATTGACTAACGGTTATCGAATATATGATAACAATTGGACAGTAAACAAAGATACATTTCTATACACATTAATCAAACACAGAACATTACATAATAAGAATAACTTTTTTTTTTGTTAAACATGGTCGGAGGGGGGGGGGGTCGGTCATTGTCACCAGGCAATATCAATTTTGAAAGAGTTAGAGGCTTAAAATTCCGACTCAAGATTCCTTTTTGAAAATAATTTTTATTTTTTAAAAATTCTAGGAATTATGTAAAAATTAAAAGTTAAGTAAGTAATTCAATTGTTTCCTTGAATAATAAAACCAGCATCAACGATATTTATTGCTTTAGCAGCAAATTAAGCAAGTGTTGAGAGACTTTTCCTAGTACTAACGCTTAGAAAAAGCTACCTTGATCAATAGTGATAGAAGATCTTATCAAAGCTATTCTATTATTAATAATTATATTACAAATATATTATTTTTGTGATTAAAATATACAATTTTCTTCTTCCCTTAACTATAATATTACACTTTACTACCTATTAATTTACTGTTAATATGTATTTTTTGTAAACAATTTCAAAGCATAAATATGCACAATTATGTCTTATTTGGCTGTTAAAAATTGTGTTGCTGCTTATATTAAATTACATAAAGCATTAAATTCCAAATTACTTCTCAATAATTTAACAAATTTCACAGTTCCTATGGTTCCTTTAATATTAATTAAATTTTTGTAATTGTATCCTCAATCATAAACTAGCTTTTCATGAGGTTCTCTTTGAAAATGATAAATAAAAATAATTTCTTCTTTAATCAATTTTTCGAAATGTTTTCTTGCTAAACGATTATATCGCGTTTTATGAGAGAGAGCGAAAATGAAAAAGTTCCATCTTCTTTAAGATCATTATCGAAATGAGTTCAACCGTAAACGAATTTTAACGATTTCCGTTTACCCTGATAAAGAAACGATTCCAAAGAGAACAAGAATACCGGCGACCATATAACGTAATACCCACTTTTCACCAAAACAAAGAAAAAAAATCCTCCCCCAAAACCATCAGGTTAATGATTTCATATTCCAGAAAAGCTTTTAAGTTCTCTTTTAATTTTAGAACAAACGATCTCGTTTTACGGAAAGTTTAGGAATGCCTTTCGGCAACTGGAATAAATGTGTATGTATTGCTTTGTTACGTTTGGCAACGTGAGGAGAAAGACATTGTTGGTCGTCATGGCAACCACCGCACTGGTTGATGGATACCAGCAGCTGAAGCAAACCTAGCGGAAAATTTGGCACAATGAGCATAAGTCGAGAGATTTCCTTAAATAATTTTAATAATAATCCAACTACCTTTCAATTCTCGGGAGTAATTTGATATTCGAGATTCTGCCTGCACACAAGAATTGCTGAGTTTAAATTCAATTTCCGTTGCGTTCCGGTTTTCCTTTTTTTTCCGGTACAGAAATTCGAAGACCACATTCCCGCCATTCTGAAAACCCGTATTATTAAGCCTTACGAAGAATAATCGTACAGAATTTCCTCGATTTATGAGTGTAGAAAGAATTCCATTTTTTCGAACGCACTTATGAAATTGTAGAACCGCTCGAGTGAATTTATTGGAGAGTTGCATTCTCAGACATTGTGGTTGCGGCTCATATCGCGAAATTTATCCGAGTACGCTTTAAAAAATCTGTTTATGTAAATTTGCTGTAAGTTAATTAAATCCCAGAATGTAATATGATACAAGGTAACATATGTTAATATAAGTAATATTTGTAGTAGTGAAATGGGATTACTAAATTATATTATAAGATAGAATACTTTTATTTATTTAAAGCTTATAATATTTAGGACATTAAGTATTTTATATTCTTTGAAACATTTTATTAATGTTTAAAAATTTATAATTTAATAAATAATGCCAAATTACGTGATGCGTTACGTAGCTGTTAATTCCCTGATATCCAAATGGCACTCTGCGGTTTGGTAACACAAGATTTAGGTTCGAATCCTGTCGTTAGCATAGATGTTTTTGAGTGGTTCGGAATTCTCGTTAAACTGTAGGTCACGGAATAATTAGCCCAACGTTTGCTCAGAAAAGACGGTAGAGCAACACACCAAAACCTTCTAGCTGTTAAACAATTTACTTCATATTAAATTACGCATAGTATTAAATGTTATACTAAGTCTGAATAATTTAAAAAAATTCGCCGTTCCTTTGGTTTATATAATCAATTATATAATCAATTATAACTAGCTTTTCATGAGTTTCTGTTGGAAAAATAATAAAAAAAAAAAAATCAAATCTCTAATCAATTTTCTAAATGTTTTCGTGCAAAGCGATTATATCGCGTTTTATGAGAAAAAGAGCGAAAATGTGAAAGTTCCATCTTCTTTAAGATCATTATCGAAATGAGTTCAACCGTAAACGTATTTTAACGATTTCCGTTTTCCTTGAAAAAGAAACGATCCCAATAGACCAAGAATACAGGCGACCATAGAACGTAATACCCACTTTTTTATCAAAAAAATTATTTCAACTAAACCATCAGGTTAATGACTTCATATTCCAGAAAAGCTTTTAAGTTATCTTTTAATTTTAAAACAAACGATACTCGTTTTTCGGAAAGTTTAGGATGCGTTTCGGCAACTGGAATAAATGTGTATGTATTGCTTTGTTACATTTGGCAACGGGAGGAGAAAGACTTTGTGGTCGCCATGGCAACCACCGCACTGGTTGATGGGATACCAGCAGCTGAAGCAAACCGGGTGGAATATTTGGCACAATGAGCATAAGTCGAGAGATTTCCTTAAATAATTTTAATAATCCAACTACCTTTCAATTCTCGGGAGTAATTGGATATTTCAGATTCTGCCTCCACACAAGAATTGCGGTTTTAAATTCCATTTCCGTTGTGTTCCGGTTTTCCTTTTTTTCCGGTACAGAAATTCGAAGGCCACATTCCCGCCCTTCTGAGAACCCGTATTATTAAGCCTTTTCTAAGAATAATAGGACAGAATTTCCTTGATTTAAGAGTGCAGAAAGAATTCCAATTTTTCGAACGCACTTATGAAATTGTAGAACCCCCCGAGAGAATTTATTGGGGAGTTGCATTCTCAGACATTGTGGTTGCTGCTCATGTCGTGAAATTTATCGGAGCACGCTTTCAAAACTCTGTTGATGTAAATTTGATGTAAGTTAATAAAATCCCAGAATGTAACATGATACAAAGGTAACATATGTTAGGAGATCAATTTAATTTAAGCATTATAAACTCTCAACCATTATTATATCGTAAGGCAGTTATGCAATTTTTAAGGGTGAAAATTCTAAAGTTGTTTTTTTAACCTCTTCTACAATGTTCAATGAGTAATGGTATTGCAGCTACCAAGCATATAAAATAATATATGAATTAGGGCCTTTGGTGAATATTAGGTACGAGGCATCCTGGGAAAGAATGCGTTGAGTTTCTGAGATTAAAGAGTCAGGTTCGAGAGCCAATAAGCGAAGCAGATCTGACGTCATGTTTATGCCATGTTGGGTATGGCGAGTCTGTGTGTGTCTAATCCTCAGTGCACTGCAGTGCAGGGCAGACATCCCATGAGTGATCTACTCATGTATGGAGAGAAAGTGTGCAGCTTCTGTTGTGATTGTGTGGTTTTTTTTGTCACTCTAAGGTCATCTTTTGCACACGAGGGCTAAACAGACTGGGATCTACTGTATAAAGGGGATTCCGAACCGCTAATACACATCAATGCCACAGCCAGGATTCGAACCTGATCTGTTGTGATGGAGCACCCCGAGGTTGGCTCTATCTTGGCTCCGTGCCGCTGAAGAAGGGCAGCTCCTTGTGGGAGGACTTTTATGTAATTCTTCCATTTGCGTATCGTTTGGGAGAAAACTCGGAAAACATCCACCAGTTAATCGGACTCACGTGGCAAAATTCTGAACATCTCAAACGTCATCGAGTTTTTCGTTTTTTGAAATAGTGTCTACAACAATGCTGCCAGCGGATTGAACCTCCGCTCTAAATGCTCATCAACGGCCCACGGTACCACTGAGCCACGAGTCGGGCATGGTAAATCTTTAAAGCGAAATGTCTTTCCGTTGGATTACAGAACGTAGGTCCTACTTCCCTCCAGATTAAGTAAGTTAATTAATTGAAGTAATTGAAGTAATTTAATTAAATATTAGAAAGTAATATTATGCAAGGTAACACATGCTAGGAGAACAATTTAATTTGAAGATTATAAACACTCAAATATTATAATATCGTATTTGATCTTAACGCAGTTTTACAATTTTTAAAGGTGAAGATAGCAAGGTCTTGTCTACAATATTCATTGTGTAGCGGCATTGTAGATACTAAACAGCTAAAATAATATATGAATTAGAGTGTTTGATAAATATTAGGAACGCGGTATCCCGGTGGAGAATGCGTTGAGTTTCTGAGATTACAAGGTCAGGTTCGAGTCCAAATATTTCATAGGCTTCAGGGAATCCTGGCGGCGGCATGGGTGTTTGTGAGGGGTTCGGTATTGACGATAAACTGTAGGTACCGGTCTAATCAGCTTAAAGTGTGTACAAAAATGACTGTAGAGCAACAAACCAAAACGTCTTAGCTGTTAAACAATTTACTTTATATTAAATTACACATAGCATTCAATTTTATTCTAAATCTCAATAATTGAAAATTAATTAAAATATTGTAATTATATTATCAATCATAAACTAGCTTTTCATGAGGTTCTCTTTGAAAATGATAAATAGAAACAATTTCTTCTCTAATCACTTTTCCAAATGTTTTCGTGCAAAACGATTATATCGCGTTTTATGGGAGAGAGAGACCGAAAATGAGTAAGTTCCATCTTCTTCAAGATCATTATCGAAATGAGTTCAACCGTAAACGAATTTTAACGATTTCCATTTTCCTTGATAAAGAAACGATTCCAATAGACCAAGAAAACCGGCGGCCATAGAACGTAATACCCACTTTTCATCCAAAAAATTCTTCCCCCAAAACCATCAGGTTAATGACTTCATATTCCAGAAAAGCGTTTGAGTTCTCTTTTAATTTTAGAACAAACGATCTCGTTTTTCGGAAAGTTTAGCAATGCGTTTCGGCAACGGGAATAGATGTGTATGTATTGCTTTGTTACATTTGGCAACGTGAGGAGAGAGACTTTGTGGTCGCCATGGCAACCACCGCACTGGTTGATGGGATACCAGCAGCTGAAGCAAACCGGTTGGAAAATTTGCCACAATGAACATAAGTCGAGAGATTTCCTTAAATAATTTTAATAATCCAACTACCTTTCAATTCTCAGGAGTAATTAGATATTCCAGAATCTGCCTCGACACAAGAATTGCGAGTTTAAATTTCATTTCCGTTATGTTCCGGTTTTTCCTTTTTTTCCGGTTCAGCAATTCGAAGGCCACATTCCCGCCATTCTGAGAGTCTGTATTATTAAGCCTTTCGGAGAATAATCTTAGAATTTATTGAATTTAAGAGTGCAGAAAGAATCGACTTAAGAGTGCAGAAAGAATTCATTTTTCGAACGCAGTTATGAAATTTTAGTACGCCCTGAGAGAATTTATTGGGCAGTTGCATTCTCAGACATTGTGGTTGCTGCTCATGTCGCGAAATTTATCTGAGTATTTGATCTCAAAACTCTGCTTACGTAAATTTGCTGTAAATTAATTAAATCCCAGACTGTAGATATGATACATATAGTAAGAGAGTAATTTATTTTAAGGAATATAAACTCTCAAATGCAGGAGATTATAATTAAAGTACCCTTTTCAAAATGCTATAAAAAATAACCACTTTTTACAATGAGTTCAAATTTGAACTGAATGTATTTGAAGAAGTGAGAAACTTTACGGCATCAAAAAAAGTTCCATATTATGTAATAGATGGCACTGTTAGTGGCATAAAGAAAATGAATTCTGATGCCAGTGATATTTTCAATAGAAATTACTACGTATTTGGCATGAGCTACACATTAAACCAACTATAATGTATAATGAGCTCGATTGTTTCGGTTATTTTGAAGGAAAAAATGACTTTCAAGTGATTAAACAGTTGTGACACTGTGAGTGGAAAGCCCATCCACCACGGCATAGTCATACGAAATTGTATGGGAAAAATAGGTGGAGCATTTTGTGGAAAATGTTTTCATGCCGTACCATATATTCACCATTCTTCAACCATCTTCAGTGCAAATTTGAAGATACTCGAAGATTCGTCACTTGATACGTCATTGTGACGAATGTTGAATTTTGTTTTTTACAGAATTTTGAAAGTTGAACTATAATTATAATCACCCTGTATTTTAATATCGTATTTGATCGTAAGGCAGTTTTGAAATTTTTGAAAGTGACGATTTCAAAGTTATTTTTAAAACCTCCTCTACAATGTTCTATGTGTAGCTTTATTGTAGATACAAAACATAAAATAATATGTGAATTATGTGTTTGGTGTAGATTAGGTACGAGGAAACCTGGGGAAGAGTGCATTGAGTTTCTGAGATTACGAGTCAGGTTCGAAACCAAATATACTACAGGTTTCCGGTTTGAATCCCGGCGGTGGCATGTATGTTTAGTAGTGGTTCGGAATCTACGCTTAAGTGTAGGTACCAGTCGAATTTGCCTGAAGTGTGCACAAAAAGGATCATAAAGGGACAAACCAAAACCTCTTAGCTGTTAAACAATTTACTTTATATTAAATTATATAATACAAAATTGAATTCTAAGTCTCAATAATTTAACAAACTTCGCAGTTTCGTTGGTTTTCTTCAAATTTAGTTAAATTTTTGTAATTATATTATCAATCATTAACTAGCTTTTGATGAGGTTCTCTTGGAAAATGATAAATAAAAAAAATTTCTTCTCTAATCAATTTTCGAAATGCTTTCGTGCAAAACGATTATATCGCGTTTTATGAGAGAGAGCGAAAATGAGAAAGTTCCATCTTCTTCAAGATCATTATCGAAATGAGTTCAACCGTAAACGAATTTTAACGATTTCCGTTTACCCTGATAAAGAAACGATTCCAAATAGACCAAGAATACCGGCGACCATATAACATAATACCCACTTTTCAACAAAAAAAATCTTTCCCAAAAAACCATCAGGTTAATGACTTCATATTCCAGAAAAGCTTTTAAGTTCTCTTTTAATTTCAGAACAAACGATCTGGTTTTTCGGAAAGTTTTGGAATGCGTTTTGGCAACTGGAATAAATGTGTATGTATTGCTTTGTTACATTTGGCAACGGGAGGAGAAAGACTTTGCGGTCGTCATGGCAACCACCGCACTGGTTGATGGGATACCAGCAGCTGAAGCAAACCGGGTGGGATATTTGGCACAATGAGCATAAGTCGAGAGATTTCCTTAAATAATTTTAATAATCCAACTACCTTTCAATTCTCGGGAGTAATTGGATATTTCAGATTCTGCCTCCACACAAGAATTGCGATTTTAAATTCCATTTCCGTTGTGTTCCGGTTTTCCTTTTTTTCCGGTACAGAAATTCGAAGGCCACATTCCCGCCCTTCTGAGAACCCGTATTATTAAGCCTTTTCTAAGAATAATAGGACAGAATTTCCTTGATTTAAGAGTGCAGAAAGAATTCCAATTTTTCGAACGCACGTATGAAATTGTAGAACCCCCCCGAGAGAATTTATTGGGGAGTTGCATTCTCAGACATTGCGGTTGCTGCTCATGTCGCAAAATTCATATGAGAACGATTTCAAAACTCTGTTTATATAAGTTGGATGTAAGTTAATTAAATCTTGCAACGCAATATGATACAAATGTAAGATATATTAGAAGAACAATTTAGTTTAAGGAGTTATAAACTCTCAAACACACAGGGATTATAATTAAAGTCTCTTTTTTCAAAATTCTGTAAAAAAAGAACTATTTGTCACAGTGAACTCAAATTTGAACTGAAGATATTTGAAGAAAGGTTAAACGGTACGACATCAAAAAAATATATTAAAAATTGTAGTAATAGATTGCAGTGTCAGCGTCATAAAGAAAATGAAGTCTGAGGCCAGTGATATTTTGAATCAAAATTACGACGTATTTGACAAGTGTTGCACATTAAGCCAACTGTAGTGCTCAATGTGCTAGATTGTTTCGTTTTTTTTTGAAGGAAAAAATGATTTTCAAGTCATTCAACAGTTGTGACACTGTTAGTGGAAAGCCCATCCACCACGGCAAGGGCATACCAAATTGGATGGGAAAAATCGGTGGAACTTTTTTTGGAGCTTTTTTTTTGATGCCATACCGTTTCGCCCTTCTTCAAATATCTTCTGTTCAAATTTGAAGATACTTGAAGATGATGGTCACTTGATACGTCATTGTGACGAGTGTTTCTTTTTTTACAGCATTTTGAAAAAAGGGATTTTAATTATAATCACCCTGTATTATAATATCATATTTGGTCGTAAGGAATTTTGAAATTTTTAAAGGCAAAGATTTCACAATTTTTTGAAATCTTTTTTACAATATTATGTAGTGGTATTGTAAATATCAAATATATGAATTAATATACGAATTAGGAAGTTTGGTGAAGATTAGATACGGCATCTCTATGAAGAATGCATTGAGTTTCTGAGATTAAGAGTCAGAATCGAGACCATATATACCATAGATTTCAGGTTCGAATCCTGGAGGAGGCATGGATGTTTGTGAGGGAGATTCCACGTTAAACTTAAGGTCCCTTTCTAATTAGCCTAAAGTGTCACAGAAAGACGGTAGAGCAACAAACAGCAACCATTTAGCTGTTAAACAATTTACTTTATATTATATTACATATAGTATGAAATTGAATGCTGAGTCTCAATAATTTAACAAACTTCGCAGTTATTTATGTTCCTTCAAAATTAATTACATTTTTGTAATTATATCATCATTCATAAACTAGCTTTTGATGAGGTTTTCTTGGAAAAATGATAAATAAAAATAATTTCTTCTTTAATCAATTTTTGAAATGCTTTCGTGCAAAACGTTTATATCGCGTTTTATGAGAGAGAGCGAAAATGAGAAAATTCCCTCTTCTTTAAGATCATTATCGAAATGACTTCAATCGTAAACGAATTTTAACGATTTCAGTTTACTTTGATAAAGAAACGATTCCAATAGACCAAGAAAACCGGCGGCCATAGAACGTAATACCCACTTTTAAACAAAAAAATCCCCCCCAAACCATCAGGTTAATGACTTCATATTCCAGAAAAGCTTTTAAGTTCTCTTTTAATTTTAGAACAAACGATCTCCTTTTTCGGAAAGTTTAGGAATGCTTTTCGGCAACTGGAATAAATGTGTATGTATTGCTTTGTTACATTTGGACACGTGAGGAGAGAGACTTTGTGGTCGCCATGGCAACCACCGCACTGGTTGATGGGATACCAGCAGCTGAAGCAAACCGGGTGGAATATTTGGCACAATGAGCATAAGTCGAGAGATTTCCTGAAATAATTTTAATAATCCAACTACCTTTCAATTCTCGGGAGTAATTGGATATTCCAGAATCTGCCTCCAGTTTAAATTCCATTTCCGTTGTGTTCCGGGTTTCCTTTTTTTCCGGTACAGAAATCCGAAGGCCACATTCCCGCCATTCTGAGAACCTGTATTATTAAGTCTTTTCGAAGTATAATCGTACAAAATTTCCTCGATTTAAGAGTGCAGAAAGAATTACATTTTTCGAATGCACTTATGAAATTTCAGAACCCACGAGAGAATTTATTGGTTAGCTGCTTTCTCAGACATTGTAGTTGCGGCTCATGTCGCGAAGTTTATCGGAGTACGATTTCAAAACTCTGTTTATGTAAATTTCCTGTTACTTAATTAAATCCCAGAATGTAATATGATACAAGGTAAGATATGTTAGGAGAATAATTTATTTTAAGGAATATAAACTCTCAAATATAGGGGGATTATAATTAAAGTCCCACTTTCAAAATGCTGTAAAAAAGAACTATTCTTCACTATGAGTTCAAATTTGAACTGAAGATATTTGAAGAATGTTAAAAAGGTACGGCATTAAAAAAAAGTTTCAAATTGTAGTAAAAGATGGCGCTGTAAGCAGCATAAAGAAAGTGAATTCTGCTGCCAGTGATATTTTGAATCGAAATGACAAAGTATTTGGCATGAGTTGTACATTAAACTAACTGTAGTGTTCAATGTGTTTGTTTGTTTCGGTTTTATTGAAGGAAGAAATGACTTCAAAGTCATTCAGCAGTTGTAGTACTGTTAGTGGAAAGCCCATCCACCAAGGGAAGGTCATACCAAATTCGATGAAAAAAATCGGTGTAACTTTTTTTTTGATGCCATATCGTTCAAGTATCTTCAGTACTCATTCAGAAGAGTGGTTCTTTTTTTACAGCATTTTGAAAGTGGGACTTTAATTTTAATCACCCTGTATTATAATATACTATTTGATCGTAAGGCAGCTTTGCAGTTTTTATAGGCGAAAATTGCAAATCTTTTTAAAACCTTTTTTACAATGTTCTGTATGTAGTGATAATATAGATACCAACCACATAAAATAATATATGATTAGATACGGGGCATCCTGGTGAAGTATGCCTTGAGTTTCTGAAATTACGGAGTCAAGTTCGTGACCCAATAAGCAAAACAGATCCGAAAGCTGTCATGTTAGTGCTCGGGTTGTGCATGGGGAATTTGTGTGCGTCTGTGCGTCTAACTCAATGTCTTGCATTGTGGGAGTAGGAATTTGTGTAGTGTAGTGACTGTTGTAATAGAGCACTCGTAGGTATTTAATGCTCTGTGTTTGATTTCTGTGTATAGAAAAGCATATTTGCTTATTGTCCAATTATTACCATACATTCGTTAATCGATAGTCAATTGTTGCTTAGTGAACTCATAAAAAAATAATATTTACCTCGACTGTTCAAATTAATATTTTTCTGTGTCGTTATATGAAAATGAATTTTCGTTATATGAATTTTCTGTGTTTTAAAATTTGTATCATTGCTTTAACTTTAAAATAATTATTAACTTTCGTTTTTGTGCCGGTGTCCAGTACTCAGTGTCCTGCAGAGAGGGACAGACACTCCACGAGTAGTTTACTCATGGATGGAAGAGAAGGGGGCAGCTTCTGTTGTGGCGGAGCATCCGTAAGTAGAAGTCTGTCTTGGGTCCATGTGGCTGAAAAAAGAGGGCAAGGAATTTCAGGAGGACTTTTATTGGGAACAACCCCGCATTTTCGTATCGTATAGGAGAAAACCCGGAAAACAGCCAGCAGGTAGTCCGACTCACGAGGCCAGGGGCTGAATATCCTAAACGCCATCGAGTTCCTTCGTTTTTGAAACAATGCCTACAATAAAGCTGCCAGCAGATTGAATCTCAGACCTAATGCTTCCCAGCAGCGCATGTTGCCAAGTATGGCATGATGGATCTTTAGTGCAAAATGTCTTTTCGTTGGTCTCTGGAAGAAAGGTCCTTCATCCCCCAGATAACCCCATTGGAGATCTAAGTTCTATATTGTGGGGCTAAATTAAGGAGAATTAAATGCAGAATAGCTCCCCCTTCTCAGCATGGTACATCCCTGTATTTCTAGTGAACCTCAATCTCAGGTGAAATGCTCTAGGGCCACATTAGACCGGGTCCTACGGTTTAAAGGGGATTCCGAACCACTGCAAACATCCAAGGCTCCACCAGGATTTCCCATCAGACAGCTTCATTGTCGGATATAAGACGTTTCTATACAATAGCAGTAACAGCGACAGCGGCAGATATCGTCAGAGGATTCGAACCTGGAAACTAATGCATGCTTACTGTTTGCATTGACACGGGGCAATGAAATGGACTTTCTTTCAATTTGAAGACGATTTTGTTAAAGTGTAAGCAAAAGAAAAATATCACGACCCTGAAATAGAATTTCTTTCAAATATTCACACAAATCTTCCTTTAAATAACACTGATATTTAAGTTGAGAAAAGTTTTTTTTTCTCTGTAGATTTGAAAAGTGATTTTTGATGCGTTTTTAATGTCCCTGAAATAAGAAAGTTTCTCGTGGTTTAAACATGAATTAAAAAGTTAATTTATTGCAAATGCCTAAGGAAAACCTTTTTTTTATAACGTTGGATTTTAAGAGACAATGTATAACTTAATATTAAAAGAATTACTTACGAAATTTCATGCTTTCATCTGTGTTTATAAATGAATAAATATTTTTTTCTTCTAATATAAAAGATAAATATAGTGTAGAATTCCGTTTACTCATAAATGAGTTATAACAGTGAGAATTATTATGAAATTTCTATTATTATTAGAAGCAATTTTTTGAGAGATTTGTATTAAATATTTCTTTTGATTTGTAATTTCCTTCTACATATATTTAAAAATATCTTCCTTTACTTCATTATTTTATTGAGTAAAAAATATAGAATTATTTCTTTAAATATCAGTGTGAAAATGAAACATAAGTATATATTTATTATATAAAACAAGTTCATGCATATAACAGACTATTTTAATGTCGATATTTAAGTCCAAAATGATATGATGTTGTCATCAAGTTTTTTTAATACTAGCTATATATATATATATATACATATATATATGTTTGTTATATTTGGTGTATTATTATATAGTTTTAGTATATAGTTATAGTTTTAGTATATAGTTATATTTGTATATTATATATATATATATATATATATATATATATATAGTATCTTTTATAAAGAAAAATACATTTTTGAAACAAACAGATGAGTGTTTTCGCCCAAACCGCCGCTGTTTATATATATCCCAGCTCATTATAAAAAATTTTCTCTTAATTTATTATTTCCATAAATTCTGCACAATTTAAGACACAATTTTCACACACAATTTTTCTTTCGTATTTCTTTTAAGAAATAGAAAGTCACTCCATCAATTTCTACATCACCATTCCACTTCTTAGCACATGACTTTTAATCATTCTACCACCACCCGAATACACTCCCTCGCATACAATATATTGTCGTACTTGATCCACCAATCACTCACTTAATGGACACTATTATAATCAGTCACGTGACTCGATTCCTGATATATAAAACAAGCTACAGTGCGAAAAATGTTTTTTTTCAATCCTTTACACTGTGAACTCTAAACAGAAGGTTATTCTTATTATTCCATGTTATCGGGATGTATCGATAGATGCATTTTTGACTTGGATCTAGTCATCTAGTTAGCTAAAATAATATAATATGCTGAGGGAACATATTCCTTGATAAAGTTAACCTGAGGATACTGTAATTAATTTCTTTTGGAATTTTACAAATTTAAATTATAAATTCAAATTAATTTCATATGGGTTTTAGTTCCTTCAATTCTAGTTTTTTTTTTTTTTGGATTTCGTATTGGTACATTGTATTCCTTTCTTCGAAAGACTAACAGCAATTATATTGCTAAATAAATTTTAAGTATTTTTGACTGGTTTGAAGTGAATGAAGATGATATGGGTTAAGAGATTTTAGATAAATCTAATCCAAAAAGAAAAAAATTAGTTAGAAGTTATGATAGAAACCAACAGTCTATGAAAATATGATCTGGTCGATTCTATGTTATTTTTTTCCGATGTAAAAATAATAATATAATTCGGATGACTACATTATTACATTCTACTACATTCGGATAACATTATTTTTTTTCAAAAATTCTCTATTCTATATTTTCTCTCCCAAAATGGAATTCCACCATCAGCAGCAGGGTCTCTAATTGTAAATTGACTGTTTGCAGGCACCAAATCTTTAATTTTTTGGACGTGAGTTTCGTCAGTTGAGGTGGAGGGTCGACCAGAGGGTTCTTCGTCTTCAAAGCGTTCTCTGCCTTCTTTGAATTGCTTATACCATTTGTATACATTTCTTTCCGATCTAGGAATGCTCACCGAATACCTTCTGCAACATTCTATATCTTTCCCCAAACAAAATGTGAATGCAAGTTCTTTGCTCAATGAATTCAGACATTTTAAAAATCGCCAGAATCACTTTTAGCGTCTCACAAAGCCAAGCGTAACTCAAACACGAATGAATATTTTGACGTCAAATTTCCCACAGATGTCAAGGACAATGGCAACAATCTAAAAAAGAAGCAAAAATTGAAATTCCATAAGATCGGGGAACTTTAAATTGAAAATTGGTCTTACTTTTTGGACACAGTAGTGTGTCGAACATAACACGATATACAATATCTAGACACCAATAATCAGCCATAACTAATATATAAATATTTATATGTATAGTAAAAAATTGAAATTTTTTCAGTAAGTTGTAATATAATGGAAAACACTTTTGCTTTTTCAGGAGCTAAAAGTTGAGGATATTTGAAATAAACTAATTTATGAAGATAAACTTATTGAATTTTGTAATCTACGAAAACTTAAAAACTTCTCTATATGGTAGGAGGGAAAATTGAATAAACTTAAAGGAAAACAATTTGTTCGGAAAATAAAATTTTATTTTTAGTTATTTTTCATTAAGTTAAAAGTAAATTTTTTTCCAGGTGGTATCAAATTTCATTTACATAACTTTATTTTGCTTTTATATCGCAGTTGAAAGAACTAAAACCACTTTTAACATATTTTATTATTTTTAACTGATTTAATATTAAATATAATTTCAACTTAGAATAATGCATACTAATATTGTACACACATTTAAAAAGTGCATGTGGAAGTCAATTTAAGACAACCAGGAAAAAATATGAGGCCTGATGGCCGAGTGACTAGCACTGTGGCACTTTGTGCCACAGGTTTCGGGTTTGAGTTGAGTTTCGAGTTTGAAAATAATTGAAAACTACAAATCGCAAAAATAATTGATAATTAAGAAAAGAAAAAATATGGAAAACTATGAAACGTAAATAAATTGAAAATTACGAAACACAAAAATAATTGAAAATTACGAAAGTTTAACATTAGTGCGTGTAAAAATTAAGTTTTAATTTTAAACTTAATCCAGCGGTGCCATGGATATTTGTAGTGGTTCTGAATTCACTTTAAGCAGTAGTCCCGGTCTAATATGACTGCAGAGTGTTGGGTGTAGGGCTCATAACTCTATCCCGTAAAAATTCAGAGTCAAGGAGCTACGGGAGCTGCTTCAATATAATAGAAGTTGCCCCCCTTTTCCTTCTTCCACGAGGCCACACGGGTTCTTGGACTTAATCTGCATGTTGCTGTCTACCAAGCGGAATAAGAAACAACAACAGGAAAAATATAGATTTTGAAAACTAAAACATTTTATAAATAAAAGTTTGTGCATATAAGTATTTGCATATTTTTGGTTGTATAAAAACTATTAAACAGTTTTCAAAAAATTTACCGAAGTCTTTTTATGTTTTATGTCTGTTTTTTTAATTATGATACTAAGACAATAATTTTTCTTTTTAGTACGATGAGAATTTTCACGACACTTAATGAATTTTATTTTATATATCACAATATGAAGTCCTTTTTTTAATTTTAAAAAATAGGAATTAGAAAATTAGAATTTTTTCTTTTACCAAGTTTTAGTTAAATTACTGTACTTTACTTTTATTTCAATCAACAAATACCATACTTTAAGAAAAGGAAAAGAAATCTCATCAGATTTTCGACTTTAAGGGGAAAAACCATCACAATTCTCGTAAAGAAGGTTCAGACTTAAACTACTTAAAAATGTATATCGAAACAAAAATGCGTTTTAAACTATTCTATTTCGAATAAGAACACAAAACTAAAGGAAAACTAACTAATGGAATATAGATAAAAACAAACAATTATTTCTAATTTTAGTTTAGAAAATAAAAATAGGCATTGATTTATTTTATATTTTTTAAATAGGACTTGGAGTGGTTTAATGAATAATAAGTTTTGTTGATCTTAAACAGCTAGTAAGGTAACATTAAAAGCAAATCTGAAAAATTATATGTCAATGATGCAGATTATTACGGAAAATCTGTAAACTAAAAGTTTATTTTTTTAAAGTTCTAGAGACAAGATTCCACGTGTCCCATCCAGGTGTGTTTATTCAAATTTACAACAACGACCCACCATGTGCCGCCTGAGTAGTGCTTTCTTTTGTTTTCCTACATATCTCACTCTAGTGCACAGAAAAAAAATAAGAAACATTGCTCTTACCTCGTGTAGAGATAAGAGCAATGAGATACGCCGATACCGATATCGTGTAGAGATACACCACCTTCACCTTTCTACCAATTAGAAAGGTGAAGGTGGAGCATTGGTGAGCCTTGTTGGATAAAATCATCTCCCCCGCCGACGAGTGATGGAGGAAAGTACCTTCAGGGAGGTTATTTAGGGGTAAATACGCCTCGTTTGAGTGTCGTATTGGCGAAAATCCCGGCAAACTCCCACTAGGTAGCCTAACTATCGAGGCGAGACGTTTTTTTACATATATTGTAACATTGAGAATGTCTGATGAATGATGACATAGGGAATGTCTGGCATGGAACTGTCTGATGAGACATAGCCTTCCTGGAGAATTTTTAGGGGTAACTGCTCCTCATTTGTTTGTCGTATGAGAGAAAATTAGGAAAATTCTTACCTGACTATAAATGAGAGATGGTTTTACACACATTGCCCCAATCACCATCGAATCTCCTCATTTCTGAAAGAAGTGACTAGAACAATGCCGCCAGCGGATTCGGTACCTCAGCCCTCCTGCACGCTAGCAACGCACCTTGTCACTGAACCACGAGCCGGGTTCTGGCTAACGCCGGATTCATTAAAAATATGGAAAACTATGAAACAAGTTACATATTTTTCTATCCCCAAGACGACTGACCTTATATCAAGCAGAAACCCACGTATACAAACTCGTACCCAATTGAGTCTACACCTTTCTAAAAAAAGTAACCGTACTGTGCACTACTGCTATATTGAAACCAGTGCCGTTATGCACTGGGTCACGAATCGGATTACAAAAGAAGATTGGGACATGACTGATTTTCGAAAATTCGATTCGATTTATTTAACAAATTCTTCACGTTTATAATGTTAAATAGGAGCTCAAATATTTTAATATTTATAATAAAGTTAGATTATTTTCTTTTTTAAGTTTTCTCTCGAAAAATATAATTTTAAAGTTTTGATCAATTTTTAAGTTAAACTAATTCCTTTATTACTTTAAAACTTTTAGTTCTTCATAAGTTGGGCTCAAATTTAAATATTTCATTTTGTTAAAAAAATAGTTATCTAGTGAATTAGTGAAATTGCATAAAGTTTCAGAAAAGTGTAAAAAGTTTAGAAAACTTTTAATGCTTTCATGAAATTATGTGTGTCACACCTCGCAATTTTTAATATTTATTTCGCTTCATTCGAAATATATTTAATAAATAATAATATATAAGGGTGGGCCAAGAAGTCTGCCTACTGACAGATTTCTGGACAGGATATGTTTTGTTTTGTTTTGTTTTTACGGGGTAGGGTTGTCAGCCTTACGCCCAATGCTTTACAGTCATGTTAGACCGGGACCTACGGATTAAAGTTGATTGCGAACTACGACAAACATCCATGGTACCGCCAGTACTCGAACTTGAAACCAGTGGCAACGAGCGCCAGAGCGCTAGTCACTCGGCCATCAGGCCTCATATATCTAAATATATATATACATATATATATATATATATTTGTTAGACAATTATATATATATATATATATGCTATATAGTTAAAGACAAGAAAAGAAAATTTTACATTTTAATCCCAGAGATGCAATATCAGTAACATATTAAATCTTATTTGTTACTAAAAATAAATAGCTCCTAAAAGATCTTCTTTTATTGTTGATCCGAGACATCTTTCTGATAAGCCTCACTGCTGAGAAAAGTCTTTCCTCACTTACATGGTTTACTGCTAAAGCAATAACTGCCTTTACTAGTGGTTGTACACAAAGTAGGACACAATTGACAGTGGTAGGACACAATTGAATTGCCCCTTTAACAATTAATTTTAACATTAATTCTTAGAATTTTAGAGAAATAAAAGCTAGTTTGTAGAATTGTCGGATTTTTATACCGATTTCTGACTATGACTCCAGACTTTTGCATAAAATTTCGATTTCCGACTCCGACTCTTCACCTTTGATTTTAATCATAAATATATTTCAGAAAAAGATTTTCATTTTCTTTTCTCAGTGTTTTTCAATCTGTAGGGAGAACGGCGACAAAAGAGGAGTTTTTAAAGATACACAATCATCCGTTCTAAATAAATAAATTGTGAATTTAATCTTTTGAAGAATGCCAAATTTGAAGTTCAAAGAACATGACAAAAGTTTTAACATACAATAAATGAATTTTTAATAATAGCCTCAAGGTAAACTAACAAGCAAAAATAATTCTGTAAACAGCATAAATGAAAGAGAAGACTTATTGATGCCATTTATGATATGTTGTTAAAATACAAATTTATGGAGAGGCCTTGTAAAAGTTTGATATATATTCATGGAATTTTAAATCAGTATGATAATACAACGAGATATGTTGAGATTCGTTTTTAAATACAGGGGGCAGGGTGACCAAAAAAAGGCATTGATTTCACTGATATTTGAAATTTAGTTCCATTAATCTAATCACGTTTAGCTGTAGGTTCCTCCAAGCATGGAACGTTATTTTATCATCATTCTGTACATTTTTAAAGATTATATCCTGTCAAACAACAGGTATTGAAAATTTATATAGCCTAATATAAATCGCTCTTGGGCACGGAGGACCGAGTGACTAGCGCTCTGACGCTCAGTGCCATAGGTTCAAGGTTTAAGTTCCGGCTGTACATGTTTATAGTGCTTCGGTATCCACTTTAAGCCGTTGGTACCAGTCTCATATGACCTTAGAACGTCACAGAGCCCAATCAGACTTTTTTCACTCACATGATTTCCAAACTGTAAAGGAGCAACTCATCTCCAGGCACAGTGATGTGGTGTGGTGTGGTGTAGTAGTAGTAGTGTTCCCCTTTAAGGTCCCGGTCTAACAGAATTGTAGAGAGTTGGGCGTAGGGCTAACAACCATACCCGTAAAAAAAGTCAGCGTCACGCTGCCAAATCAGACTTCTACCTGTGGATGCTCCATCACAACAGAATCTGTTCTCCGTCCCTTCAACCATGTGTCCATACGTGTTCGTGGGTTTGTTCTAGATCTCTACCAAGTGGGATAAGAAACAACAACAGCATAACTCGCTCTCTATTCATAATAATTAAAATAATATTTTGCCCTCCATAATACAACATGGTAGGCAAAATGTATGCAATGATAATCAGTTGTTTTTTGCAGATTACCAAAATTAATTAGGGTTCAGGGAACTTGGAAGGAAGTGAATAAACTGAAAATTATTACAGAATAAATTAAAAAATAATAAATCGAAGAAACCTAACGAATTAAATAAAAAAATAAAAAAACCTCATCAATTAGAAACCAGATTTTTTTTGTTACTTTTATTGTTGAATTTTTTTGCATTAAAGCTTGCTGGAAGAGAGAGTTTTAAGTGCTTTCGAGACAGGAGAGGAAATCTGAAATAACGACCTAATTTATGAAGATAATGCTATGAAAATTTGTAATCTATGAAAACAAACAAAATATATGTTATTTTGATTCGAACGATAAATATAAGATAATGAAAGGAATGGTTAAACAATATTTGTGAGATAAATAATTCCAAGGATAATTCATTTTGGATGTTTATTTCCGATGTAATATTGGATTTTTTTCGAAACTATTATCTTTTGAAACAAAAATTAATTTAAAAAAAAAATTAAATTATTGAATTAATTTTTTTATGTGAGATAAATAATTCCAAGGATAATTAATTTTGAAGATTTATTTCCAATATAATATTGGATTTGTTTTGAAGCTATTATCATTTGAAAGAAAAATTAACTTTTCCAAAATATTAAATTAATTAATTAATTTTAATTAATTATTCAATAAATTAAAAAAATTAACTTAATTTTTTTAAACTTAAATTATTATTTTTTAATTAATTTTTTTGTGAGCTAAATAATTCCAAGGATAATTCGTTTTGGAGTTTTATTTCCAATGTCCAGATTTATTTCGATATTATTATCGTTTGAAACAAAAAATAACTTAAAAAAAATTTAATTAATTAATTATAAATTAATTAAAAAATTAAATTAATAAAAAAATTAAATAAATTTTTTAATTAAATTATTATTTTTTAATTAATTTTTTTTTGTGAGATAAATAATTCCAAGGATAATTAGTTTCGGATTTATTTCGAACGAATTATTCTCTTTTTACGAAACTATTATAGTTTGAAAGAAATTTTTTTTTTTTTTAAGATAATAAAGATTAGGTTTTTCTGATGCCTCATTTTAAAAATTAAAATTTATTTGTCGCATGAAAAAATTTGTAAAAAATAGCAATCAGAAACTAATTTTGTTGGGGAAACATCTATGTCATGTCTAATCCTCAGTGTCCTTCCGTGCGGGAAGGATATCCGAAGAGCACATTCTATTGTGATGGAGTACCCGTAAATAGAAGTGTGACTTGGCTCCGTGTCGCCGAAGAAGGAGTTAAGAACATTGCGGGATGACATTTAGGAAGAAGTATCCCGCATTTGTGTATTGTATGGGAGAAAAACCAGGAAAACTCCCACCAGGTAGTCTGACTCACGAGGCAAGATGCTGATCACCACAAACGAAATAGAATTTTCCCTTTTTTTGAAACAGTGTCTACAACAAAGCCCCCAGTGGATTGAACCTCCACCCTAACACTCGCCAGCGGCTCACGTTGCCACTGAGCCACGAGTCGGGCGGAAATATCTATGAAATCTGTATCAGTAGTTGATTCAGGATTGGACTATTACGTTTTAACGTCTAGTTTGAAATGTTAATAACTTCAAAACTATACGCAGTTTGGAAAATCTAAATATACCATCATGCAATTGAAGGCTGAAAATTATAATGTGAAGGGAGTGCTGCAGCAATGTAGCGAGAAGTGAAAGAGGAAGGAGTTGGCCTAGAATACGGCACCGTGGGCTCAGTACCCGCTGTTATATCTCGGAATCCAGACGAATGGGATATCTTGGGAACCATTTTTGGTTTCAACAACAAACAACAACCTTATTGACATCAAAATGTCAAATTAGTATGCCAAATGTTTTAATTTGATTGTTTGGTACAAAAGTAGGTAACACGTAATTTTAAATGTTTAATTAATAAAATTAAATTGTATTTTTACAGTATGTATTAATTAATTATATTTATTTCAGAAAAAAACACGTCTGTATTTTTCAGTGTTCTCTATACTGAACAATAGGACTCAATCCGTTAATGATACTCACAATATTGCATCTTAAATTTTTGTTTTAACAAGAAGTAACAACGTTATTTGCTCAGAACGTAACGTTTTGCTCAAACGTAAAGTTCATTATATTGTCGAAATCCATTATACTACACATGCCAAAGTGCTTCATTTTCTTACGTTTCTTTTTTAAAAAATAACTAAATAAGCGTATTAGTATTATATTTTAGTACGTTAGTATCAAATCAGGAAACAAAATGTTTCAAAAACACTCAAAAGGTTATAGTGCATTAGAATTATTGTATCTGGTATTATGGAAAGTTATTTTATCATACTGTTGCATTCGCTGGCACACATTGCACGAACATCTTTTGGTCTTAAACCTCGATTGTGCGGCTGAATCTCTGTGCAAACGCTATTTGGCGCGAAATGACTTTGTTACCCATACGGTTACAGCGAAGCGGACCTCGCAATTAGAGGGGGGTGACCACTGCCAGATTTAATTACAGACGGCATCGGGAAGTGAATTCAGGCTTTTGATAAAATGCGGAGTCACGTCCTCACAATGGATTGTTTGAGCAGCAAATGGGAATTCCTCGCAGTGGGAACCGATCGGCTATTTAGGGAACATCGCCTCCCAACTGGTTGGAGGATTTGAATCAGGCTGTACTGGGGATCAGGAGACGCAAATTAGACCTAATTGTAAATGATTCTAATATGCGTTCATTTTATGATAAACGTATGATTATGGAATTTGGTGGATTAAGTTATCGAAGCACAAAATGGTTGATTCGAAACCTGATAAGCGAGGCTGAACGAAAATGAGATGGGCACGAGGGATTTAGGGGCGGGAAAGTTAATCTGTTTGGCTCGATGAGAGTGTGAACTTACTATTTGTCGTTATTGGTGATAAAATGTGTAATGTCACAATGTAATGTAAAAGAGAATTTCAGAGATTAAACTAAATAGCTGTGGTTCTTGGGCATAAAATGTAAAATATCCCAATTTAGTGTAATGGCACATAGTAGTGTAATGGCACATAGTAGTGTAATGGCACATAGTAGTGTAATCTAGCAGTGAGTGTGCAGGGAATTTTTTTTTTTTGTATTTGGCAGGATCCGTTTTTTGAAGACATTTAAAATTGGTGGTTCAACAAAAGTACAAAAACTTAATGTATATCAAATGACTTAATTCACTTGTTTGGAACAAAATTAGCTAGTAATATGTAATTTTAGATGTTAAATTGATAAAATTAAATTGTATTTTTGTTTTTATTTATTAATTTATTTTCAGAAACTTTTTTTTTTGTATTTTTCAGTATCCTCTACACTGGATAGTGGGAATCAATCCGTTAACGATACTCTCAGAATTACATGCTAAGAAAATTTAGTTTTCAACTACAAGTAACAACGTTATTTGCTCTCAAAAATGTCAAATGTTTCGAATTGGTATATCAAATGTTTTGATTTAGTTCTTTTTATTCAAAAATATGTAATATGCAATTTTAAATGTTTAATTAATAAAATTAAGTTGTATTTTTAAAGTTTATAATAATTAATTCATTTTTTTCAGAAAAAACTATTTTTCAGTTTTCTCTGTACTGGAAAGTGGAACTTAATCCGTTAATGATATTCACAAAATTACATATTCAGTTTTTGTTTTCAACAAGAAGTAACATTAGTTGCTTATAACGTAAAGCTATCCTCACAGGCTAAAGTTCATTGTATTGTACATTATAATGCCGACGTCAATTACAAATATAACAAAGTGCTTAATGTTTTTCAATTTAAAAAAAAAATAACTTCATCAGCGTATTAGTAATATATTTTAGTACGTTTATCTGAAATTAGAAGCATTTTTAAAAAATAAAAACACGGTCTCAAAAGGTTATAAAGAATTAGAATTACTTCTACTTGGTAATATAGAAAGTTATTTGGCGCTACTGTTGCATTGGCTGCCCCACATTACACGAACATCTTTTGTCGCAAGACCAGATTGTGCGGCTGAATCCCTGTGCAAACGCTATTTGGCGCGAAATGACTTTGTTACCCATACGGTCACAGCGAAGCGGACCTCGCAATTAGAGGGGGTCCCGTTGCCAGATTTAATTACAAGCGGCATCGGGAAGTGAATTCGGGCTTTTGATAAAATGTGGAGTCACGTCCTCACAATGGATTGTTTGCACAGTAAATGGGAATTCCTCGCAGTGGGAACCAATCGGCTATTTAGGGAAAACCTCTCTCCCAACTGGTTCGGATTGGAACCAGGCTCTACTGGGGGATCAGGAGACGTAAATTAGACCTAATTGTAAATGATTCTGATATGCGTTCATTTTATGATAAACAGATGATTATGGAATTTGGTTGATTAAATCATCGAAGCGCATAATGCTTGATTCGAAACCTGATAAGCGAAGTTGAACGAAAATGGAATGGACATGATGGATTTAGGGGCTGGAAAGTTAATCTGTTTGGCTTGATGAGAGTGTGAATTTACTAGCTGTCGTTATTATGGATAAAATTTAAAATGTCACAATGTAGTATAATGTCAAATTACAGTGTAATGTATCAGAAAGTGTGCAAGGAGTGTAGAAGAGAATGTGAACTCACTAGCTAAGGATCTTGGAGATAAATGCTATGCCACAATGTAGTGTAATGTAGCTGAGAGTATGAACCTACTAGTATTTGTTCTTTATGATAAAACCTGTTATGTTACAATGTAGTTTAATGTAGCAGAGAGTATGAGTTTACTAGCTATTGATCTTGAAGATAAAACATGTTATGTTACAAAGTAGTGTAAAATAGCAGGGAATGTAACATAGAGTATGAATCTTCTAGCTGTCGCTCTTTATAATAAAATGAGTTATGTTACAAATTATTCTAATGTAGCAGAGTATGAACCTACTAGCTGTCGTTCTTGAAGATGAAGATAAAACCAGTTATGTTACAATGTAGTTTAATGTAGATGGGAATGTAGCAGAGAGTATGAACCTCTGGGTAATAAAACGTGTTATGTTACAATGTAGCAGGGAATGTAGCAGAAAGCTTGAATCTATTAGATGTTGCTCTTGGAGATAAATGTGTTATATCACAAAGTAGTGTAGTAGCAGAGTATGAATTCCCTATTTGTTGCTGTTGGTGATAAATTTTGTTGTTCCACAATGTAGTGTACGCAGGGATTGTATCAGAGAACATGAATCTACTAGCTGTCCTTTTTTGTGATAAATCGTGGAATTTACAATGTAGCAAATAGTGTGCAGATCATGTATAAGGAAGTATATTAGACAGTGTAACTAGCTGTTGCTCTTTGGAATAACATGTAAGGCCTCAAGGTGATGTACCATAGCAGGTCACGGTGGTACTCTTAGATAGGATTTGTAGCAAGAACCCCGTAGTGCATCCTGAGTTATAGCGAAACTGCTACATCTCTACCACTCTATAGGAGACTAACTTCGAATAAGTTATCACCTTTAGAGTGGCAGAGATGTAGCGGATATTACAATAACAAAAATAAATAGAAACGTACTATACTATACCAACTGGGACAGAAAGTGCGAGTGCGTATGCTACGGTTTCCCACCATATGATACGAATTGCGTTCAGGTATCAGAAATTTTTTTTTGAACTTCAGCCATTTTACATGATAGGTAAACACATTGCCACTAGACAACGAATCTAACTTATTGTGCCCTAATAATTTGTACACTCCCAGAAGCGTTATCTAGTACCAGTAATCGAATTTTTGTTTCTTCCGCCTCGAGCCTAATGGAATACCATTTTGGGCTATGGATTTACTATGCTTATCCATAGATATTTTGCCATGCTTATATATAGACTTTGGATTTACCATGTGCTTATCCACTAGTTTGAAGCAAAAACTATACAACTGCGGGAAAAATATACAAAGTGTAAGTCCACTCACCTGGAGAGATTACGGTGTCCACCTTAAGTGAGTGGTGCTGGCATGAAGGCGTAAAGGGTCTGAGGGAACCCTCCAGGCACTGAATGGAGTCGTCCGAGGCCTTCACGTAGTCCGGCTTGCAGTCGAAGTCCACCGAGGAGCCGTGGGAGATGGTCAGTCCCGGCCGGTAGCCGCTCAGGTAGTGGCCTTGCGGGATCACGGGCAGCTCGCAGGGCTCTGGATAAAAATGGCTTATTAGAAGTCTGCGATTATTTAATCAGCAATTAAACGTTTTTTCATTGAAAAGTGAATGAACCATTTCAAATGAGTTGCGAAGTATGATTTGATATTGACTTAATGTACCTATTAGCAGTTTGTGTTTTATACAAAATAGCTTATTAGAAGCCTCAATCAGATAATTGAGGACAGTAAGTATCGGTTATCTGATTCTCGAGGCAAATTTAATGTTTAATCCAACGTCCATTATATTGAGTATTTTTATTTTGCACATTGAAAAAAGAAACCACAGTTTTAGGTTTTAAAATCCTTTATGTTTTCTTAACTATTCTGTGTCCCTCATGCCAGCGTTTACAGCTATGTAGCCGCCTATCAGTTAGAAAGGTGAGAGTGGAACATTAGTGGGCCTCATGTAGACCAGAAAAGCCCACCGATAGGTGTAGAAAAGAGGACAGTGCCTTCCGGGTGGAGTTTTAAGGATACCTGTCCGTATTTTCCTGTCATATGGGAGAAAACACGTGAAATATTTACCAGGCAGCCTGACTATCGTTGCGAGAGATGTGCAGCATTGTACAGTGTTTTGTTGTGCATTGTTGTGTGTTGTTACATTGTTGTTGTTTGTTCACACAATTCAATTTTTTGTCACAATCGCCATCGAATCTCCTCATTTCTGAATCGGTCTGATGGCCTATTGCCTAGCGCTCTGGCCTTTGGTACCACAGGCTCCAGGCTCGAATCTTGGCGGTAGCATGGATACATGTTAGTGGTTCGAAATCCACTTTAAATTGTAGGTCCCGGTCTGTTTATCCTAAAGTGTGCCGTAGAGCGATGATGACCATAGAGCGACAAACAAAACAAAACCTTATTTCTGAAAGCTATGACAGCAGCAATGCCGCTAACGGATTCGATCCTTGGCCCTCTTACCCGCCAGCTGCGTATATTGACAATGTGCTATGAGTCAGACAAAAACAAAACTTTCTTAAAATCCTGCAGTCTTTTATACTGGACACTATTGTACATCTTTGGCAAGATCTTTTTATCTACAAGCATTTGCAAATGACGTCCAATAAGGGAAAATATGTCAACAATTTTAGTTTAGTGTTTTAAGTATTTGTGGACAGGTGTTTTAGCACAAAAATAGTAATATGTAATTTTAAATGTTTAATTAATAAAATTAAGTTGTATTTTTACAATTTGAATTTATTATTATTATTTGAGAAAGAAAAGCTCTCTATTTTTTAGTGTCCTCTACATGAACAGTGAAACTGGATCAGCTAATGATACTCTCAAAATTGCACACTAAGAAAATTTTGTTTTCCACAATTAACGACGTTATTGACACAGGGTGTTAGCTCAAAAACTGCTAAAAATGTTTAATCAATAAAATTACGTTCTATTTTTACTATTTGTGTTTTTTCACGGAAAAAATTGTATATAACTGAGTCAGAACTGCAATTATATTCAACCACAATATTATATCGTATATCCGTACTATCTTATACATTTTTCTATACATGTCAAATAAGTGAGGAAATGTTTTAAAATATGGTATCTGGTCTTAAGGGATAAAATAATTTTTGTAACAAATAGTTTTTTTGATACAGGGATTGTTTAAAACACTTTTAAAAATTTTAATTTTTATTAATTTTGCCATGAAAGATCTCATACTAGAATTATATCTTCACATGTAATAACAAGGTATTATTTAGTAGATTTCGCATTATCCAGGGTACAACAGTATGGATCAATAAAATTATTCATACAACAAGATAAAGAGAAAATGAATGTCTTACTGGAGGTTGTCTAACTGATTTCATATATTTGTTGCACGTTAGGAAAACATCCATGGAACTAGACCAATGACAGCAAAACACATTCTCAAGCTGCATGATCGTATTTCGCATTCCCTTTTTTATATATTTTTATCTGGCCGGAACACAACCTGTTTCAGCCGATGCCATGCCACTTATTATGTATTAATGCGATCGAATAATTGAATTTTGGTTTTGTTTCTGATGAATACGTGCGTTGCAGTTACTATTCACAAAAATGAGGATGGCGATTGTTAAGCATATGTACAAGCATATAAGTACAAGTATATAATAATCAGACTGACTGATGGGAGTTTTTCTACATAAGATGCATTAATGGGGGATAGTTATCCTAAAATATCTACTCGGCAATAACTCTTTCTACGCTATATTATGTATATGCATCGAAGTTTTTAATGTAAAAAAAAAAAAAAAAAAAGAACTTGGATTTATTTAGTTAACATGAAAAATAATTCAGTAAGGATCCACCATGTCTTCCCATAATAAATTACAAGGCGTATGGAGAAAAATTCACGCTTGATAGATTCGCCTTTCAAGGACGAGTTGAACCTTACATTAGACTTTGCAGGCTTTTTTCGCCGGTTAGACTTTGAAACCGATAATGGAGGAGGGAAAAAGAAAAAAGGGAGTGTGCGGTGTGGAGTGAAGAGTTTCCAGACAGTACTGAGGGTACAATGATGGATAGAAGAGTTCCAGGCAGTACTGAGGGTACAATGATGGAGAGAAGAGTTCCAGGCAGTACGGAGGGTACAATGATGGAGAGAAGAGTTCCAGGCAGTATGGTGGGTGTAATGATTGAGAGAAGAGTTCCAGGCTGTACGGAGAGTACAAAAAAAAAAAGAACTAGTTTAAATGAACAAGATTTTAAGAAGATCTTGTAAATATTTGTTATATAATTTTGTTTTGTGTGTTATATTATTTCAGCAAATTTTAATAAATAAGTTAGCTAAAAATTTTGTTTAATTTTTGAAGAAACAATTCAGTTTCAAATATGAAACAACATCGAACACACAAATATCCGGCCCTAACGTTTACTAATACTGTAACTAATAATTTCTTTTATACCTTTTGTAATATTTATAATTTAAAATTTTCTTGTCAAAAAACTGTGTTCCTAAGCTTACTAAAATTAACAATGTAAGCTATAAACCATTAAACAGCTTATATATTTAAACCTTTCACAACAATTTTCTTCGTTTAAAACAACTTTGGATTAAAAAAAAATATTCCGCATATTAACTAAAAACTAATTTTGTTTTACAGGCTTTGTAACAAACGCTCCAAGGAAATTAAATGCAAATCCCACTGCGCCTTATTTCGGAGACACTGTTACTACATTAACTCGTCATCTGCATTAATACAAAGAGTCCGCAGATTATCATCATACGGGTAAATGGATTTCGATGACGTCAGCCTAATCCTCCCAGCCAATCATAAGTTATCCGGACAACTTCTTTGGATGCTCAGCCAACGAGATTGATTGAACAGCTCAGCACGCAGCAGGAACAAAGGACGGCGGTATTACACGCGTCGGGGAGCATTTCTGTGCGCAGCAGTTCGGCCAAAAGCGCGCATTCTGCAGCGGACTTGTTTACGAAAGCGTGTAAACTGAGTCCACAGAACGGAACGAAATTTTTAGTGTCCACAATGGATGAGGTTTAAGCAAGGTTTTCATTTTGCAAAATTGTTATTAATGCTTGGATTAACTGTAGCGGTTTTCGGATTATCAAATATCAACTTTAATAAACTAATATGAGAGTATTTTTCATTAACAGGACACATTTTAAGCCACATGTCGCTATATTAAGAATTTTACCGTTTTGTCTCGTGGCGTGCGAGATATCTTGTGGTATTTACATCAGTTATTTCTATACATTAACACTTTCGCTGCCTGTGACGTGCTGATAGTTATTGCCAAGCAGTTAAAATGGATTTATCCCAGAATGTGTCTTACTTTATATAACGAATGGGATTAAAGAGTGGTAATAAAGCATGATTAAAAATCACACTGATTACTAATTAATATTCTAATTACTAGGACTTGGTCTAGAGGTCGCTGTCGACCAAGCGAGATGAAAAAAAACATTATCTTTAAAAATAGTGGATACTAATTTTAGTTTGTTAATTCGTTTTTTAAGTTTGAGGTGGCATTTTTTTGGCTTTGCCTATGGGCCGGTCCAGCATACTGGAATACGCCCGGTATTGCTATGGTGGTATTCGCCCAACAATGTGAAAGTGTTCATCATCAATTGCCTTTTTACACCCGCACTTTAAAAAGAAATTTTGCTTACTCTACTTACATCCGCTAGAACAGATAGTATTTTCGAGTTTGGACAGAGACGAGCTGTATAACATATCTGCCATTCTGTTCTTATACATTATTTTAAGATTTTTACAGGAATGTTTTTGTTTTTATATAAATTATAATAATTTTTCTATTAAAAATAATTAAAATTGTATTCTTATAAGTAATATTTCTTTTGCATTTTCGTTCTGAAACTATTTTGCTTAAAAAAAAAAAACCACATTGCAATAGTGTGTCATAAGTTGGGAAATACAATTCTTTCTTTTCGCAGTTTTTGTTTTATACTTAGCGTATGAGCTACGTTAAAGGAACGCATGCGCAGTAAGTATGTATTCGATATGCATGCGCGTTAATAGAAAAATGTCGGAACTGGTGATAAAGTTGGCTTTAACAGAACCTAAAAATCTAGTAAAGAATAATATCGGTCGAATTTTTCCTGCACAGTTTGCTTTCATCATTGTGAGTCAAGGAAATTAGAAAATGTATTATGCAACTGCTAATGGTTGATTTTGAAGGAAGCATCCCAGTTGAAAGGGATATTTTTTTTGAATAGCTAGAAATCATTTAAAAGCTATGAGTGGAAAGACGTCTTTCAATTGTCAATACAATTGAAAGACGTCTTTCAACTGTCAATACAATTTTGTGACATTTGGGTTAATACAATTTACCCAAATGTCCCACACAAATGAATTGAGCGATTATGAATATCATATTGCATTCACTAGTGACGACATTTAAATTAAATTAACTAATTAAATTAAGCGGTTAGTTAACTATTAAACTACTCTATTCATTATCTGACGCAATCAATAGCGTTAAGTGTCTTACTTGGTGCACATTCTGGCAGGTTATCAACCGCCCACTCTCCGTACCAGCATCTCAAGGAATCGGGTCCCATGAGCTGGAAACCGGGAAGACATGTCAGCATCACCACTTCACCATGGGATATGTCCTCTTTTGCAACCACCGCCCTCTGGAAATGGTGGTACACTCCGTTAGGTATAGCTGGGACAGGACAAGGCACTGCAAAGGAAAAGAGCCAATTCGTTAGAAACATGCAAAGATCAGGAAGAATTCATTTGGATACATGATTATAAAAATAGATTTTTTTATTTTAAACATTTCAAAGACCAACATTTAAATAGCTGTAAGTGTATACAAAAGAACCTGAAGGAATTTGAATCTTCCTGATGGCTAGAGTAATGGGTGTAGCAGTTACAAATGTTTGATATGTGAACCATTCGTAACGTGACAAACATCTAATCTGTAACCTAGTTCGTTCCGCTCATTTTGCAGTTCTACATTGTCAACTGTTTCTAACGCAACACTGACGAGCTCTTTAAATCATTGAGTGTTTTTTGGCATTGGTGGCTTATAAACGAGTTATTTAGTGTAACCCTATAAAAAGAAATCATATAGTGTAAGATCAGAAGAAGTTGGGAGCCATGTGAATTACTATAAGACATTGCTACCTGCACGTCGCATCCAGGCTTGTAGAAGTTCCTCGTTTAAAAATCTCAGAACATCTAAGGTCCAATACAGAAAATAAATTCGGATTGATTTTTTTTATTTTCATGTATCACTGTATTTATTACATATAATAGTTTTGAAGATACAAAATTTTAAAATCCAATTATTCATTTATTTTAACCATGCATTTTACATCAAATATCAATTTAATACAAATTTTAAACTTGTGTCAGTTTTTTTCCGTAACCTTACATACAAATTTTAAAATCTGTTTGCTTGTCCTTTTTACAAATTCACAGTTTTCAACTGTAGCTTTCATTATTTCAGCTATGGTCTCATTTTCAATTGGCTTTCGCATAGGGCTGCGTAAGACCGTTGGCTACTTTAAAACTCGAATATTTTGGTCCTTTCTCCTGATTTTCGCCCTTAATCCTTTTAATTGAATTAGAGGGTTTAATGTAGTTCTAAGAAAGTGTTTTGTAGTTACGAGTCCAATGTATTTTTAATATTCTTCTACGACCAGTAAAAAGAGGTTAAAAGTTAAAAAGCAGGGTTAAAATTTGAAGGCAAAAAAATTCCAACTACCTTAATTTATGCATTAGTTATACTAAGACTTCAATACCTACTTTTTTTTTAATGTTAAAATTTTATTAGATACTAACTATTTAACATGGAAAGAAAAACATTGTTTATTTACAACCTCAATGCAAAGTGTCGTTTTAGATTCAATGTTTACAATAAATGATCAAAATTTAGATTACCTACAATAATACATGCTTGCTAGTTTGGAAGAAGTATTTGGCGAACAATTTCAAAGATGCCAGTCATTTGGATAGTCGAGCAACGAAGTCCTCAATTCAACCAACGAATAGCTCATAAATGAAAACACAGTTACAAACACTTAGTAAGAACAAAATAGCTTATTGGTGTTGCCAGCCAGAATTATTCAAACTCGCCATGTGATGGTATAAATTGGGGAATTGTGCCTAGCTGTTGCGAAAAATTCGTTTGCAAGTGTGTTTAGGATCATATATCCTATACAAAAAAAATCTATGTTTTTGTAAGTTTTACCTCCTCTCAAAATTTTTATCATGACTGTTGAATAAATATGCAGGTATTGTGTATCCTCAAGCAATTGGCAGAAATTATTAATTAATTTTTTTTATTCGATGCAATTTTGAACTTTTTAATTATCAATTTTTATTTTCTCTTTTATCCTTTTAGTAAGTTATACCACATCTCAAAATTTGTTCCATGACCGTTGAGTAATTATGTATATATTGTGTATCCTCAAGTTACTGTGTTACCATAAAATATTAACTAATATTATTTTTTTCCTTTGATGCTATTTTGAACTTTCTAATTATCAATTTTTATTTTCGCTTTTATCCTTTTAGTAAGTTATACCACATCTCAAAATTTGTTCCATGACAGTTGAGTAATTATGTATATATTGTGTATCCTAAAGTTACTGTGTTACCATAAAATATTATTTTTTTCCTTTGATGCTATTTTGAACTTTCTAATTATCAATTTTTATTTTCTCTTTTATCCTTTTAGTAAGTTATACCACATCTCAAAATTTGTTCCATGACCGTTGAGTAATTATGTATATATTGTGTATCCTCAAGTTACTGTGTTACCATAAAAATATTATTTTTTTTCCTTTGATGCTATTTTGAACTTTCTAATTATCAATTTTTATTTTCTCTTTTATCCTTTTAGTAAGTTATACCACATCTCAAAATTTGTTCCATGACCGTTGAGTAATTATGTATATATTGTGTATCCTCAAGTTACTGTGTTACCATAAAATATTATTTTTTTTCCTTTGATGCTATTTTGAACTTTCTAATTATCAATTTTTTATTTTTCTTTTATCCTTTTAGTAAGTTATACCACATCTCAAAATTTGTTCCATGACCGTTGAGTAATTATGTATATATTGTGTATCCTCAAGTTACTGTGTTACCATAAAAAAATATTATTTTTTTCCTTTGATGCTATTTTGAACTTTCTAATTATCAATTTTTATTTTCTCTTTTATCCTTTTAGTAAGTTATACCACATCTCAAAATTTGTTCCATGACCGTTGAGTAATTATGTATATATTGTGTATCCTAAAGTTACTGTGTTACCATAAAATATTATTTTTTTTCCTTTGATGCTATTTTGAACTTTCTAATTATCAATTTTTATTTTCTCTTTTATCCTTTTTAGTAAGTTATACCACATCTCAAAATTTGTTCCATGACCGTTGAGTAATTATGTATATATTGTGTATCCTCAAGTTACTGTGTTACCATAAAATATTATTTTTTTCCTTTGATGCTATTTTGAACTTTCTAATTATCAATTTTTATTTTCTCTTTTATCCTTTTAGTAAGTTATACCACATCTCAAAATTTGTTCCATGACCGTTGAGTAATTATGTATATATTGTGTATCCTCAAGTTACTGTGTTACCATAAAATATTAACTAATATTATTTTTTTCCTTTGATGCTATTTTGAACTTTCTAATTATCAATTTTTATTTTCTCTTTTATCCTTTTAGTAAGTTATACCACATCTCAAAATTTGTTCCATGACCGTTGAGTAATTATGTATATATTGTGTATCCTAAAGTTACTGTGTTACCATAAAATATTATTTTTTTCCTTTGATGCTATTTTGAACTTTCTAATTATCAATTTTTATTTTCTCTTTTATCCTTTTAGTAAGTTATACCACATCTCAAAATTTGTTCCATGACCGTTGAGTAATTATGTATATATTGTGTATCCTCAAGTTACTGTGTTACCATAAAATATTAACTAATATTATTTTTTTCCTTTGATGCTATTTTGAACTTTCTAATTATCAATTTTTATTTTCGCTTTTATCCTTATTGTATCACTTTTTTTACGACGACCTCGCGAAATATCGATTAAATCCAGCTTCTAATACATGACAAAATAATAAAAAATTCACGATTCAAAATGTTTAAAGAAGTTAGTTGCTTAAAATAAATTGAAGAACAAAAATAAATATTGATGAAATTGACCATTGCTTATTGGATGACAGATTTAAATTTCATTGGATAGTTTAAAAATAGGTGGCCAAAACTGTAGAACAACACGTGGAAATGCTTACAAAATAGTTTATCATACCATTCCTTAAGTCATAAACTTCCAATTTAATAGCATCTATAAATTTTGCGGATGGTCATTTTTCTGTTAGTATGGTATATCATTTTTAACTCGATTTTAGGAACAAAACAATGTTTCAATATTACAGAAGGAAACATTTTACCATATAGGTAGCAAAAGAAAGATACAAACTTACAAAGTTATTGAATCTGGGATCAAATATAAATATAGATATCATTTTTAATATAAAGATTTTCAAGTTTTCATTGGCCCTTTTTATGATCTTTAAATAATATTTTTAATTTCCTTTTTAAAATAATAATTACGATACTTTAAAATAAGTAATAGTTAATACGATATAATAGTGTGTCCTTATTTCATTGCCAAATATTGGTAACTTTTTTTATTAGGAAATTAGGAATTTATCAGGAAATTTCCAAAATTTAATTTCCGTCTAGTTTCCTACTGCAAAGGAGCTCAAAAATCTAATTAGTTACCTTTCAAAAGTTAAGCTACAAAGTCATGGTTGCCGCTAAATTCCTTGCAAATCTCTTTTGACTGAAAATCTATTAATTAAACTGCGGGTGTTTTCAGTAAGTACATATTACATAGTCAAATTAATGGCGCTCAGCAAACAGGGCTGAACAAAGAAAGTAATTAGAAATGTTTAACAAATGCCTGTTTAGGCATTTTCAAAATGAGGCGCAATTAAAATAGACATCCAGTTTACTGGCAGTTCTTTTTTATTCTTATAAAAAATGGTTGAAGATAATCCCATATTAAAAATAGTCATTTCAAAGACATTTTCAAAATTGATGTGTAATTAAAATAGGCAACCTGCTTTCTCATAGTTGTTTTATTCCTTCCTGTAAGGGACAAAAAAGCTTAGAGTTATCAACTTTCAGAGTATTGAAAATAGCATTTTTAAAATTGATGCCCAATTAAAATAGGCAACTTATTCCCTCTTAAATCTATTTATTCATTTAAGGAAAAAAAAGATTGAATATTATCAAATATTGGAAATAAAAATTTTCAAAATTGGTGCGCAATGAAAATAAGCAACCTGCTCTGTCATAGTCTTTTTATTCTTATACGAAAAAAAAAAGTCTGAAGGTCAACAACTTTCAGAATATTGAAAATAAACATTTTTAAAACTGATGCCCAATTAAAATATGCAGCTTGCTCACTCCTAAGTATTTTTATTTATATAAGGAAAAAAAAAACCCACGAAATGCTATCAAATATTGAAAATAGGCTATTTTAGGCATTTTCCAAATTGATGTGTAATTAAAATAGGCAACCTGTTTTCTTATAGATTTTTTAATCTTATACGGGAAAAAATAGGCTGAAGTTCATCAATTTTTTGATTATTAAATATTGACATTTTTAAAATCGATGCGTAATTAAAATAGGCAACTTGTCCTTCAGTTTTTTAAAAATTTTTATAAGAAAAATGTTATTGAGGGTCATCAAATATTGAAAATAGTTATTTTAGGCAATTTGCAAATTGATCCGGTGTAAAAATATCCAACCGGTTCACTCAAAATTTAAAAAAAAATCATATAATATGTTTTTAAAAAAATTGATCCCTTATACAGTTTAAAACCCGTTTATATACGGGTTCGCTCTTCTTGTAAAGTATTGCCAGAAGAAAATTTACAAATTTTAATATATAAATTTTTTTTCGTAAACCGAGTGTAGGAAATCAATCGCCCAATATCACTCACTATAGAACATTTTTATTTCTTCAGTTTATATTTCTTAGATTTATGAAGAAAATATAATTTGAAAGGAGATAAATTATTAATTGATTTATGAGAAGGAGCTATTTTATTTTCCATATTACTGGTTTATAGTGTCGTCGCTAAAACGAATATCTGATGTTATCTATAGCCAATTAACGGAAAGTACCAAAACGTACATCAGAAATAATGATAAAATATCATAAATAATTAGTACATAATAATAGCAATGGAAAAGAAATATTACTTCCTTCTTTTAGTTTGTTTTTTTGGGTTCTTGTTGTTTCAAGACAACAACTGAATGGAGATATACAGAATTATATTATCATCGTAATCATATGTCGTATAATTATACTGTTATACTACACTACTGGCCATTAAAATTGCTACACCAGGAAGAAATGCAGATAACAAAATGACATTCATTGGACGAATATATTATACCGGAAATAACAAGCGATTAAATTTTCAAGAAGTTTGGGTGCATAGATCCTGAGAAATCAGTACCCAGAGCAACAACCTCTGCTAGTAATAACTGCACTTATGCGCCTGGGAATTGCTTCAAACAGAGATTGGATGGAATGTACAGGTAATGCCCATGTAGCTTTAACACAATGTCACAGACCATCAACCGTAGTGACTGCCGTATGGTGACGAGCCAGTCGCTCGGCTACCTCAGGAACAGACGTTTTCTATTGGTGTGAGATCAGGTGAACGTGCAGGTCAGGGCAACAGCCGAACATTTTCCGTATCAAGGAAGGTCCGTACAATACCGGTAACAGGCGGTCGTGCATTATCATGCTGAAACGTAGGGTTTCGCAGGGCTCGAATAAAGGGTAGCAACACGGGTCGTAACACACCAGAAGTGTAACTTGCACTGTTCAAAGTGTCGTCTATGAAAACAAGAGGGGACCGAGTTGTGTATCCAATAGCACCCCATACCTGAACCCATCGATTCCATATTCTGCTAACAATCATCGGATCTCGACCGACGCGAGCAGAAATACTGCGATACGATAAACCGCAATCCCGGTATACAATTCGACCTTTGTCAAAGTCAGAAACTGGTACGAATTTCTACTTCTTACACGAGGCCTCACAACAACTTTTCATCAGGCAACAACGTTTGAATGCAATTTGTGTATGAGAAAGCGGCTGAACAATTTTCTCATTTAAACACATTTTAGGTGTCACTATCGGCGCCTGCTTTGTCTGAATGATCTGAAAATCTAATCATTTGCATATCACAATACCTTCTTCCTGTCGTTTGAATTTCACGTCTGCAGCATGTCGCCTTCTTGGTGTAGCAATTTTAATGGCCAGTAGTGTACTATACTATTATAGTTATCGTTGTTAGGATTTTATTTTACAGCAATTTAATTGCAAAATATTCCACCCATTTTTTTTTAACTGCTTGGCAACATTTTCGCTCTCATAATAAACACTTTTCAAAGTAAAAAAAATTTTTTTTCTTCTTTTGTTCTTTTCGGCATATATGCGTATTTTGAAATTTTGGCTAACCTTCCGTAGGTATATATTTGGTACTCTCGGTATATATTTGGTAATATATGATATGTGTGTTGTTGTGACTAATCCTCAATGTCCTTGGGTAGTCTATTCATGGATGGAGGGGGCAGCTTCTATTGTGATGGAGCACCCGTAGGAAGAAGTTTGGCTTGGCTCTTATAGTCATATGAGACCAGGACCTATAACCCCCCGAATCATTAGAAACATCCCCAGCACTGACGGGACTCGAATCCGAAACCTTTGGCAACAAAAGCCAGACACTCGACCATACAGTAACAGTTAAGTTTGTTGCAGGATTCAGGCAGAGAATTTCGAACTGTTCACTAAATATCTAATATTTTTTTATATGCATGCCGTCCTATAAATTTATTCCTTGAGGAGTTTCAACCACGCATGTACGTGTAATACAGGAAAATACCAATCAAATTCAATCAGACAACTTTATTATCAGATTCAACCCCCAGTCTACTCGTTTTTAAAATGAGAGAATGTAAAACATATTTATTTAATCAATCGAATACTTTTTCATATCTTACAGTAACTTTTAAAAATATATTTATTGTTAAAATTTTTTTTTTTTTTTTGTTTATTTTATTTTTAGGATTTTAATAAAAAATTCTTAAGCATACTAATTTTCTTTTAAACAAGTATTGTATGGTTATTAGTTAATAAGGAATGTGTAACATTAAATAAAGAGAAGGGAAAATATCAGAGAATTATGTAGAGTAAACTGTCATTTTATACGGGAAAATTATGTCTCCGAAATCTAATTAGTCTCTCCTAGAAACTTAAGCTTTATATGCTGTGTCATTTGGCTTAAAGCGAATTTCATATTGCTGTGCGTGTTAATTAAGTCCCCATCTTTTAAGTTTGGACACATGTTTAAAGTGAATTAAAACATGCTGAATTCTTTGGGTCCAACGAGGCCGGCACGAGTTATAACAGACATTTGCAAAGATATTTTCTAATATTCTTGCCTAAAAATTTAAAAAAAACTGAGATTTAAAATCACTTATGAGAGAAGCAAAAAATATATAAAGAGAAAATTTATAACAAAGTCCAAAAGATATTCAAAAATTACTTTTGAAAATAAATATTGGCAATTAATGAATTTTATCTTCAATCAGCTCATCTCCAAAAGTTTTTTGACAGTTTTCTCTCTAATACAAATGCTAGACTAATGGCCATATGGTAGCGAATGCAATTTGCGTATTGGAGACCGGAAGTTTGAATCCGCTGGTGGTGCCGTTGCAGTTACTGAATTTACAAAAAGAAGACTCAATGACTCATTTTGTGCACACTGCACTTGTGCACTTGGGCAGAACCAATTAAAAGTTATTTTGTAAAGTAATAAATTCAAGGTAAGTTCCCCTCATTATCCATTGCTCAGTTAGGCAGGATTTTTGAAAAGTTGGTAGAAAGTCGGAAAACAAAATTTGGATGGCGAGATTTTTTTTGTTTATTTCTAGAAATGCTATACATTCCTACATATTGAGGATAATTTTCACGCTTTCCTGACACATTTTGATCCATTTTTCAAACATTTTTTGGGGAAGAGAAGGGAATTTGTTAATATATAAATAAAAATTTAATTACTTTTATTTACAACTAAAAGAATTAATCATTTCTTTTGAAAATACTCGTTTGGTAGTTGACCTTTTAAACGCTTTCCGCTAAAGCATAGAGTAACTACTGCCAACAATAAAGATAGACACCAAAAATTGCCAAGCTATAATCTAGTATGTTAAATTACAAAGTAAAAGCGTCGGAGTATTACGTTTGCCACAAACTTGCAAATCCGATCATTACTATATTATACATTACTCTATGGCAAAATATTGAGAAAAACCCCACCATTTTCATGGGTAATTGAAGTGCATTGGAAATTTGAAGGATTTTACAAAAGGGTTGCAAACAATTTGTATTTTTAAGAGCAATAATGCACCAAATTTCGTCTCGTAGGGGAAAAACCCAGTACAGTCCAACCAGGCAGCCTGAATATCGATGAGAATTCTTTATACACATCGTCATATTACACGAGGCTCCTCATTTATGAAATACGAGACTGCTCCTATTTCCACCAGAGATACAAATCGGAACCCGATGTGCAATTTGTTACGGGCCACGAGTCGAGAAACAAGGAAATTGAACTAAAAATTCCCATGTTTATGTCGGGGTTGATATGTGAAAATTTATAGACTGGAAAGCCAATCGAGATAGTGAAAAGTATGAAACTCTCCATATGCTGCTTCTTACAGCTCTTCGTGGCAGATTGGTAGCTTGTTTGTATACCAACAAATGATATTTCCGGGCTTAAAAAAATCAAAATGCAGGTTCATGCATATGAGAATTACATTGAAAAGTTTTTAGGATTTTATAAAGTAGCTTTAAAAACATTTTGACATCTTTAAATGCTTGCACCACTTTAAACAGCTCTATACCGTGACATAGATGTCCTGGAATTTGTCAACATAGAAAGTTTAAGGCTATGAGAATATTTCAACCCTAAATTCCGAAATTCGTATCCACAGTCCTATAATTCAGCTTAACTGATCCATTATTGTTGATTCTATTTTTATTCATGCAAATGGTATTTCAGTCAAAAGGCAGTTTCAATGGTATTAAGTCAAAAGGTAGATTCATACATAATGGAAATTGCCTTAAAAACTTTTTAGGCTTCGAAAATGTGGTTTTAAAAGCATTTTAGCATCTTTAAAAGTTTGTACTACTTTAAGCAGCCTTAAATTGTCATACAGATACCCTGAATCTTCTCAACATACAATATTTAAAGCAATGAGAACATTTCAACCATAAACTGAGCAATTCATATCACCTTTCCTATACCACAACTTAGCTGGTATCGTGATAGATCCTTTGTTTGCCCATTCAAATGTTATTTCCGTGGTAAAAAAAGGCAAAAAGAAGATTCATACACAGTGGGATTTGCCTTAAACACTTTTTAGGATTTTAAAATGGGGTTTTAAAAACATTTCGGTATCTTTAAAAGTTTGTATTTCAAATTATTCTAAATCATGATATCGCTACATTTAGATCTATTAATCCATCCTATCTTATACTGCAGCTTAACTTGTACCATGCTAGATCCTATGTTTACCCATGCAAATGATATTTCCGTGGTAAAAAAATTAAAAGGTAGATTGATAGTGGGAATTGCCTTAAAACTTTTAGACTTTTAAAATGTATCTTAAAGCATTTTGGCAAACTTTAAACTTTAATACTTCAAACGGCTCTAAATCATGATATATATACATTGTTACATGCCACATTGTCTACTTTAAAGCTATGGGAACATGCCAACAATAAACCCAGCAGTCCTTATCATATAGTAAAGCTTAACTAGTAAAGTGGGTGGTTCGTTAAACCGGCATCGCGTTCCCTGAGGAAGACAATGGCCATTCATTAGGCCTCCGCGGATAAGAAACGCTCGCAGGCAAGAAGCCATTATTCAAATTAGGTGCACCGATGGAAGAGCCACTTCATTACTCGAAGCTGCGAAACGCCAATAAAAATATAATGACACTAAAGCGACACGGGGCGGTTTCGACATAAAAGGAACTAAAAATAGTCGCCCTGTCTTTTGTTGACAAGATGGAAGATGGTTTGTGGAATATCAGTGGGCTCGTCCCTCAAGGTTTTCAATTAAGTGCCATGTTATTATTCGGATCTCTGTTTGGCGTGTATTTAAATGAGAAAAGGTGTATTGATAATTAGAATGTTGCGTGCTGTTGATGTAACAAGTAAACAGGAAAGATAATGCTGATATTAGAGATTGTTTGAACAGTTAGCCTTAATTTTGTGAAGTGAAATAACTATAAAAGAAGTATTAGAACAGCTTTATTAACCTCTAAATCTTTTTAAAGGCGAATAAATAATAATAATAAAAAATAAACGAAAAGCAAAAAAATTAGAAATGGTTAAATATTTTATTATTTTATTATATTTAATATATTATTTGCTTATTGTATGGGAGAAAATCCTTAAAATTCCCACCATGAAAAATCCCATTGAATATTTATGTGTATTTATGCAATACACGAGTATCATTTATGAAATCCGCCTTATCATTTATGAAATCCACCTTACCACCTATCTTATGAACCACCCACGTTACTAGTTAAGGTTTAGTATAAGGACGGTAGATAAGCACTGCTGGGTTTATTGTTGGGATGTTCTCATAGCTATAAAATAGGCAAGGTGACACATAACAATGTATCTACACTCAAGAGCCAAAACATTATGAACACCTGTCAATAACGAGTTGGCCCACCTTTGGCGTGCAACACAACACAGCTTCAACCCGCCTTGGCATGGATGTCACAAGTCCTTGGTAGATGACCGGAGACAGATTGTACCAGGTGTTTAAGCAACGATCACGCAAATCCGAGATATTGCGAATTGGTGGTCTTTGAACTCTGAGCTGCCGTCCCAGGACATCCCAAATGTGTTCTATCGGATTGCGATCCTGGGAGTTAGGCGGCCAGGACATTAACTGGAATTCAGCATCATGTTCCTGGAACCACTCCAACACAATTTTAGCCTTGTGACAAGGGGCGTTGTCCTGTTGGAACATTCCAGCTGGAAAAACAGAGGCCATGTAAGGGTGCAACTGGTCCGCAATGATGTTCAGATACCCTGTAGCATTCATGGTCTGCTCTACCACAACCACGGGACCCAGAGAAGCCCAAGAGAACGTCCCCCAAAGCATAATACCGCCACCACTGGCCTGTGTATGACCTACTGTACATTGAGGGAGCAACTGTTCGCCTGGAAGACGGCGTATCCTGACACGGTCAACGGCGTGATGAATGACAAACCATGATTCATCTGACCAGGCAACTCTCTCCCACTGATCCATGGACCAGTCACGATGTTCCCGGGCTCAGCGCAGGCGCAGTTGGCGATGACGCTTGGTCAGCAAAGGCACACGAGTGGGACGTTTGCTGCGTAGCCTCATATCCAACAGTGTCCGCTGAACAGTGTGTTCCGATACTATTCTACTTGGCCCTGCATTGTATTCAGCTGTCAGCTGAGCCACTGTCTGGCTCCGGTTTTGCTTCAACATGCGAGACAGTCTCCTACGACCTTTTTCTTTGATAGCGTGTGGACGTCCAACACCATGTCGTCTACTGCTGGTTTCACCGTCATTCATCCATTTTGCATAAGTACTAACAACTGTAGATCGCGAACAACCCACGAAACGTGCAGTTTCGGAAATACTTGTTCCGAGACATTACAAGCTGCTGTCTATCAAAGTCGCTTAGATCCGTAGCCTTTCCCCTCACACACAGAAGTAAGTGAAAGAATGATTCTTCAGACTCTCCAACAGCAGTTAAATACCACTTCCACCTGATCACGTGCCTTCCACGTCATCCAGGTGAGTTCATTGCAAAATGTAGGGGTGGTCATAATGTTTTGGCTCTTGAGTGTATATATATATATATATATATATTTGTTCTAATGCAGCTGGCAAACACTTAGACAGCTTGGTCTTGGATGCCTTAAGGCAAGCACTGCACAGATGTTACTCACTTTACATTACCCAGGGGGCGCGTGTAACTTGAAGATAAGCCACGGACGCGGAGTAACAATGCCCCCGCAACGCTCTACGATCCTATTAGGATCGGGACCTAAGGTTTAAAGTGGATTCCGAACCACTACAAACATCCAAGGCGCTGCCGGGAATCGATAGATACATTATTACGTGTCACCTAGGCTACTTTAAAGCTACGAGAACATCCCGACAATAAACCCAGCAGTCCTTATCCGTCGTCCTTATACTAAACCTTAACTAATAACGTGGGTGGTTCGTTTAACCGGCATCGCGTTCCCCGAGGAAGACAATGGCCGTTCATTAGGCCTCGGCGGAGAAGAAACGCTCGCAGGCAAGAAGCCATTATTCAAATTAGGTGCACTGATGGAAGGGCCACTTCATTACTTCGAGCTCAACGCGGCTCTCTTCGGCATCGCTGCTGCAGAAATGACATTAAAAATATAATGATGCTAAAGGGACGCGGGGAGGTTCCGACATAAAAGGGAACTAAAAATAGTCGCCCTGTCTTTTGTTGACAAGATTGAAGATGGCTCGTGGAATATCAGTGGGCTTGTTCCTCAAGGTTTTCAATTAAATGCCGCGTTATTGTTCGGATCTCTATTTGGCATGCATTTAAATGAAACAAGGTTTGTTGATAGTTAGAATGTTGCGTGCTTCTGATGTAACAAGTAACCAGGAGTGATAACGCTGATACTAGTGATTTTTTGGAAGGTTAGCATTAATTTTGAGAAGCGAAATAAGTTGTTCTAAGGAATTATTAGAACACCTTTATTCCTCTCGAAATCTCTTTAAAGACGAATAAATAAGAAAAAAGAAAAAAAAATTAGAAATAGTAAAATACTTTAATAATAGATAAAACTGTTAAAATATAAATTTATAACTGGAATAAATAATTTTAATTGGTATTATTGAATATTTCACGGAGGTTTTCTGGAGGATATTTGTGGCTTTTCTGTGTGTACATGTAAACAAAAAAGCAAGAAAAACTGTAAAATATAACATACCAACAGCGAAATGCATTGCCAAAATGTATTTATTCTACTATTTAAATATCATTGGTTCGGCAAAGACAATGATTGAACCAGCAACCGTTTTGGCCATATAGCCTTTGCTGAATTTGGGTGGGCCTCGTGTTCCACTGATATATATCACGAACCGTCCACCGATGGTGGAGTAGAGAAAACAATTTCTCCAATGAGACTTTTATGTTAAACCACACCTCATTTGAATGTCATATGGTGAAAAAAAAATCGGGAAACTCCCATCAGGCAGCCTGAATATAGATGAGAATCGCTTTATACACGTTGTCATATTACACGAGTTTCGTCATTTATGAAATCAGCTATAGCCACGATTTCCACCAGCCATAAACGCAGTAATTCATATCCTTCGTTCTATACTGCAGCTTAACTCGTATCGTGGTAGATCCTTTATTCAATTTCTTCTACTAGCTCTCACTCTCCTTATATATATCTTGTTTTTATTCATCCACTCAAGTTCAAATACATTTTTTTTAAACTTGTAATGGATGACACTGGATGTTAATACAGTTTTTTCCAATATTAATTCCTTCATTAAGTTTAATTAATTCATTAAAATTTTTTTTACATTTAAGTTGCATATATCTACCAATAGAGGGCGCTGAATGTAAATTATTTATAAAACACTTTCTGCAATATAGGGGAAAAAAAGTAGAAAATGACTTTAAATATTTCTTTTATATTATCTGTTTACACGTGCAAATGATATTTCTGTAGTATAAAAGTCAAAAAGCAGATTCATACATAGTGGGAATTGCCTTAAAAACATTTTATGCTTTTAAAATGTAGCTTTGAAAAAATTTTGGAATCGTTAATAGTTATACTAACTACTCTAAGCAGCTAAAAATCATAGAGACACTATTACGCGTAACCTTGCCTACTTTAAAGCTATGAGAACATCCCAACTATAAATTTACAGTTCTTATCCAGCGTCCTATACTGCCGCTTGACTTGTATCATGATAGATTCTATATTTACCTTGTAAATGGTATTTTCATGGTTAAAACAGTCAAAAGGCAGATTCGTATATAATGCGACATATCCACATTTTAAAAGCTTTAAAAACTTTTTAGGTTTTTAAAATGTGGCTTTAACAACATTATGAAATCTTTAAAAGTTTGTATTTTCAACGGCTCTAAATCATGATATAGATACATTGTTACGTATGACCTTGGATCCTAACAATAAACTCAGCAGTCTTATCTGTCGTCCTTATACTAAACCTTAACTAGTGCCGTGTGTGGTTCGTTAAACCGGCATCGCGTTCCCCGAGGAAGACAATGGCCATTCATTAGGCCTCCGCGAAGAAGAAGAAACGCTCGCAGGCAAGAAGCCATTATTCAAATTAGGTGCACTGATGGAAGGGCCACTTCATTACTTCGAGCTCAACGCGGCTCTCTTCGGCATCGCTGCTGCAGAAATGACATTAAAAATATAATGATGCTAAAGGGACGCGGGGAGGTTCCGACATAAAAGGGAACTAAAAATAGTCGCCCTGTCTTTTGTTGACAAGATTGAAGATGGCTCCTGGAATATCAGTGGGCTTGTTCCTCAAGGTTTTCAATTAAATGCCGCGTTATTGTTCGGATCTCTATTTGGCATGCATTTAAATGAAACAAGGTTTGTTGATAGTTAGAATGTTGCGTGCTTCTGATGTAACAAGTAACCAGGAGTGATAACGCTGATACTAGTGATTTTTTGGAAGGTTAGCATTAATTTTGAGAAGCGAAATAAGTTGTTCTAAGGAATTATTAGAACACCTTTATTCCTCTCGAAATCTCTTTAAAGACGAATAAATAAGAAAAAAGAAAAAAAAATTAGAAATAGTAAAATACTTTAATAATAGATAAAACTGTTAAAATATAAATTTATAACTGGAATAAATAATTTTAATTGGTATTATTGAATATTTCACGGAGGTTTTCTGGAGGATATTTGTGGCTTTTCTGTGTGTACATGTAAACACAAAAGCAAGAAAAACTGTAAAATATAACATACCAACAGCGAAATGCATTGCCAAAATGTATTTATTCTACTATTTAAATATCATTGGTTCGGCAAAGACAATGATTGAACCAGCAACCGTTTTGGCCATATAGCCTTTGCTGAATTTGGGTGGGCCTCGTGTTCCACTGATATATATCACGAACCGTCCACCGATGGTGGAGTAGAGAAAACAATTTCTCCAATGAGACTTTTATGTTAAACCACACCTCATTTGAATGTCATATGGTGAAAAAAAAATCGGGAAACTCCCATCAGGCAGCCTGAATATAGATGAGAATCGCTTTATACACGTTGTCATATTACACGAGTTTCGTCATTTATGAAATCAGCTATAGCCACGATTTCCACCAGCCATAAACGCAGTAATTCATATCCTTCGTTCTATACTGCAGCTTAACTCGTATCGTGGTAGATCCTTTATTCAATTTCTTCTACTAGCTCTCACTCTCCTTATATATATCTTGTTTTTATTCATCCACTCAAGTTCAAATACATTTTTTTTAAACTTGTAATGGATGACACTGGATGTTAATACAGTTTTTTCCAATATTAATTCATTCATTAAGTTTAATTAATTCATTAAAATTTTTTTTACATTTAAGTTGCATATATCTACCAATAGAGGGCGCTGAATGTAAATTATTTATAAAACACTTTCTGCAATATAGGGGAAAAAAAGTAGAAAATGACTTTAAATATTTCTTTTATATTATCTGTTTACACGTGCAAATGATATTTCTGTAGTATAAAAGTCAAAAAGCAGATTCATACATAGTGGGAATTGCCTTAAAAACATTTTATGCTTTTAAAATGTAGCTTTGAAAAAATTTTGGAATCGTTAATAGTTATACTAACTACTCTAAGCAGCTAAAAATCATAGAGACACTATTACGCGTAACCTTGCCTACTTTAAAGCTATGAGAACATCCCAACTATAAATTTACAGTTCTTATCCAGCGTCCTATACTGCCGCTTGACTTGTATCATGATAGATTCTATATTTACCTTGTAAATGGTATTTTCATGGTTAAAACAGTCAAAAGGCAGATTCGTATATAATGCGACATATCCACATTTTAAAAGCTTTAAAAACTTTTTAGGTTTTTAAAATGTGGCTTTAACAACATTATGAAATCTTTAAAAGTTTGTATTTTCAACGGCTCTAAATCATGATATAGATACATTGTTACGTATGACCTTGGATCCTAACAATAAACTCAGCAGTCTTATCTGTCGTCCTTATACTAAACCTTAACTAGTGCCGTGTGTGGTTCGTTAAACCGGCATCGCGTTCCCCGAGGAAGACAATGGCCATTCATTAGGCCTCCGCGAAGAAGAAGAAACGCTCGCAGGCAAGAAGCCATTATTCAAATTAGGTGCACCGATGGAAGAGCCACTTCACTACTCGAAGCTGCGAAATGCCAATAAAAATATAATGACACTAAAGCGACACGGGGCGGGTTCGACATAAAAGGAACTAAAAATAGTCGCCCTGTCTTTTGTAGACAAGATGGAAGATGGCTCTTGGAATATCAGTGGGCTCGTCCCTCCAGCTTTTCAATTAAGTGCCGCGTTATTATTCGGATCTCTGTTTGGCGTGTATTTAAATGAGAAAAGGTTTGTGGATAATTAGAATGTTGCGTTCTTGTTGATGTAACGAGTAAACAGGAAAGATAAAGTTTATATTAGTGACTGTTTGAAAGGTTAGCACTAACTTTGAAAAGCGAAATTATTATAAAAGAAGTATTAGAAAAACCTATTAACTTTTTAAAGGCGAATAAATTAATAAAAAAAAGGAAAGAAAAAAAATTAGAAATAGTTAAATATTAGGTTGGGGAAAAAGAAATCCATTATTTTTTCGATAGATGGCTGTAGTGATCGATATCACGTAAAGTATCAATTAAACAATTTCAGATTTATGCTCGTTAGAAAGGTGTACTAAAATAATTCTTTTCTGTTTTTTGTTTGGTCCATTCAGTTGGGAGTTACAGGGTGTTAAAATGGAAGTGAACAAAGAGAAAATTCGGTACATTTTACAGTTTTTCTTTGACAAAGGCGAAAATGCAAGCCAGGCGGCTAAAATTGTGAATGGTGTTTATGGTTTCGATACTGTAACAGCCAATTATGTGCAATTTTGGAACTCGGTAGATTCCGTTCAGAATTTTTGATGTTAAAGATGCACCTCGCACAGGTAGGCCGGTCGTCGAAAATGTCGATAAAATCGAGAAATGATCGAAGTTGACCGGCATGTTAGCAGTCGCAACATCGCCCAGGAGCTAAAAATCGACCATAAAACAGTTTTAAACCATTTACACAAAGCTGGATTCAAAAAGAAGTTCGATGTTTGGGTGCCACACCAATTAACAGTGAAAAACATGATGGATCGAATTTCCATCTGCGAAGCCTTGGCCAAACGGAATGAGATAGACCCATTTAAACGGATGGTGACTGGAGATGAGAAATGGATCCATACCACGATAACCCCTGTGCGAAAACGATCGTGGTCAAAGAGCGGTGAAGCACCTCAAACGGTGGCCAAACCAGGAC